>CM068869.1:4383399-4973399 GCA_035149815.1 Branchiostoma lanceolatum | reverse complement strand
TGTCTGTACCATTTCCACGATTTTCTTTTTCGCCCCGAGTTTGGCTCTCAACATTTGGTATGCGATCACGGAGCGTGATGTGAGAATTGCCCGTAGGCATGCATTTCATTTCGAAGGCTAGTAGGAATGTACTTTCTTGATATGCATTTTTAATTTTTCGTTTTCGCAAACAGCCCGGCCGGGCCCCGGATTGGAACTGGGACCCGTAGCATTACGAGATTACTCCATATGACGTGATTGATTTCGGTGGATGAATATTATCAAACACTTTGCATGAAGGCAAAACGAATACAGTACAACTGTTGGATACTCCTTTTAGCGAACACATTTGCAAGAATCGAACAAAACGGATGTCAAGTTCCTATCGAAAATGAAAACCTGGTATTGATACCGAGAAGGTACAACCTGTAACAAATTTGACTGGTGTATACCGGGCGGACCTTTTGTTAAAACTAGACTTCTTGGGTTGCTGAAAAAATGGCAGAATTTGACCAAATAGGCTATATAGTTTGCTAAAGGAGGTAGCCGGCCAAGGATAGTGAGACGTTTTCGTCTTAGGTTACTGCAACCCAAGATGTTGTAGATTTGGTATAAACTGGTGGAGCCTTGCCCGTATAAATAAGTGCGGTAGGATCCTAAACGAGCTCGAAAAATATTTCCTCGAACATGGCACCGAAAGTCGTGTTTATTCAGTACAAGTCACGTTTCCAATTCATGTAACAACAGCAACCCTTCGGGCACTTCCCTCTGAAAGGAAGCGAGGAAGCCAGACGTTTGAATAGCTCAATGTCTGGAAATTTCTCAATGCAACAGGATACTATACTAGTATTCCGTTTAATAGACGTGATAATAAAGAAGTATTCTTTGAGAAAGGCCTTGCATATTGTCTTGGAGGAGATTCTCAGAAGGGACCTAGAAAATGTTCTCGTAGCACACCCTGTATATATTTAATCCAGTATCTTGATCGTTTTTAGATATGTTGTTCTATGGTCCAGGTGGGACATCATGGTTCTAGGGCTTTTTATGCAAATTCATGCAAAGTAGCTCACATTATACATTCATGGAGGAGGTAGAAAAGTTCGAAGTCCATCCTACACCATTCATGATGCATATAGCTAGGGCGGCCTTTCGTCTCCATTTCTGTAGCCCAGAGCCAGTCAATATTGTGAAATCACTGTAGCAAGGGGCTAGTCCACTGGTAGCGGTGTGTTCCACTTTCTCACTCTTTCCCATATGCTTAGTGCTAAGAAGAGAAAGCAGAATGTATTTTAAAGGTTATTGGTATGACTCTGCAAAGGATCGAAACCGACATACCGAAGGTATCGATGCGAATACTTTACCCCGATGAAGCAGGCCATTGTACATGGAGCAGAGCGTTTGAAACTAGTTATCAACACTGCTTGATCCAGTATTCTTAAAAGGTTTGATGATTTATTTCTTTGTTTGTTTGTTACAGTAGGAGGATAAGCTCGCAGCGAGGTCAGCTGTCAGGATACAAAATGAAACCCCTAACCTTCTTCATCATTCTGACTTTGTGGACCACCACAGACCTTAAAACGTTCAACTTCGTAGGCCGTAACCTAACGCACGTCCCAATAGACTCCATCACACCAGACGCCCATACCGTCAGGCTCTCAGACAACAAAATATCCCTCCTCGGCTCCTTTAATACAACCCCGTACATACGATATCTGTTCATCAACAAAAATACGGTGAACAAAATATCACCCCTAACCTTTCAGGGTCTTCGCGAACTAGTTTTCCTTGATCTTGACAGAAATCACGTCGCCTTTCTTCGCGATTTCATCTTCTCAACCCTCACGACAATGACCGATCTTGTCCTGTCCAACAACTTCATTTCTGTCGTGTCAGAAAACGCCTTTTTCGGTCTGAAAAGTCTAGAATTCCTGGACCTCTCTGGAAACCGTATGTCTGTCTTTCCAACGCAGGCAATCAAGTTAATCCCTAGTAAACATCTGCTTTTAGTCTTGCTCAGAGAAAACAGCATCAGTGATATGCCGCATATGAATGAAATCAAACCAAAAAATCCATTCACTACTTTCGATTTACAGGGCAACCCTCTGCATTGTCCAGAAAAGGTAAAACGCCGCGAGGACAATTTTAACTCAACAGCGATTGTTAACTTCACAGCGACCGGTACGGTCATAGGAGTGGCACAATACGCAATGCTGTACACAAAGCATAATGTCGCCTTCGTTCAAAGAGCGCTCTTCATCAAAAGTCGTTATAAGTTCTTAGGTGTTCTTCCCACCATTTTGAAAATATATTTGCACGAGGTATTCCGTGTGCCGTTGGCTTCCTCCGTATCCTTTACTGATTCGTTCTACTGGAACACTCCAACAGGACGTTCTTCCGTCAAGTCTATGAGAGAACCGTTTACGATTGAGAACTTTACTGCTAACGACGCCGGCATATATAGCTGCGTAGTGGATAGTGGTAGTGTTAAGAAAAAATACGATTTGATGCTGTGTCCGATTCGGAAACCTAAAAGGAAAAGGGGCCACCAGCCCACGATAGAAACCTTACCAGTGAAAAACAGCACAAAAAATTGTCCCAGTTTCATAAACCAATCAGAATCATCCGATCAGACGTTCTGTATCCCTGCCAACAATACTCCAGAAACAAACAACGGACTAAACACCGTGTACATCGTCCCCATTACCGTTGCTATCATCCTTCCATCAATGTTGCTCGCTGCCATGTTTTGTTGGAAGAAACAACGTGCCACAAGAAACAATCACACCGCTCGGGCGACAGTGCACGTCGGAGTGCAAGCCATGGCTGTCTCTGTTGATACCGTGGCTGAGTTAAAGGAGGGAGCAGAAACAAGCCCTAACTTTCCTCAAAGTTTGCCATGCCGCGAATCCCAGCCAACCCCAGAAGCTACTAGCAGTTTCCAGAGCATGACAGAACCTGGTAATGCATGTGCAACACACGTTGCACAAGCGGAGGTTCATCACTACAGCAACGAGGACGTATCCGTGCATAGTGATGAGGACGATGAGGAGGTCCTACACCACCAGTACGCTTCCGCAGCGCCACCTGCCGTACCAGGCTATGATGACAACGATGACAGCCCAAGACGGGAGTCTGCAGAAATGGGATCAACCGACCAATCTACATCCCAGATTTTTGATACTGTTCATGAGCCTGGAGAAGAACATGAGCCTTACGGGATCGCAGCAGCGAATGCCGTGTATCAGGCAACAGATGATGTACATTACAACCTTTCCTTGGGTAACCCTGCAACACTGAATCAATGTTATGCGAACGCAAATGAGGTCGAACCGGATTCAAATCTTCCGAGAAATAGTTTGTACGGGCAACAGTTAGGCGACTATGCCTGTCTCGATGCTGGGCGGATTTGAGTCTCTTCTGGGGGCCCGGGGACCAACAATTGGACAATGATCATGACAATCTGAGCGTCGTCTCCTTAGGCCACACCAATTTTATTTGTTGATTCTCAGATTTTTTCAGAACAAATTGGAGCGACAGGGCGAAATCTTTTTTTTTTCTTTTTTGCAAATAGTCCGGGGTGAAGATAAGGGTTTACATAACATAAAGAATAAGAGGAATATTCAAGTTTTAGCTTTGTATGGCTCATTTTATGCAATGCACCCATTTCTTTGATCTAGCACTATAATTTCAGTAACACAATTACCCTTTGCCATTTAATATATTGACTGATATTGAGAAATAGTTTTGATAAATGAAAAATAATAACTTATGATAAATTGTGACCACACTTTTTAGGTATGTGCAGGCCTCTATAATCTATTTTGATGGCTATTGAGTTTTACAACAGAATAAATAGTAAAATCGTGAGTAAAATTTGTGAATGGGAATAGCGACCCAATTTGTGTGGCCTTACAAAACGATTACTCCAAGAATATATACAAAAAATATGACAAAGTAGAAAGCCCGACAAAAACACCTAAAAACACGTCAAAAACCAGCCGAAACCCTTCCTTCCTTCTGCTTGGAGAGTACAAAACAATATCATCGCTGTTAGAAAGCTGTGGAAAGGGTCAGAAATCTAGAATTGATGACGTTTTGATAAAGTGTACCCTAAAAGACCAGAAACATATGTATGTAAGTTATGTGTGTATGTATATACCGTTACATATGCACATGCATATAGAATGTAAATAAGGGGAATCTTTTTATGCAATTGGGATATATTTTAGAGGGTGGGTTTCATGGCATTCGCCTTACTTTTTATCTCTATAAAAAATGGAGATTTTTTTTCATGGAGATATTGTTTAGAGCGTGTTTGTGTGTGTATTTGCGTGTGAGGTTGCGTGTGTGTCCGGATGTTTGAAGTCAGCATAACTCAAGAACGTTTGGATTGATTGTAATGATGTTTAGTATGTGGGTAGGTGTTGGGAGAACACAGGTCAAGGTCAATTTTGGGCCCCCTGGTATGTGACACTGGAACTGCATTGGCGTTTTTGTCAAAATCTTCCAAGGAGAATAACTGAAAAAAGGTACGACAGATTTCCGTGTTATTTGATATGCAGGTAGCTTGGACAGAGATGTGCACAATGGAGTGCAAATTATGCAAATTGGTACTTTATTTGCATAAGTAATGAGGAAAATCTATCTTTCCATTCTAGGTATGTTGTGGCAGCTTGCACCTGTTAGTTTCGAAACTAGGTCAGGTATTCCCCAGGGACCCAACAGCTGGTGGTCAAACCACAAAGGGATATACAACCAAACCTGTATACTTGTTTCTATTATGTGGATAGTTTAAGTGTTACTTGATATAATGAAATGGTGATAATGCAAATCAGAGTCTAATTTGCATAATTAAAAGTTATGCAAATGAAGACCTAATTTACATGATCAATGAAAATACTATAATTCCATATAAATCTGCGACGATCTGTAATCATTAATTGTATGTCAGATGTGATAGTTTTTAGTCATAGTTGAAAACTCTTCTACTATCAAATATTGTAGTTCCACGACTTCATAACTTCGCCAAATGATTTTAACCGTTATGACTGATGTAGTATTAGGGTTTCGCATTGATTATGCAAACAAGTTCCCCATTTGCATGAATTATATCAGTTAATCACTTTCTCCACCCAAATAACATAAGTTGTCCAAAGTATGACGGACTTATCTTAACAAAGAAGATATTGTAGCATTTTCTTATCTATCATGGAAATGAGGCAATTATGGAAATGAGGTCCTCATTAGAACAGAAATCGTAGGAGACCGTCTTCCCTTTTAGTGCAATTTCAGAAGGTTGTATCTATCATCTTGCATACATGTGCATACACGCTGCATATCATCACCATCTCACTGGCATAAATATCATTAGCATGCCATTTGCATTCATACATATCATCACTATATCATTACCATGCCATCAACACATATTCTGCATTCACACAAATCACATTTCATTAACATATCATCTCCATATCATTAACATATGTAACGTTGGGTAACATAAATTCGGGATTTTTCCGATAATGGTTGACTGAAATCAATCTAGCTGAACAATAAACCATCCTTTTTTTCTATTATTCTGTCAGTATCATGTACTATCTTTGCACTAATCATATATATGGTAGATTTTGTCTCTAGTCGTGCTGACACCATAATATTTCAACTTGAAACTACCGTCCGCCGCACGCACAATAACGGTGCTGTCGGACAGGGGTGAACATTAATTCGGGAGAGAAGATTCGTCTTGAATATCTTACCGCTAATTACATTTTATACAGCAGCTATTCGTTCCATCCTTGGCTTGAGGAGAGTGCTATGGATATAGACGTGTCCAAGTAAAAAAATACACGAAAAAACGGCCGTACCGCACACATCAGGCCTACGGGAACAACCCGTGTGTTGAGTCGGTAGCTATAGAACGTCAAAGTCGACATCCACCGTCATGGCAACGTGTACATTATTCATGGCAAGTTAGCCGGATGCCGTAGCATTGATAATACTACTATGTCCATGTATTCCTTGTTGTGTTAGGAGCAAACTTTGAGGAAAATATCGTCCTCAGTCCACAATCACACGCAACATTTAGACAAAAAAGTGTTCCTCACAAACCTTTGTCGTCTGCTTGACAACAGGATTCTGGGTAATGATATGGCGGCGGGAAAATACACGTGCCATAGGTTGTAGCAACAAAGAGGGGTTTTGATGATTGATCACACTTAGAGTCCAATTGCAGGTCAGCAATTTTAAAGGCACCCAGAGCATTTTATGAGGCTTGAAAACTGAAAATATTCTAGTTGTTGTAATTTTTAGGAAATTAACATGTAATGCCACTGTTTACCACATTTGCGTGCGGATTTCTTATCAAAAGTGCTCAAAAGCTGCACAAAAATAAGCTACACGGTGATCCCTTTAGTTTCACGCGCCTAGTGTAAATAGACCGATACCATAGCCCTACCCACCTCCGCCAAAACGTAAAAATGCAAAATTAAAACATAAAAATGCAAATATTTGACGGACATGCAGTCATTCTCTCATTGGTCGAACCGCTAATTGTGATGGACAGTCAGGAACGGTCTATTAGTGCTTGGATTTTCTATCAGTTCTCAGCACATAACGACATCGTATCTTTGCTCCTTTAATGTCGACATGTAATGGTATAGTGTTATTGAAACTTGTTATGTGTAGGAATGACTAGAAATTGGATTTTTTTAAATTCAAGTTTCAAGCCTCATAAAATGCTCTGGATGCCTTTAAGAAAATAAGTTGTCTTGTAAATGATTGTGTTTAGCAGGAAGCGGATGTGACATTTGTCTTATAAACCAGCCGACAACGATGTAGTGTGATTCTCCCACGAAGCCCTCAGACTGTTCCAATAAGGGACAGAGAGTTTTTGTCCTCGTCGCCTTCTAATGCATGCTTATCGAAGCTTTCCAGACAGTGTTCTGAATACGTTAGTCTGTCAAGTTTGCATTTCTAGCGGTATTACTGATGTTGCATCTAGCACATATCCCTTAATACCCCGTTTTCGAAAAATCCCGAATTTAAGTACCCCACGAATTTATGTTACCCAACGTTACATATAGTTTGCATGTAATTTGCATACCCCTAGCATGGTTTCTGCATTTCCTTGCACCTCCTGAAAAATGATATCCAGCCTGTCGCTTACATATGAGATCCACTGTATAGCATCTTCCATATATATACCTATAATACAGACAATCAAACATGATTTATTGATATTTTGACTTCCAGTATTCAGATTTATGTACTGACTTTTCAACCATCAGTCAATCAGTGTTGTGTATTTGCTCCCAGTAGAGAACAGCTGCAGAAGTCTATCTGAGAGAGATCTCTATGTGATCTGGTGACAAGATTGTCATCAATAAGAGCATGATGAATTATTCTTTCACATTTGCTACAGCGTGACAAATGATGATTTCACATCTGTACATACATTGGGCTATTCCAAAAAAATAAGGGAGGAGGTTGGATTGGACAGGAGGGGGGGGGGGGTTGTCACAAAAATCTGGATTGGACAGGGGGGTTGGGTCAAACAAGTCTGAATTGGACAGGGGGGTTGGGTCAAACAATTTCCACAATATCCTGTTGCAAGGCCACAATACCTTTTCTATGAAGGTCAGTGTTAGCAAATAGGATAAATTATTTGGTAAAATGTAAGCAAAATAATCTAAGGCAACCGTAGATGTAATGCAAATACTTGTTACTATACTATTCGACATAACAGGCAATTCTGATGATTGTGCAACAAGACAAGAAGACTAATCCTGCCAAACATTTATGTAAAAAGATTGCTCTTAAGTAATGTGCTCGTAGTCTTGGCATGAATGCATTTTAGTCATTCTTTGTAGTAATTCTTTAATTGGATAACAACTGGCTAAAACACATGTTGCACAATTAACACACCATTGTTACACCTAGCAGGTTTAAGTATTATTTGTGTATGTACATATCATATTGACAAAAATGTAGATTGAAATAACTATGAAAGTATTCAACAAACAAATGCCAAAGCAGTTACTTTACTCTTCTAGCAACATTTTATTTGTACACACTGCAGAAATCAATATCAATCACATAACAACATTACAAAAATGAACAATGCTTTGCACAATGTATTTGATCACTGATATAAAGAGTCTTGACCTATTGTATGACAACCTAATAATAAAACTGCAGCTTGGGTGACGTTGCTCCGAATGTATTTGTCATGAGTTGCCTTGTTCCACCAAACAGAAAATGTTTTTTTCTTCCCTGACGTTCCTCCACGTTTTGCAAACTTAACAAGGAGCCTTTATTTGCCAGTCAGCCTGACAGTCTGACTACTCTCCTGTGTGGTGGGGCTGAAACCTGCCAACAATCTGGACAGGTGTCTAATTTGCATATCCTGCTTTTCCGTCACAACTTGCACTGCCAGCAGTCTCTCCTCCAGTTCGTTTAGTCTCTCGTTCTGAGTGTCTTCCTTCAACTGTGCATTTTTGGCCTGCCGCCAGTATTCTGCGTAGAGAGTTAGGCCCCCCACCATGAAAACAATGAACTCCCCCAGCATCTCTGCTCCCAGCTGTGTGGCCATTTCTTCGTTGAGCTGTGGAACGCTGCCTGGCTTAGTCTTCCCCAGGCCGAGAATTCTCATTTTCAGTTTCACCTCCATCCAGTGGTACACTGCAGAAAGACAAGCCATTTGGTCATTTTTAAACATTTGCAATAAAATGTAACATATCTCCATACATTACCAAACAAACATACTACATGCATGCATCTCACAGTTTTCATTACAGCACATACTATTGTATACTTGGTACTGGCTTTTCCTCCAGTCTTTTTGGAGTTATTTGTTACGACAACACCCCTCCCACCCTTTCCCCGATACCCCCAGCAATATGATTAGCTGTTGCCTTCTGTTTAGCCCACCCACAGCTGGGATTGCCAATTGTCCAGTTTTTCCTAAAGGAAATTTCATTACATACCATGCCCGTAGCCAGGGGGGGGGGGTGCGAAAGAACCCCCCCCACAGGCTTGAAGGTCCACTTTCACAGGCTTGAAGGTCCACTTTTCAATGTTCAAGATTTTTCTCAAGGCGGACTCATTTGTATCACAAGCAACGCCAGAGGCCAGAATCCTAGAAAAAACTTTGTCTCTGACTTTTCGTCTGAAATTCTCTCAAAAACACAGGAAATGCCCTTTCAGTGGGTTCAATTCTTAAAATTTTAATGTCAAAGTTTTTTTTTTCAAGGTGGACTTATTCCAGCGGAGCAGGAATCCTAGAAAAACTGCTTACTTTGTTTCTGATTTCTTTCTTTGAAATCCTGTCAAAAACACAGGAAATGCCATGTCAGAAGGTTCAATTTTTTAAATTTTCCGGGGGTATGCTCGTCTCGCGCCTATGGCGCTCGCTGGTCCCTCAAACATTAAAAAGACCCCCCCCCCCAATCAAAATCCTGGCTACAGGCATGCATGCTAAACCCCATTGCACTTTGAGGCCCAGAACGGGTAGACTTATCTGGTAGCCCGGCCTGGTAGACAGCCCAGCCTTTTCTGGAAACCCTTGTCGACCGTTCAGACCTCGTTATGTGCACCTATCCCCAAAAAAGACTTTCCAGTGCATATGGAATTTCCGACCGAAACAGCTAGTGACAACATGCCATACTCAGACGACGACGGGTCCCGCAATCAGAGAGGTTCGTCAGGATCATCAAATAAAAAACCTTATCAAGTTATAAACAGCAGAATAGGATAATCCTAACGGTCTCATCAAATGACCCGGTCAAACTATTTTTTTTAGCAGCAGACACCGCCCTCCCCAACCCCCAATGACAAAACATGGTATAACTCACATTGTGCGGGTGGCATACAAACATATCTCCTGAAAAACACGCTCCTTTTAGCGCCTTCTTTAGCGTACACCGCCACAGGTTTGCTGAGCTGTTTTATCGCTAGAGACGCGAGTTTTGCTATTGGAAAGACCATGATGACCTCATGGGGCAACGATGGTTTCTAAACCCGGAAGTAATATTCAGTGTCACCTTGTGACCGCATGTAAACGCAAAATGATTAGTGAATATCAGTGATTTGATAGAAATTAGTAGATTATTAATTAAGCCGTATAAAGCCATGATTTCAAATAGTTACGAATATATTCGGTTTGATTTATTTCTAGATATTCCTATTCTTAATAGGTCTTTTTATAGCGTTTTGATGTTTTCGGCGCCGGCTTTGTGAAAGATTCAAAATATCATTTTTAGACAATAGTGATACAATTCTTGTTTTTTCAATCCTTTGTGGGAAAATAGATAGAGCGGCCGGCGAAAAAAAAGAATAAACAACAACAACAACAAAACAGCAAAAGACCAGACTTCGTTAATTATTCCTGTTCCCTGTCCATTAGTGTAATTTTCCTTGTCCAAAACTGCGACATATATAGGATATATAGTACTTTTATGCAAATATAATTGCATTTCTCGAACAACCCTGAATTTTCTGCGATTTTAACCGTCTCCAGGCAAATCAAGGTAGCTGGTTATGATGCCAAGAAAAAAAACTGCACGAGCTCGAGTAAAATTGTAAGCCCATTTTTCAGCAGTCCCCATACGGTGCATTTGGCCATGTTGATTTGATTATATGGATGACATCCTCAGAGAACCCCAATACTGATGTGAGCGTGCGAATAATAATTAAAAAAAAAGGCAAAAAAAGCTGCCTTCATTATGAAATCTACGTGGTCAGGAAGAAGGTTGAACAAAACTGAACACATAGAGTATATCACGGGTACACCTGAATATAGATTCTTCATTTTTGTTCTTTCAAGACCTTTCAAAACTTCTTCTTCGACTTTGTAATTGACTTTGGCGTGTATTTTCTCATTTTGCAGCTGCTTTGTACAATTTACAGTATGGCCGAAAACCTTTTTTTGGAAACGGACGAAAATTGATGCGCGTGCGGATGTCATCCATATAATCAAATCAACATGGCCTATTGGGCAAGGGTAGAAATGGTGCGCCCCAGCGCCCCCCATAACGTTTCTCTCCGATGGCCTTTTGGACACTGGTTGGCCCTTTGGATACTGCCTCACCATCGATAGATGATCATAGATTTGCCTGGAGATGAATATTTTCCGACCAACCCAAAATTTCCTGCAATAGTAGCCTGGTACAAGGTAACGCCGACTAATATTGGTGTTTCACCGGCCCAAGCCCTACGGAGCAACCAAAATCAGTAATGGTCTTTTTCTGACCAATCTTTCCAGCCGGCCTTTCTAATTACTGCCAACCCGTAGAGACCTTTCGTAAACAATTAATGTAATTGAACCCAAGGAAACCTACGCCTTTAGAAATTCCTTGGCTTGCGCTATTAATTAAATAACTGGGCGGGCGGGTAATACTCCCAGCACCGTAGAGAGACCGGAGAGCTCACGGCGGGATGGTTACCTGACTAACAATTTATTATTATTAAAAGTAGCACGTTTGGGCGGAAAACTTCAGCCCTTTTTTCAGCAGTCCCTAGAGGGATGTGTTGAAATATTGCGCCCTGGCGGAATTCTGCGTCGCCTTTCCCAGACTGCACTCGTGATGATTGATATGGGTCATTGCATTCTTGGAAAGGGGGAGCGTCTTTCAAAGAAAACCGGGCGAAACCATTCAAAATAACAAAGTTATTTACCTGTCATGTTCTGCATCATCAAAAAATATTCTTCATTTTCAACATTTCCACGCTTAAAATTCACTGTTTGCATATAGCATAGTCTTCGAAATGTATGGTAAACCCTACCTAACTTCCAAGTCTTTTGTCCTGCCCGCTGGCAAGTGCAGTGTTCCGTGAAACACTTTCATTCTCTGCCGGCCTTGTGATTTGCATAATATTCAAGCAGATGTTGGGGTAGACGAGCGTAATGTTTCCTGGTTGCCTCGTATCTCTGACAGTGACCACCAGGGAAGCTTGTCAGTCCAAAAATATTGCGATATTACGCCCAAGAAGTTGCTTGGATTTTTTTTTTTTTACTGGGGTACATGGATGTGAGAGTGGCCGCGCAGTCAGAAATCATTACAATTTTCCACCCCTCACATCTGCTTGAACAGGCATTTGCATACCTTCACAGAAGCGGTCGGGCTGGGGAGGATGGCAAGATGGTAGGAGTGTCAAGTAAGTCTCGACATTTCTTCCAATTTTCACAGCAATTTTCACTCAGAATATCGCCAAGAATACCATTTCATAGGACAGGAAGGTGACTAGAACTGTTTGGGAAGGTTTTACGTCTTGGGGAAATGTGGAAGGTATGAAAAAACGGGATATCTTGACGCGCTACTAGGTGAATAACAAACCGACTTGGGTGAACTTGCCAGCATATATTCTGGTATATTGTACATGTACATGCACTTGGTAATATTGCTGTCATTTAAAGTAAGACATTGATTATCATATATTGTACTTAAGTCAACATGTAGCGATGACAATAAAGAAATTGGTAATACAGTGTAAATTCTGACCTAAATATTAGAAAAGAATATCATTGTATTTCGTTCAAATTTATTTACAAAAATATGAAATCAGCCATATTTTCCATGTTTTAAAATAATCGTATTATTTGCCTGCTCAGAGTGTAAACTTATGTATAAGATCTCAAGACGTCTTATTTTGAGGTTTTGAATGCGCTGTATTGATCAATGTTTGAATAATGTTATGATATGGTATTCCTAATCAATAGATTAATAACAGTAATATCACTTAACATAACTGAAGAAAACTTGTCTATTATTAGAAGTAGCTTTCTTTTACTTTATCCTGTGATGAAATTATTGCCTCAAATTTTAACATAGGGGGCCAAACCATTTGCTTGAGGGGGTATGCATGGGGGCTTTGCATTGCGATTATTTACGAATAATGCAAAAGTCCCCATGCTTATTATGCAATGCTTAAACTTTAAAGTTGAATTCAGCCACCCAGTGGTAATGATTTATGTCGAATTAGACGGTAAGATGAGTAAAAGGGATGCTTACATCTTACTAAAAAAGGCAAACCCAAGCAATATCAGGGTCCGAAAAATCGGATTTTGAAAGTCAAGCTACTTAGTCATTTCTATACATGATAAGTTCAAACAACACTATCACAATGTATAGCGACGTCCATGATACAAAAATATGACGTCTTTGTGATGTGAGAACTCACTGAAAATCATGGCCGGCCGGCACGATTTTGTGTGGTTTTAAAATTCTAACAGTATTAAGTTATTATGCAAATGTGCTAAAAAAATTTGTTAGTAGATGTCTCTACCTTAAAGATTTCAGTATTTCTTTTATTTCAATTTTTTGGCCCTAATATTGCTTTGGTTGCCTTGAACAAGGCTTGACAACCAGAGAAATGTATTGATTACCTGCCTAGAAATCTTCTGTTCATTGGCATTTAGAGAGGGCTACTTCACTGACCAACAATGATAAAGGATCTTTTCATTCAGTGCTTTTCTGCATTCAACGGCCAGTAGGCGACATGCATATCTTGATGAGATAGATGAAATGAAATAGATGATTAAGATTATGTGGTAGAATTTCCTCTGTGATTCAGCAGAACAGGAAAGGAAATGAAGAAAATATCTCGTCCAGATTGGTTTTTTATTAGCTGGCAAATGTAATAAGAAAGATCCTTATGCAGGAAATGTGAGGCCAGTGCTGGGGTATCAGATAGACAGTGCCTATTGACTTAACGCTGTTGCCAAAACTTCAGTGATAGCAAAATGCACTGCTGGCATTGTGGTATTGCAGTGAACCAACATCTGATACAGTCTATTGACAAACCACCAATCAGTTAAGCCATGCCCGTGAAGCAGGTGGGTGACCGCCATTGCTTTCTTACTCTTTTGCACCTGTTCCACCATTTTGATCTCCTACAATATTTGTCTGTGTCCCGTCTTTAGTTTCAGACTGAATTCTTCCTACAGGTGGGGCCATGGCCGCCGCCATATTGCCTTCACCAACAGAGCAATATTTGGGATTGATCTCTTTCTGTCTGTGTTTAAATATTCATGAGATGAGGGATATTCTATTGATTTTCGTCCCAGCCTCATCACACTAATGCATTGTGCATGAGAATGCCTCAGTCATCTATTGTGAGCAACAGTATATTGACCAAAAGAGGTAATTGCTCAGTGTTCAATCATGAAGTGACAACATGGAAATTACGGCCAAGATAAGCTTACTCTATCAATTCTGCAATGGAGCATCCCTGTCCTTTATGTTGACAAACTATTTGTCACAGTAATAACCAGGTTGTCCATTCAGGATTGATTTCCATGTATTTGTGAACATTGGTGAATGTACAGTGGGGTCTTCGGGTTATGCATCAAACCCCGCGTGTATCCCCGCGGGTTTTTGCGTGTATACCCGCGGGTTTTTGCGTGTACCCCCGCGGGGTTTTGCGTGTACCCCCGCGGGTTTTTGCGTGTATCCCCGCGGGTTTTTGCGTGTACCCCCGCGGGTTTTTGCGTGTATACCCGCGGGGTTTTGCGTGTATCCCCGCGGGCCGTCGGTTTGTCCCGCAGCCCGATCTGCTGTGTGAGACCTTCAGTCTAGAACGCACCGGCGCCGCTTTGTACCGCGTTGTTTCGGGTAGATTTTGCATTAATTTTCACGAGCGGACTCTAGAGCAGATTGACAGCCGTCGCCGACTCTGTAGCACATACGGTAAAAATAACAGAACAAATAAACACTAGTGGCGTTATTCCACCAAGATGTATTTTTTTATATATCATAAAAAAGGTATTAATAAATTCACCTCAAATCATGATGTGTCCGATGATGCGACGCGGACGCCTCGCTGCCGCGGCTAGCGTCAGGGCCACCCAAAGGCAAAGAAAATGGCATCACATGGTAGCGGTATTATGTACTTGTACTCATAATAGTGTACGTTTAATCTACGTTTAATCATTGTAGACGCTACTGTAAATAGAATAATTTGTAAGCTCATCTGTGTTGGTAGTAATCATAATACTAATATTAGAATAATTTGTGTTTGTCTGGTAATCTTCCGGCAAAGATAAACTATCTTAGCATAACAATAACAAATTCGAGCTCCGAACAAAATGCTATCGGAATGATCGTCAGGGAATGACCCGTACGGCTCCTGTAGTCGTGCAAAGTCCTGGAGGTCCCACTACCAGGTACACAAGGCACACGGCACGGGAGAGGCATGTCTATTTTTTAATATCTTCCTTCGGGCTATGTTCGAGCTTGAAGCTCCGCACCGCTATCGTGGGAACCGATACCGCTTCCGCATTGAAAACTGGAACGTGACCTGTTTATGCAAATTTGGAGGTTCCTAAAGTTTGACGCACGAAGCGCAAACACCATGGCACGGGGCATGTTCCTTTGTCATGTTGTCGAATAAGGATTTTAGTGCAAACATGAGATCTGCATCATTGCGGTCGGAAATAGATAGATATGATGGTCGTTTTACGCGTTTACTGAGTATGTAACTTGTGCAGATACCAGTGGGATAATTTGTAGCAAAAATTGAACCTCCCGAATTTGTAACTTGAACTGGTCTGGTCCAGACCCCATGTGGATTCGTGCACGGCTCAGTTTGATTGACACATGGGCGGCGAGGCGCGGTTTCTTTGACGGCATGTTTTCAAAGAAGCCGACCGCGTTGATTGTAATAGCATTCTGAACGTTGTTTTTTTCTTCTCCGCCCTGTGTTAACATGTAATTATTTTTTCATTGTTTGTTCTACCTGTCATAAACAGTTTCGGAGAAATCGAAATATATATCGGCTTGGTGTGAATGTAAATGATCCACGCGATCTGAGTACTAGTATATGTGGTAATATTGTCGTATGAATCCCGTACTATATTGAAATGCTTTAATTCTTAGTTATTGTTTTCTTTTTCAGATAAAATTTCCCCGGAAGTGCCGAATTGGACCATCGCCGAACTATTTTACCAGTTATTTTGTGTGCAATTTTTTTCATGTTTTTTGACTTTGAGTTATTTCTTACATACAAGTCTGTACTTTGTCCACCGCAACCCTTGACTGTTTATTATAAACGGAACTATTTCTGAAACATCCAACTAACAGCTATTCACTAACACGTTCATGTTCTTTGAATTATTACTAACATACGTTAAGTAACTTTCCGTCTGTCGCAATTATCAAACCAAACTAATCACGACTAAAGCTAATGTTACTTCTGTAGTAACTTACCAAAAATGAGCAATTAGTCACAACTGCAATGTTGAACCAAGGATGTTATAAACTTGGTCGAGCTAGTACCCGAATGGTCCAAAGATTTTGGAGCATACCTCTAGCAGCGCCTTGGCTGTTGTCTCACCAGTCGCAAAAACGTCCCACTCCTGGAACAGTAGCTGCCGAATGATGATCGATGATCCTGGTATAAACTTACCTTCCGTCACCCCTGTATATGCTGTGACGTAGTGTGTACATGACATTGTGTTGTTGACAAACAACCCAAGCACAAGTGAAGCAGGTAGAAGAGGAAACATCCTTCAACAACCCATAACAGTTGTCAAACATGTTAGAAAGTTTACATAGAAGAAGTTTAATGTTAGTTACGATAAGTACAAGCGCCAACACAATTTGAACAGATATGCAACGGAACTTTGAAAGGAAAACAACATTTGTGTTTTGGGTCTGTTTCATATCATCATTTTGAAATCAAGAAATGACGAGAAATGTTTCAGCAATCATTGCCTTCTATCTGTACTTGATGTGATCAAGACGTCTAAATCGTCGAAACGCCGAATGTATTCCCTGTGGAATGGTTGAGTCGATCCGATGACCATGAACGGCCCACAAGAGCTCCGACGGAAACAGGTAGGTCTTGTTGGTCGCCCAGCTGCACTCTCGACGGCCCAAGAGCTCCGACGGAAACAGGTAGGTCTTGTTGGTCGCCCAGCTGCACCCTCGACGGCCCAAGAGCTCCGACAGAAACAGGTAGGTCTTGTTGGTCATCCAGCTGCACTCTCGACGACCAGCAGTGTAATTCCACGGAAGCCGGCAGATGGAAACCTGAATCATAGCTTAGAAAAGTAGCTACTGATGTCTATTCACTCACTACATTGTTGTATTCGTATTAACTTAATTAATCATAAGGCCTGATAGCGTATAGCCTTCATCAACGTAAATAACTTATCCATAAATATATACTCCAGTAACTCCCGCCATTTGTATTTATTTCGCAGTCAAAAATCCTTGATCAGAACTTTTTTAACTTACTTATACTATCGCATAGCCCACGATAGAGACATTTTGCACGTCTGTATTGACTTTGATGATAGACATCCGTCCGAACCGATAAAAGAGGACCGACATGTGTACTGTCAATCACAACCATAGCAACAGCCAGGCTGGGGGGACTGACTCTACTGTCGCAGTGGATGAGATTCGTTGTTAACTTTTCTAAATCAACTAGGCATAGGGTACATTCCTGTTTTATCGATACTCTTTATCATTACTTATCTTTATTACTTATTTATATGTTACACACACTCTTCGCTATTGATCATGAGTCAGCACGTGTGTACGAAGACCCGCCGGCGCCCTGTGTCAAATTACTGAAGTTTCAGCTGGCGGACACAGGCAAGCGCAAGCCTAAAACCTTGAGATTCGAAAATCCAACTTGGTGGTCGATCAACTAGTATTCTATTTCTGTCAAAACTGTTTTTAAATGGAACCGATACAAAATTACAATGCTCGTATCGATGCTTGTGAAAATTCGAAAATATCAGGCTAAGATCTACAGGGGCGTGTTTGACTCTTTCTCGTCGGCGTGCGAGTTTTTACAGGTGACTAAAGGGAGTTGTTCATTACTGCATAAAATGACCGTCTTGGGCGGCAAGTGCAAGACAGAAATCGATCTCGGTAAAATCTGATATTTTTCTGCTATAAAGTATAATATGATCTCTTACCAGCCTACGTTGATCCGTATAAGGGGGAAAGTTTACATTGGAATCTCCTAATTAGCATGACGATTTTGCGGCGTCAAAATCAAGAACGGATCAATATCCTTGACCATGATGCCATTTTCTCTCAGACAAAACCTTTAGTAAATGCCAATCTAACAAGTCTGGTCGTCGTAGAGCAATGAAAGTCCCACCCAGTCTCTGACCGGGATCAGGAGCCCGGAACGCAGTGATAAAAGTGTCCGAGGTCGGCAACGAAATCTACGCTGAAAGAAAATCAATTAGTCTTCAACATGTATGACTCAAAATCTGATTATTGCCAATCTCTTATTTGTCTTTCTTTTTTAGAACCGCGAACGTAAACACTATCGTCCCGCCGCACTCATGTCAACGCAAGCTGCGTAACCAACTTTGTTGGGGTCAACAACCTCATGCGCACCGCTTGGAAAAAAAAGAAAACTGGCTTCTTCCGATCAATCACTCACTGTATCCAAAGACATCATAAAATGTCCTTGCCGTATCCAACGTTACTGTTGTTACGGTACGGACACGCAAGCTCATTATAAACCGGTACCGAAATCTCCGTAAAGAAGTGTCCACCGGCCCAAAAAAATTGTCGCCGTGAAATGTGACCGATGAACACAAAATACAAAAGGCTGCGAGGATATTCCATCGGCGCTCAACAGATCGTCCGTGACCGTGAGTTCAGAAGCGCCGATGGCCTGAAGGTCTCACACAACGTTTTCCGCCTTGCGGGTTCCGTGACACAATTTTTACCCCGCGGGTGTACACGCAAAAACCCGCGGGGATACACGCAAAAACCCGCGGGTGTACACGCAAAACCCCGCGGGTGTACACGCAAAAACCCGCGGGGATACACGCAAAAACCCGCGGGGATACACGCAAAAACCCGCGGGGATACACGCAAAAACCCGCGGGGCATTGATGCATAACCCGAAAGCCCCACTGTAGGTATAGCAAATAAATCCTTTATCCTTGTCTTACCAGAAGGTACAAGGTTCTCAGGGTTGGACAAATCCATTTGCCCGATTGCCTATGGCAGGTGAAACCGCTGATCAGGCAAGTGTATATGGCCCATGGATGGCCTCCTGTACTTGCCCAATCAGGCCAGTACCCTTTTTTGGACACCCTTTAGGATACCCTAAACTTTGACAATTAAGAAAGTGGACACCCCAGGGGCAAATCTACTTCTTCTCTATCATTTTTCTGTAAAAAATTCATATTTTGGCCTGTTAAAACTAAAAGTATGTTACCCATTTTTCAGAACATGTATCACATAATACCAATAAGTCCCTCAATACCCATATCTTGGTAAATAAAGCAGCAAGAAAGTAGCTTTTTTAAAAAAGATTCTAGGGCCTAACATGTCCTGTCGCAGCCACGTTGTATTCTGTCCTATCCCCATCATATTCTACCCTATCCTTGCAGTTGCCATCTCCCTTTACATTGCCCAAATCTTGCACCACTATATCCTTGGACTGTCCTTATAATCACTGAAATGGGGGTCATGTGACGAGATTTTCCCACGGTCTTTTAACCTTTGATGGCCAGCGAGGTAATTATTTGCGATTATATAAGATTCCAGTCGCCAAATTGCGCCGGGACTCGGGAGAGACTAGATTTGGACATTCTAATCTGCCATCAGGTTTTAGATATGGAAGGAAACCCTAAGGAGATAACATTTTTAATAAAATGCAGGAAATCACATTTCAGAAGGTAAGAAAATCCAAAATTTAGCAAATGTAACATGTATGTTTACTTAGTATATCTTGTCCACCTTATAATTACTTCTGGTCAATTATCCTCATTGTGTGTACAAAAACAAGATTAAGATTGCAAGATAAAACAGATAGTTACACATATAATGTGTGTAAGATTCTGATAGATAAAGAAAATAAGATTTTAGAAATGTGTAGTGTGGGTAGGATTTTAATCGATAAATTCTTTTTCTTGTCTTTTTCTGGGACCTGTTCTTTTTGTCTTGGTACCTCCAACAAACCCGACTCGGGGAATAAGTAATATTGGTGTTGGCCAGTGCACACCAGACTCCTGTCTACCTTGGAAGGCCTCTATTGAGGAACCGTTAATATACCAAGCTAGTGTACTGGGGATAAAAGAATATTTGAAGTAACTGCTGAGGCTTGGATAAGTCGGAGATCGTCAAAGCTTCATCCCAAAAGCCATAGTTTGTAGCCATGGTGGAATGGATGACATGTCGACAGAAAAGGGTGTTTTGCCCAAAGGTAGAATGATTAGTATGTAAGACATTGATGCCAGCTTGCATACTCGTCTGTACATGTCATGATGACAAGAAACGCCTTCAGTCAGAAAGCCCTATTTCAATGTATCAATCTATATGGTGTTTTGTAACAAATCGGTACGGATCGTAAGTGCTTTTGTTGCAGTGTATCTTTTAAACATCTGCATCATATGTCAGAGTGGCCAGCAAAGTGCTATATTGGAAAGTTCGGTCATGATTACTAGTAGTTCACATTGTAGCACTCTCCCAGGCCAGGCACTTTTTAAGGCCCTTTCATACTTTTGATTGTATCATAGTATCAGCTTTCAAACTGCTGATATCACCCCGAAAATGGTGGTTTGCATGGAAGGCATATTGTCAGTAAATTTGGAAAAGGTCATTGATCTTGACAAGTTATGCTACATGTACATGCTGCTGCTGATCATGATATTACAGCATGCATGGTAAAACAGCTATCAGCATTGTGTATAGACTCCATTCTTTCTTGATGTGTCACATTGAGGTTATGTTTTATTACAGGTCAAATGTGATGCACTAGTTTACCCTCTAAAGCATATGTAACGTTACATACATACATGACAGAATGGTATAGTTGTTAACATGGCAGACTTATATCAGGAGTGTTTGTATAATTTTAGATGTATGACTATGAAATACATTTTTAAGCCACATGAGCTGAATGAAAATCAGGCTGGAGGTAAGGTGTACATGAAATGCTAAGCCTGTTATACCGTGATATGAACTTGGAGCTGAGCAGGATTGCTTGTCTGTTTTCATATTTGTCAAAAAGATGAAGTTGTTGCCTTCTTAAGGATGATGCCTTCACTTGAACCCTCTAAAGGTTGGTCCTGACAGGATTTATACGGAGAGTTTGGGTCGGATTGAATCATTCATGGTAGGACTAGTGCTGTATACCAAACTCATGTTCAGGTAAAGGTTGAGAGGTTCAGGCTCAGGTCTGGACTTATACGTTTAGGTTTAGGTTTTTAAAAAAACCTATAGATGTTTTTACAAGTCCAGTTCCTGTTCAGTGTACATGACCAGGTATACAGAACCAATTCATCTACTCTCACCTCTCAAATAAACGTACCGGTACGTTTATTTTTTTTCGCCTCAAAATCCACCCGTTTCATTCTTATTTTAGACGGTACGTTTATTATTTTTTGAAAAATTTGGGCTTTGCTAACCAGGGAATCTAAAATCGAAAGTTTAGGTTTTTCTCCCCGGTATTTTTGCTAGTAATTCGCTATTTTCCGGCCTAGCGGCGCTGATTTCCCTGCCGCTATGACCCGGCATTTGTGAAATCCTTGCGGCACTCATAACATATGGGTCAATCTTGCTATGACGTTACAAAGTTAACGTTGCTATTGGGGGGAAATAAGACGCCACACTGACATTTTAAGATACAATTTTCATATAAATAACTTTGACAGTCTCTGTTTACGTCGCAAACTAAAGCACGCTGATCAAAAAACGTGTCGAGTGGTCAAAGTGCACAGGAAAGAATTCGATCACCACTATTGGCAGCGCGGAGGAAGAATAATTCGTTCACAGAAGACATATTACACGTAAAAACAGCAATTATAACTTGACTTCCCTTGTGATATGTGTTTTGAGGCCGCAAAATCTCAGAAAGGCAGAAATTTGTTGGTAAACAACAGCATGTTTCGCCATCGAAACATGGCGGCGGCACCATCAGGCGTGGTGACAATAAAACTAGCAGCATATTGCATAGTGCGTATAATGATCTTTAAAATGATACCGTAAATGCGTGGAAAATATTACATTTTGGGGCAACGATAGAATTTTAGGAAGGTTTATATCTTAAGATAACCGTAAGAATTTCCAAATTTAGCGGTAAAGTGTGGTTTCTATTGTTAACATGTAATCGGTAACTTCTTAGTATGTGCGGTGTGAAACGCTGTGCTACTTTTACAGCCGGGCTCTGTTCAGTATTGTGGGCCCAACCGCGGGAACTCGAAATCCGAGCGTCTCACAAAAACTTTGTTCCCGACGCTATGGAGCAAAAGTTTATGGATATAACCCTTTTTTGGTGTTCATATTTGTTTTTTTGGGGGTAATGTCTTTAGAAAATATGATTAGGTACAATTGATGATTTTGATTATATATCAGTATTAAATAATATTAAAATGATAATGATATCCATGTACAACAATTTTCCTTAATCACTTGCTTCAAGTTCCAAGTAGAAAATACATGTATCATGTATACATTTTCACTTGTTGAATTTGAAAGCACCGTTGGCCCCCGGTTTAATAGGGGTCATAGCAGGGAACCTATGCCCAATTTTGAAAAATATTATCATATTTTGCGAAGTGGCGAGGGAGATCATCATGATTTGAACAATTCGCAGCTATATGTACAGTTTTTATGTTCAATATTTTTATACTTGATAGGTACATGTATGGTCCTCAGGCATAATTGAATAGATGCAACCTACCTGCTTAATCTTATTTCCCTCGGACAGTTGTATGGATGCAGTTTACCTTGACTGTCAATTTTCCGGGGGGTACTTTTATTTCAGGGGGTACTTATATTAGATTTTGAAGATTTGTCCGGGGGGTACTTCTATTCCAAGGGGTACTTCTATTTGAGAGGTGAGAGTATAAGTCTGATTCTCCAAACCTGTATATTTAAGCTTTCATACATTTATATCTGCAAATCCTTGTGATGCCCCTCCTCTGGGACAGGTGCCACAAGTAGGAAATCCTATAATATATATTTATCAATATGTCATTAGAATTTAAACACTAGGTAAGCTGACTCTAATGGTATTATCCTCTTTTCCTTGTTCTTCCCCCCTTTCTTTCACACCCAATGTCAGATATGATTTTCAGAACCTACTTTTAGTTTGTTTTCAACGTTCAAGTTTACATTGCCTCGTGCAATAACCATACAGTTGTCATGGGCGTGACAGGGCAACTGAAATTTGTTCCGAGGCCGTCGCCAACAGGATCAGTAACGGCGGCTCCAACCAACCCCTCTGTGCCCAAACCTGGCAATCTCACCTGGACGACAGCGTCCACCAAGAAGGCGCAGACCACGGTTGCCCTGGTGACGGGGATCCCAACCCCAGGACAAAATGTTTCTGCCGTGACTAATTCAACGTGGAGTGGAAACCAGACCTGGGTGTCGACGACAGCCACTCCCTTGAACACAGCTGTGAAGATGGAGTCCATCGCAAGTAATGCCTACAGACATCTTGTTGTTACTATGTTAGAATTGTGTAATTTTCTTGATGCAGACGTGACACTATTTTCCCTTAATCTTTTGTCATGTTATAGCATTAAAGGTTACATAAATCATGACCTGTATGTTCGTTTCGTTTCGTTAACACTTCTTTCATAATATGATTTACTGAATCTTCTGTTTATTGTGTATATTGTATGATTATCTCATTTTGTGGCGGTTGTGCCAAACATGGATACAGTATATTACACGACTCCTTATGATTTTATAGAATTGCTATTTTCAAGGAGGTTAATGTATATTTAACCTCCTTGCTATTTTCCAACCATCATATGTTTTGCCATATGTTGTACCTTGTACAATTGTTGTGCAATAAAGTGCATATATATGTTTTGTTGCATGTTGGACATGTTTATCTTTGATTTAAGAAATAAATTTTTATCTTACCAGTTGTCATTAAGTTGTCTCAGAGTCTATGCTTTATTGGATATTTATTTTGTTCCAAATGAATTTTGAAGTACTTTGTCATAGAGATTATATTATATTTTACTCCATGCTACATGTATAGGTATACATTGTCAAGTGAAATATATGGTTCTATTGTTCTATCTAGTTGTTTGCTATTATTGTCCTGCCTCCCTATAGCTATATCATAATAGCAAATGTTGGAAAGTTGCTATCAAATACATGTATCACGCTACATTGTATACTACTTTTATTGATCATTATGTGGTAACTAGAATGACTAAGGAATAATCACATTGTCTACCTTCCCATACATGTTCAGTCGAAGGAGATTTTACATTTTACTCATATGCTATTAGTATGTTAGGATGAAATGCTTAGTCTCTGTAGTGCATATCAATGAGCATATTAGCATTATCAATAATGAATATTATAATGCAGCTGTGTCCTGTGACTTCATATATTCCTTACAAGCACATATTCATGTCAGATACATTTTTTGCACAAGGTGCATTGTAAAACCTATCAAAACTATAACCCTGTTTGAAACAAGCTCTACATGCATGGGAATCCCTGTGTGGGTGTAGCCATGAGTCATCATTGCCTGCCTACAACATTGGACCAAAGCCAAACCACTGACTTCCAATTTTCCAAGTATCCTATTACACCATTTCCACCTTACCTTCTGGCAGGCTGCCACTCTGCAGCACATAACTGTGGAAACATACCCAGACAGATTAAACAAACGCACCAACTTATACAATACCTCTGTTTTCCCAGCTTCTGGCTAATATGTATTTTCCCACTGGCTCCAATGTTTAAGATCCCAGAATGCATCAGACATGCAGCAAGCAGGAAATTGAAAACATGACATGAATAAACTTCAATAGATTATTCTGGGAACTTGGACCCAACTTCCTGTCAACATACATGTACCTAGCATGTGCAATATATATGCTTGTGATGTTTCTGACCTAGGGTGAAGAGATGCTGCTACAGTAATAATTAGTTCAGTGCTTAGATTAGTGGCCCCTATGGCCTTGCACTGAGCGAGTTCATTAAAAAAAAAAAAGTGCATAAACACAGACAAACAAACTAACATGGAAAACACTATGTTACCTCTCATCTCACAGAGGTTACAATACCTCCTATTTCTGAGGTAATAATTTTCAATAAACCATTTCCTGAAAATATTAAAAAACTAGCTAATTAGAATAGTGTGGGCTTGAGGGTGGAGAGAATAATCTGTCCTTCGTTTTTCTTCCACAGTTCCTGCGGCAGCAGCAGGTTTTATGGGCGCAATTTGTGCCTGTCTAGTCCTGCTGGTTATGCTGCATCTCTTCCTAAACAAGAAGCTGTGCTTTGAGGAGGTGGGAGGTTTTCCCTGCTTTGATCAGAAGAAAAAGGAACCGAAGGCTGCCAAATTAGGTAAGTGTCTCCAAATCAATACTTCATACTTAATACTTCATACTTAATACTTCAATCCTTAAAACATACCGGTAGGAAAGGAAATACCGGTATATTGTTTTGGCTGATGTTTGTTTCTTCTTTGCCATATTTGGGGCAAATGATCTGAAATTTGGTATGGAGCTAGAGTGAACAAATACAAATAAGTGGGGTCGTGTGGCGCAACGGCAGCATGTTCCGTTCAGAGCCAAGTAGCCCAGGGTTCGAATCCTGCCATGTCACCGATCTTGTGCCCTTAGGAAAGGCACTTAACACGACTTTTCCAACATGCCAGAATGGTCGTCATCAAGACCATGGGCATTAAAGGCAAGGAAGAAAGAAAAATAGAACCCTGCATTTCTTTGATATAGGCATATGTTCTTTCAGTGTTTCCTTTTTGTGTTGTTGTTCCTATTTTCTCCCCAAATATATGTTTTGGGGTACCGAACCCTGACATTGAAATAGAATAACCTTAAATTTGGTATGGGGGTACCTTGGTATGGGTACCATATATGCCTTAGGCTCATTATTTCAAAGTAGAGTATCTACAGCCTCCATCAGTCTCAACAGTTGCTCAGCGAGGTTCTGACTTTGGCAATGTCTCTAGTGGCTGTGTGTCTGATGTCGGCTCAGCTGGCCTTTCCAAACAGAAGACACAGAACATCCCACCAGCATCATCTTGCTCAGGTCTCCTGCCTGTGTCACACATCAGCAGCCCTTACTGTTTCTGGCAGTGCTGTAACTATAATTTATATGTACATGTACTTCTGTCTACGGCTGTATTGGGCAGATTTATTCACAAAGGCACTTGGCAATTTTTAGCCAATAAATGTATATTTAGGGCTCCCGCGTCTCTATATTCAAAGGAGGACTCAATAGCAAAGGAATGGATTCTGGTTAAGTTCTTTACGATGTACAATTTTTGCCACGCGACCGACACAGATCTAATGTGCATACTCAATGAAGAAGATTAATAGATCCAATACATTCCATGATAGGACTATCCAAACATATGAACATCAATCAATGCCTCAATGACTCAATTTGCATAATCAATGAGAAAAAAAGTATAATTCCAAAGACGGTGAATGACAGGAATGTCATATGTACAGCATTTGGAAGTGAAGTAAATGTGAACATCATTGAGCATATAGTATGCAAATTGGGACATCATTTGCATAATTGATTAGGAAATACTAGTGACTAAGAAGAATAGCCCTCTCTGTTAAGACAAGACTTTCATACTTTGGATTTGGGTAATTTTTTGCTTTTTTTGCATAATCCATATAAACATTGATTTTATGATGCGTCAATCATGAAGTCTAACATCATTTGGCGAGGGTATGAGCTTGTGAAACATAAATTGTGTTAATGTTTCTCCATAATTAATATCATGAGGTTCTATCAAGAGGAGGTAACACGCTGTGCCCCTTTGTTGCTCTCCTCTAGATCCCACTGTAATCCATAGCTTTCAAGCCCAGGGTGGCATGGCTTTGATCAGTATGTCAAAGCACTTTTTACTATGGAAAGAAGCTTGGGAATGACGTCACAAGCTCCGATTTCCCCCGAGGGAGTCCCAAGCCCAGGCGACCAGGATTGTTGTTCCCCAGATTCCTGGTGATTTCCATACATTTTGTATTTTGAAGACTTGACAGGGTTGCATATATATAGACAATCTTCGGCTGGAATACAAAATAGCTGTACATCCAAAATGGATGAGTTTATGGCCACTTTGGGAATGGTGGCCGCCGTTATCTTTGACTTTTTCTCTGGCGATAGGAAATTATTATGTTTTTCCTTTTCTATGGTTATGTTTTTCCTGAACACTTCAAGGGGTGCTTGTTCAATTGGTTTTTGGCACCGGTCCCTGGCTTGTTTTTCTCAATTTCTGGTCCCTGGATTTGTATGATTTACATGTCAATGGGGTCTTTGTTAAAAGTCGTGAGTACTTACATATTTCTTAAGAGATGCTTGGGTGATTTCTTTAGGCACCACTGACTGTAATTCTCAAGTTTGTAATTCTCCAGCCGCCATATCATGCAAATTGCATCACAGGCAAATTATGAAACAGTCAAACCTGATCGGGCAACCACCTGGCGCAGACAACCACCTCCCGTCACAAGCCACATTAAAACAACCCCGTCCATTTTTACATAGTTAACCCCGCCCTGTCCTCAGCAACCACCTGTCCTCAACAACCATTTGTTCCTTAGTTCCTTGACTTGAGTGGTTGATGAATCCAGGTTTGACTGAATATTGTTACTTCTGCTAAATTCCTGGACTCCCGGATATTTTGGTTCATGCTGTGCAGATAGTAGAGCGCTAGAGATAGTATGGTATACTGTTGACTGTAAAGACATGATATTTGAAATCGACACCACCCACACAAAGTTGTCATCAGAATTAAAACTGAAGATAATGACTTCTGAAATTAATAATAAAACAGGAGAATAACTTTAACATGCCCGATCAATTTCATTATGGGCGGTATCTGATATGAGAAATCTGTTACATGTAAATTTGCTTGACAGGCTGTTTGTAACTTGAGACCATTGTACCCTCTGGCAAAATCCAATAGTTTGGCAGGTTGCATATATGCATGGTTGGATGCGTGGCTCTAGTGGCATTTCCTGTGAGAGGTAACTTTGGCTCCAAACTCGTCTGACAGGTTTTTGCATATACCCAATCCCTGCTGGGTATGCAAATAACCTCGCTAGTGGACAGGGATTTCAAAATGGCCTCTGTCAGTGCCAAATCAGAGCCTCCCAAAACAGAGACATCCAAGCTGAACCCAAAACCTGCAGATAAGAAAGACTTTGGCCCCTCGTCAATATTAAGGGCTCTTTCCGTCTTTTATTGCTGTGGAGGAGGCTGTCTTAAAAGTAAGTCTCCAGTTGATTATATGCTGATATGCATGGTACTTGTACTTAACCAAGCATTTAGGTGCCATATACTGCCATATGTGTAATAAAGGTATGATTAAAAAACTGTCTCTTGTCTTCGAGGGAGGCTTCAAGGTTCTTACTGACATACCAGGTTTATGAATAGTTTTGCTAACGGAATAATTATGGCACAGGTTACATCCATTTTCTGTTAACTGCTGAACTTAGAATTTATCAGGTAGTAGTGTATGAGGTCAAAGTTCATGCCATGGTATACTGTAAATCACTTTATTTATTTATTTAATATAGCGGCAAGAAAATATAGCGGTTGGGGGAAAATGCAGTAGGTCACAGCACTTAATTTCAACGGTGGGAACACAAATTAATGTCTCAAATATAAGTGATCAAATATTAGCGATGATGAAATTTTAGCTGTTGACGAATGACCGTTAAATCAGCTAAAATTAAGTTACAGTTAACAAATCAAGAATTACAGTAGACTTTAACTTAACATTTAAAACACCAATTACTCACTATAAAAACTTGTGATAATTTGATGAAAGTTGGGATTAATTCTGAATAAAGAAACAGCTATAGATCACTGTTGTAATGATCATGATACATGATTTTGTGTTAAAAACATTTTTTTCAAATGAAATTGCAGTTTTTTTGTCGGAATAGGTGTTATAGTCTGGAAGAAACAAAGCTATGATACCTGTGTGTTGTTTTTCCATTACTTCTTAGTGGGGTTATACTAGGTATTTTACTACATTATTTTTTACATAAGGCCACACCAACTTGATTTTATGGATGACATCCTCTGGAGACCCCAAAACTAATGCGCGCGGGCGAAAAAAAGAAAAATCCTGCAAAAAAAAAAATGCTGCTAAACCACAGGGCTACTAGTACAAAGCTGGTATTGCGAATTGAACCACAGAACACAGTTTATTTGTAGAAGATACATGTAGGTACTCTCTCTATAAATAGAGACAAAAATACCATGACAAAGTAGAAAGCCCGACAAAAACGCCTAAAAACACGCCAAAAACCTGCCGGACCCACTCCTCTGCTTGGAGAGTACATGTAGGTCTTGTTCATCATAGCAGACTATTAGAAGGTATTTGGCTCCAAGGACTGTGGATGATATATGACTGTGATGAGAATACTCATATACACCCATAAGGGCAGTTTCAACATACATGGCATTGAACTCCATATTAAGCATTCCATGGTTTATGCTCACAAATCCCTCTGCCAATCCCTCAATTCCTCTCCCATGTCTCTCATTGTTGCAAAAGTCGGCAAGTTCCGGAGTTCTGTGTAGCCTTGGAGGAGGTGATTTTTTTTTTTTTTTTGGACAACAGGCGAAAATCAATGCGCGCGCGGATGTCATCCATAAGATTAAGTTGGTGTGGCCTAACTACAAATTACAATGTATTATGATTATTTGGTCTAATCCATTGGTTGTCAGATTTTCCACTTTCTTATTTGAAAAAAAAAAGATGATAAGAAGATCACACAGTCTATGATGTACCTTTCAGGATATGAATCAGTATCAAAATATTTTATCTAGTTGAAATGGAAGCTGCTTTGTAGTTGTTACCTTTTCCCCTGATCTATCACAGCATCAAACTGAGAAAATCATTGCTTGAAATGTTAAACAGCCTCAGCCCTCAGGTATGATGACTTTGTGGCTCCTCAAAAAGCGTTTGGGTTGAGAGGAGGTTTTGTTTCATTTTTTGCCTGCCTGCTCCAGTATTTTTCTGCAAAAACCCAAGAACCAAGAATTTTATTTGGTGTGGCATTTTCTGTATTGAATATAATGTGCGCGTCATTTGCAGATGTTAAATCTACAGATGTTATGATAATCAATGATTCCTACTGACATAAACTCTCACCCAACACCTCATGGATATGTAATTAGAGTTCCATGACCTCATACCTTCGACAGGTAATTTTGTCTTATTACAATGTTACTAGTAACTATGAAAATCACCTAATTTGCATGATCTATATGACTTAAAAGGCTTGCTTCTACATAACAAATGTGTCCCAAATATGAAATCTCATTCATCAATGAGCATTATCTCTTTATAGATATACAAATAAGGTTTACGGTGCATACCCCAGTTCTTCCGCGACCGGGGTCCACAGAAGTGCGCGACAAAAAAGTGACGGAAGGGTTTCGAGGGGCTGGGTTTGAGTTTAGATTTCTCATAATGTGCTTCGAACTGATATTAGATACTAGCATGGCTGAAAAGCGTATGAATTGGTGTGTTTTGGGTGAAAATTGCGTTTCGATCTGAGCCTTACTTCCGGATATCCATCCGCGTTGATGGTGAAATGTCCCTTGGCCCGATTTACCAAAATTAGAGAGGTTGAAGAAACAGAACTCAGCTGGTCCTATAGCGGAAGGGATAGGCTTTCATCCCATACACAGTTGATTTACTTCGGAACACTTCCCTGGAAGAGACAGTACCTAGACTCGAGGGTGCGCAGCCTCCAATTGAAACCCCAAATAAACTGGGGTGTGCTCCCTTTATTTGCATGATTTATATGAATTCTTTAGCTCCTCTTTCTAAATCTCATGACATGTTGCAAATATCCTTTTTCCTGCAAATATCCTTCTTTAAGAAGCAATAATATTATTGCTGAATTTTTATAATCTATGTCTGATGATGTTCACCTTTATCTAACATAGTCATATGTTGTATGAATATGCCATCATATACAGTTAAGCAAATTAGGTCAGGATTTGCATGATTCATATCCATTTATGTCCCTCTCAAATCAAGTTACATAGTTATGTAATGAGTATGAAATTCCTGTTATTTAGCCAAACTGGATTAATTTTCCCTCATTAATTATGCAAATCAAGTCCTTATTTGCATACTTAACATCAAACCTACAAGTAAAAAATCATGAAAATTTGAAAATTCATTCAACCCTTCTTGACTTTTTTGTTTCATCAAAGTCTGCAACTAAAATGCCCCTGCAGTTCCAAAAACAGCTGCTAGATGACCCAAACTTGCATTACTTGTTCTGGGGCGTACTACCAAAACATCATGACCATAGCATAACACTAGATATCAAAACTTAAAGTCCTACTATGGTAACATGGAAAGCTGCTAGGGAGCCTGAAATTTAATCATTTCTTCATTTTGCCAACACCTACCAGCAGTGCTTACCAACTACATGAATCATACAGATCCATCCACAATGCACCCAAAAACATAACCTTCTTGGGGAAGGTTATAAAGCAGTTTTACTTTCACAAGTACAGAAATGTATGTACCTAAGTCCTTCCTATGTCAAGACTTAACATCTGGAATTGAGTAATGAACCTATAAGCTGTGTGTACCTTTTACTGACTCCAGTATTTTGAATGTACGGAAATGGCCCATCTTCCCCCAAGCTAACTATCTATCCACCGCAACAAAGAGCGTCAGTCAATCAGACCTGGATGAAAAAGATAGCTCGTTGCCTTGAGGACTATTCAGGTAGTAAGCTACAGGACTGATGGATGACACTAATTTCAGCAGGCTGTCTCCGAGAATAACATATTTCAGTTGCCACGTCAGCTTATTAGATTTTATGGTAATCATGATAATCTAGGACAATTCTGCCTCTCCCAATAAATATGGAAACCTCTGGAATACACTTGTTGATGTCCTTCAGGTTGTTCAGTATCTAAAGCATGCATGTGAACCCTTAAAGGCAGTCCCCAACAATTTTAATATGAGTAGTATAAGAGTCTTTCCATCAGATTATCTCTCACAGAAATTGCACTGTGCTACAGCGCCACCTAGCATATGTAACTTTTACTGCAGATCAGGATAAGATTATCATATTGCATTTTTTTAGGCGTACAGAATTTTAACTTTTGAGTCCTGTTGTCGAAATTTATCAGAATTTCTAGCAAATTAACTTGTAATTGTGAAGATTCAGGGTGCAAAATACTTTTTTGAGCCAGGTTGCCCATGTTGCAACCTAGGGCAAATGCTAGGTTGCACATCCAAATTTCAGGTTGCACCAGCAACATTCACCGATTTCATCAAATTAAGCTCGTATGTAGCATATATAATACTACTTAAATATTTCAAAATATATGTTAGATAGTATTGTGTTCCCATTGACCTAACAACATCTTGTTTAGCCAAGGGTAGTGTGTTTTCGTCTTTTTCAGCTCAAAACGAAAAAGGTTTAAAACGAAAAAGTGTTGATTTCTTTGTTTCAATTAAAGATTTACCAAATTTTATGAGAGTGACACTGTGTTTTTGTGAGATTCCAGGGCTCCGATTGAGATCTTTGGCTCAAAATAAAAGGTTGCACACTGCGCTACCTGGGTTTGCATTGGGATTAACTTGCACCAACCGAAATATTGTTGCACTGTGCAACGTGCAACCAGGTATTTTGCACCCTGAGATTACAGTAGCCCTTGCTGTCTGCATTTTTACATTTCCATTTGATTAGGTTAGTTGCCGAACAAACAAAATTTCAGAATGTCAGCCTTCCATGAAATATTTGGAGTTGGTGAATATATATATTTGGGATGGTCCATTTCTACAAAACATTGATATGGAATAGTCCATTTTTGCATGAGGAGAGAGATGGAGTGAAATCTGCTGTATTTGCTCACAAATGTGGTCTTTCTAGTTCACAAATACAAGTCCTGAGACTTATGATAAGCTGAAAAAAGATGGCGGATGCTTTCTGAAAGCTTCTCGCCACAGCTTCTATTCGTCATGCATAACAGTTCAATTCTCTATGTTCAGCATGAATGTAAGGCCGGCTGAGTCTGACCTTTGTCTGCGTGACATCATGAGACATCAACCCGCCTAGAATTATGCACGAGATGGTGGGGAGGGAATCAGATAGATAGAGCAGTTTTACAGTCCATGCTAGTAGGCAAGATGATGCAGAAAGACTTCCCTCCACACTTTCTCATGCATAACTTCTTACCAGGAGAGTGGATTTCCGAGTCTCGTGACGTCATGCGGTCAAAAGTCAGACTCGGGGGCCGGTTGCAGTGTGATTTTCAAACGCGGTCTGGGTCGTAAATTGTGACGGACTGATGTATGACTGGTGAGATTTTGTGGTATATCTAGCATAGTAGGCTTTTCAACTGAACCAATTACTTTCTTTTTAGACTATTTCACCGAAGCTGATGGATGGATGGATTTCCTAATTTCTGGCACATTTATTTAAAACATAAGACTTTAGACTAGATATCAATTTTTAAGCTAATCTAAATTATGTATAGTTTTGTGATATCATACAATGGAATTTGAAACCTGTGAATATAGCCCACATTACATCACACAATATATATTACATTGGTCTGTATCACTTACCTGTATACATGTCATGTACATGTAATAAGTGATTTTACTGTACAGTTCTAAGGATGACCTTAAGCCTGGGTTTATCTATAGAAGAAGTGCTCCTATTGATACCCGATAAGGTGGCATACATTATCTGACCCAACAACCTGAATTATTTACTAGATGTTAGAAATGCGAAAAATGTACCTGTCAGTGCAGTATTGTTCGTTGCACCAGGCACTAGACACGTCTAAGCTGTGACGAGTATAACTGGTGACTTTGGTCATTGCAAGGCCAACAGTGTTGGGCGCAGGATGAAATGTATGACCCTCTGGAGGAGCCAAGGTTATAGTCTTGTTAACCCTTCAAACCTTCTGCATGTTTCGTAGGGGTGTAGCTTATAGACTGCTAAGCTAGACTAAGTATTTTGCATGTCTTTTTGTATGTAGGAACTGAATATGGTATCAATCATTTAGCCTTTTTGCTGTATGATACAAATGTACACGTAAGGTCACAGTAGTACTGAGCACTTGAATAGTGCAATGTGTTTGATTATTATTTGCTGTTTTATTCTGTTAGTATTACATGTTACAGGTCTAAGGTAAGGTTACGTGTTCATTTGATATGTTAGATGATCAATCGTTTTCTTTCTTTAAGTTAGTATTTTTCACAATTTTTGTATTGTTCTCTTTTCTTTAATAAGGCTAAAAGCAACCCATAACCAACACAGAACAGAAGGAAATTAGAATACTGTTAATTCAGAAATGTTCGCAGAGATTTAATTTCGCTGTAGGGAGGAATGAAGTGTTCGCGAGGGTTTTGAGTTCGCGTTTGAAACAATAGTAGCGCTACAGTCACACAATGGAACCGCGAACATAAATTCACCGCGAACATTTCTGCATTTACAGTTATGATCTGTTTATGGAGGATTTTGTCATGTAATTGTCATTATGAAAGATCGACTTTCCTGGACAGGACGTGATGTCATGAGGTCACATGGTCAGAACACACCTTTTCTAAAGACCCAGGTTTATAACCAATTTTAAGACAGTAAAACCAAAAACAATATATTCAAGAAACATACAAAAGAATTATCAGTCACAGATAGATTCATGCTGTTTTAATAATGATGAAATCTTCGTAAATTCAGTTTGCCAATGAAGTTGCTGTGTACATACCTGAGGAATGCTTCACTTGAAAATTGTATATAGCCACAGGCTTTTCCAGTGAGCACACTGGCTCATTTGCATGTGAAAGAAGTAAGCACATGCCTAGGGTGGCAATCTGAAGTTGTCCAACCAGTTCTTACACAGAACATTACAACAGAGTGCTAAGTGCTAAAGAAAATGTAGTGCGGTGTTTGTTTTCTGTCATGGGTTAGTTGGAATATGGCACATTCTGCACCAGGAAGCACCCAAGAGAATGAAAATACCAATGACGAGGAAAGTGGAAAGATTGCGGCTCTGATTTCTTACCTGCGAAGAGTGAGAACAGACATGTTCAGGCAAGTGGACCAGGCACAACACTGCTGCCTCTGCGGACAGCAGGGTAGGTGTGACTGTCAGACTAAACGTGGAGACGACTCGGCCATTGAAGAAGACAAGAGCGACACCGTAGAGGCACCCGGGGACGAGGCCGTGTCTGCCATCTGCCAAGTGAACGACACCATGAGGCAAATACTTCAGGAAATCATGGAGATCAAGCAGACTTCCCACTCGCAGGGCAGGCATGTTAACAACGTAGTGACTCACGATAAATATCAACATGTTGTTGACGATCTCCTAGTGGCCAGGTCACGGTATCAGGAGCTGGAAGACAGACTGTGTTGGTACGAGAACACACTGAAAAGTAAGGAAGAAGAAGAGAAGAAGAAGAAGAACCTAGAACTTCAAATTTCCAGTATTCCTGGTGATGGCTCGCAACGAGGGGGTGCCAATGCACTGGAACAGGAGCAGGAAAATTCCTTAAAAAGTGAAAGTGGCCTGGGTGCAAAACGCACTGACCTAACCCAAGTAAAAGAGATGATGACTAAGCTCTTGCAAGAGATTTCATACATGAGGAAAAACAAGACTGAGGGAAAAGATACAGTCGATGATGAAAGGACAAAAAGCATGAACGACACAGTGATCGATGCAGTTATGGAGGCATTAGACATTGATGAAGTACATTTAAAAAACTATGAAGAAGAGAGAAGAACCTCTACTCCATTGGATACGAATCCTACAAAGGATGAAGATGACAGGAAATGTTTAGAAATGCAGACCAGTCCAATAAGGATGATCCCGTTGGAAAGTTCTTCCAAGGAATTAGGATCTCGTCCAAGCAATGGAGACAAAAAGGTAAGACTTATGGCAGATTCTCAGGTACAGACGATTCCCATACCAAGAACTCGAGAGGAGGTTTTAAGAGACTTAGTCCAAAGTGACACTCAGGATGGAGTATACCCTGCTGGCCAGGAGGGGACTATGTCTGTGCAAAATAAAACTGACTCTGACTCTCGCATGAATCCTCAGGTATGTGACACAAAATGTGAACAACACCTTGACAGCAACTATGTTCCCGATACCGTTGGTGTTACAACAACAAGTTGTGAGAAAGTAGAGGATAAAAATGTCACCGGTAAAGGTGGTTCGCTAGGTTTCTTCAATTTTGGCAAAGATGCAGAAAACCTGGAGGAAGAAAAAGTGGAAGGCAAAGTGTTTTCCAGCAGTTTCTTTGGCTTTGGACAGAAGTCACAGGATCAAGGAACTGCATCCCCCATCATCCAGCTTTCCAGTGGATTTGGGCTGGAGTCAAAGCTGTCCAAGTTTACAAGCTGGGTTGGTGACAGTATAGCCTCTACAGCGATGCAACTCACTGGAAGAAATAGTGATAAGACAACAGACTCTATGGACCAACGACAAAAACAGAATGAATCAGTGCGAGGACAGCTCCGTACCTCAGAGATATCAGACACTCTGTCATTAGGTGAACAATCAGGTGATAACCCATTGTCCTCAGGGTACCCAGCCTCCCAGCAGGGTCCCGATCTACAGGTCTCTCAAGCTCCAGTTAATGAACCACCCTTCACAGCTACTTATGTCACTGTACAAACTCTAAGCCCCCGGGGTACCCTATTTCACTTACTTCAAAACACAGACGAAACAGAAAAATATGATTCCATTCTCTCGACAGGTCTTCTCAAATCAGAGGCTTCTCATGCAACGTGCCAAACCGAAGTCCAAAAGTTGGAAAAATCAGGACAGCCTAACATACAGGACTTTCACGTACCTCAGACCACCTTTACTAAACTAGTGCCACAGGAGAGGACAATGCAAATGGTGGACACACCCCCAGTTCAAAGGAAAGTAATGAAACGATCTGCCTCTCTGCCTAGACGGGCACACATGTCCTCTTTGGAACCAAGGTCAGGGCACGGACATGTACATAACGTCGGAGTCATCACATCTACCTCACAACAGCAGCTGCAAACACGTCCACGGAAGGGCATCCTTCACCAAAAACAGCACGTGTGTGAAGCGTCCTATAGTTCTGAGTTGTGGAGGAGAAGGGGGTCCAACTGTGTGCAGGTCGACACTCAGGAAATATCCAGTGATGCTGCGGCATCAGACGACTCCAAGTTGTCATATTCTGGGAAACGACAAAAACATGTTACTTACAGTCCTTATGTACAAAGGAAGATAATTTCCCCCAGACATTCTCCTAAAGATAGACCAAAGTTTTTCATCCCCTCTCTTGTTGAGTATGAGGACAGTACCAGTGAGGAAGACTTCGAAACAATATCCTCTGCCTCTGTACAAAGCAAAGACTATGATCAGACAAAACATTATGCAAGCCAAAAGCCAGTTGCAAGAAGTAGTGAAGCAACAGCTGGACAAAAGAAATTGTCTTCAAACTCTTGTAGTAGTCCACAAAAATCCTCAGGGTTATTGAAAAAGACAAGCAGAATTGCTGCTGATGATGCTTCATCCTTGGATCACAAACAGGCATCCTCAAACTTTCTACAAGTCCCGGGAACGGTACCTTCTGTAAGACCAAAAGTCAGGCAGAGACTTGGTGCTGAGGACTGTTCTGCAGGAAGAGGACCTTCAAGAGAGAGAACCTCTGTGCATCAATCAAGTAGGCAGCCTATGTCTGTGCAGCAATCAAGTAGGCAGCCTATGTCTGTGCATCAATCAAGTAGGCAGCCTATGTCTGTGCAGCAATCAAGTAGGCAGCCTATGTCTGTGCAGCAATCAAGTAGGCAGCCTATGTCTGTGCAGCAATCAAGTAGGCAGCCTATGTCTGTGCAGCAATCAAGTAGGCAGCCTATGTCTGTGCAGCAATCAAGTAGGCAGCCTATGTCTGTGCATCAATCAAGTAGGCAGCCTATGTCTGTGCAGCAATCAAGTAGGCAGCCTATGTCTGTGCAGCAATCAAGTAGGCAGCCTATGTCTGTGCAGCAATCAAGTAGGCAGCCTATATCAAAACTGCAAAGCAGTAGGCGATCTGTCTCTCCAAGCAGACAGACTGTTAGTTCTGAAGACGACCCTTTTATACATGGATCGCAGAGACCATCTCAAGTTGAGAGAAGGTCGAGAGAAAGGGAATCAAGGCAGCACTTGAAAAAGAGGGCACAGGTTTCAATGCCTGATGAAGTTGATCTTATGTCATCACATTTATTGAAAAGTGCTGCCATTGGCAAAAGCAGGAAGGACCAAACACTTGGAGTTGATGTGGAGACTACACAGGGTAAGGCTAGGTCTCCACATCTGCATCACAGCCTGGAAAGTAGCATAAGGGATGGGACAGGCAATGTAGCATCAAGTACAAGGGAGAGAGAGAAGTTACAGAGAAGCAGCAGTATGGGGAGGAGCAGACAAGACAAAACAGTAGCAGGTGCATCAAGGGACGAAGACAAAAACTTGAATTCTCACTCAAAGCCTAGATACCTGCATCGAAGCAGGAGCATGGACCGGGGCAAATGGGATAAGACAGTGGACCGAAAATGGACTGAGGGCAGGGAAGAGATGCCACTGCAGCTACATGGAAGCCACAGTCTGCGGAGGACTCAAATGGAAGAGACAGCTGACAGGACATCAGGGACTATTAGGGCGACGTCAATGCTGCAACAAGGCATGCCCAGTACCGCCAATAGGAGAAGCAGGAGAGAGGAGGACACTGCAGATATGAGCAGGGCTCTCTTCTGGAGTCAAGTGGCAGCTAAATCTCCTCAGCTCAAACCCAGAATCATCCATTCACAACAACAGATCTACGGTAATCCAAATCATATTAAAAATATATATATTAAGTGCCAGTACTAACATAAAGGTATATTTTACAATTCACACATGAAAAAAAGCAGTATGCACACAATAACCATAAGGTGTTTGGGTACTTTTTTGTCCGCACTTAACTTGTTTATCCACCAGTGTTGCCCCTCATTGTGTTCCCTTTGACATGACTGTGTTAAGCCTTTGGTCAAAATATTGCTTTGATCATAATCAACTCCATAAAAGAGAGTTTCAAGGCAGGTATTGTTTTTTGCCTGTTTTATGTGTTTCCGCAAACTTTGGCCAGCAATAACTTCAGAAGCTACGGATGGATTGTGATGATACATGGGTAGGTCCTTGAAAGACCAATGTTATAATAATGCAGATTTTAGGTCCTCTAGCAGCTTTCCTTGGTAGTGCATCAGAACGTCCTGTTCTTGTATCTTCTGTTCTGCATATACTGTGGTCTTGATTTTTAGTGTCAGCTAGCTTTTGACATTTGTAGTTGACGTAAGTGGTATAGTTTTGACCTCCTAGAAGCTTGGCCAGTTTTGAAAACTAAAACTTTTAGGGAGGATAGCTAAAAAGAGAATGAATGTATTGTCATGATTTCTGGCATGTTGGTAGCCTAGGCCAAGCAGCACATATCCATGCATCTATCAGTCCAATAATTAGGTGCATATAATCGGATGTAAATCAGAACTTAATCTGCATACTTAATGAGGAAAGTCTATGTTCAAAGTATTTTCCAATATGATGAATATTTAGGACAATTAGAACATTATTAGATATTCAGTGTGGATCTAATTTGCATAATCAATGCAAAAACGCTATATTTGGTTAGTGGAAAATAATGGGAATTTCATTCTTGTGACATATGTAACTTGGAGGTGAACATCTTCATGCTTACATTCTGTATCAGGCCAATGCAGGCTGTAGACCTGAAGTTGTAACAGAACAGTCTATTTTCTAGGTTGATGGATACTAAGAAGTGGATGTAGTTATGGTAAACATTGTGTAGATATGGTGACCAATGGGTTTGTTATTACAGTGCTAGGCAACCAGTTGCCCGAAGGGAATAATCATATAGTGCATCTCTTTTCAAGGTTTATGTCTTCGGTGAGTGACCCATAATCTAACCCCTCTCCCATTATCTTTGCCTTTTACTTTTTGGTTGGCAGTTTAGTTTAGATTTTAAGATATGTACATGTCTACATGTACATGTACTGCAACATGGTTCTTTAGTTTGGGTGCAGTCTCGAGTCCAATATTAAGAATTCAACATGTGTTTATGATATGCTACTTTTTATAGGTGTACAATGAGCACCATCCAAAAGTTGAGTTTACTTGTTTGGTGTACTGTAGTAACCTTTAGTGGTTTTGTGGGTGGCCAGGATGTCAGACAGACAGACAGGTACTGACTGGCACTAGATAAGGAGATTGAGGTGTGGCACTGAGTCATATGTATGTATAGGCTTGTTCTCTGCCGGAGGTATTGTTTTTGGCTTTTATGTTTGACAATGTATGGATGTATAACAGCCTCCAGTTTAATTATGGATTTCCAGTTTTATTTAGGACTATCTCCCACATTTCAGTTATCTTCAACCCAAATGGATTAATATCACATCTGGTAGGTAAAAATAAAGTTGAAAATATGTAGCAACCACTGATGACCCCCGGGTATTAGCCCAATTCCGCAGAATTCTGGAAAATGGAGCCAGAATTTCTGCAGAATTCTGCAGAATTCCGGGAGCTGGAGACAGAATTCTGGGAACTACAGTCAGAATTGAGATGTGCAGAAAGAACAAAACAACAAGTTGAAGTTAGAAAACATCAATTTGGAAGGTATAAGTGTTGGAAGCTATGATTCCGCAGAATTCTGCAGAATTCTAGCTCCAGTTCCCAGAATTCTACTTCCAGTTCCCAGAATTCTGGCTCCAGTTCCCAAATTAAACTGGAGGCTGTTATATATGGGCTTGTTCTCTGCTAGAGGTATTGTTTTTGACTTTTATGTTTGACAACGTATGGATGTATACGTTTTTTTGTATTTCATCATACTTTAGCCAGGATAACTCAGGAAGCTATGGGTGGATTGTGATGATATTTTGTATGATCAGTTACTTTGTTGGGTAGACTCCATGCAGGATTGTGTGAAGCCAAATACAGCACACATTTCACCTCAGACAAGGCCTTGAACAAGTGATATCTATTTGGAGTAGATGTATCATCATAATTGCATGGTATGAAGCCACTTACTGAAACAATGACAGTGACTTTCAGCACAGAAACAACTAGAGTTTGAAACATTCCTAATGTCATAATAGTAGAGTTTACTCAGGGTCAGGAGTATGCAAGACTTAAAATGCAGATCCCTTAATTATGTTCATCCGGTACAGATGCTGCTACAGACCTGCACCTGTACCTGCATGAACAATTTGACAAAGTAATCTGTGGTCTTCAATCATGACACTTAACAGAATGTTAGTTATCTTGGGCAGAGAACAAATCTTTTCGAGAGGATCTCAAATCAAAAATGGTGCTGATTTCAATGCACAATATTTTTTTTTGTGTGTGTGTGTGTCTTTTTCATTATTGTTGTAGGAATATCAAACATGTTTTTGCTAACAAAATGAGGTTTGTGAGTTTGTAAATGTGAGAGTATTCAGGTACAGTCCTGAATGATTTTCACAGTATTGTATTGGTATGAAGTCCTAGGGTAAGTACTAACAGTCCCTGAGCTGTAGATGCTAGAGTAGAGCCTACATAGTAAGCCAGTTTGTATGCTTTCAGTAATACACCTTTTATATGTGGGTGGTCTTGGTCTGACCTTGAGTTAGCATTGTACAATAGTTTTGGTCTTAGGGATGGGCAAACTGCCAAATACATGTAACTTCTGAGATATATATGGGCATTATTGAAAAGGGGTTTGTTCACTGAGATATAAATTGTAATTCAAAGATTTATTTTAATCAGGAGTGTTAGAATCGGGAGCATTTGTACAATTTTTTTTAGATTATGAATTTTATGAAAAATGCATGAAGCGCTATGCAAAAATGTATGAATCAGATTCATACATTTTCGCATAGTGCTGCAGTCATGTGTTTTTCATAAAATTCGTATGAATTTCGTCAAATTTGTGCGAATGCTTACTAGGCACCCCTGAGAATGGCATTCCACTTCCACCTCAAATATTATCATAGGCTAAGCCTTCATACATGTATAGCTTCAAGGTCTTCGTGACGACTAGTTGTTTACAATGACGACCTCCAACTGATGACCCCTCATCATTGTTGTTGTTACATTTACTAAGCCTGGTATTTTCCAGTCATTGGGTGGAATAAGATACACAGGAAACCATGACATCACTTGATAAGCCCCATGTTGATCCTGTACAGGATTCTGTGGATGAGCAATAACTCTGTACAACTTATTTAAGCATTGCTTGTACTCTTTTTGTGCAAGCAGTGAAAGTTGTTGATTAAGTTGGCCTCGAGGGACCCACGGCCCTATGTAAACATCCAACATGGTGGACCCTGGTCACATTGCATAAATTGCAAGACTGTTCTGTATATTATAAGTACTTGGTGACGGGTTATAGCAAAGCTTACTGCAGTCTGGGATCCATTTCAGAGTAGATTTTGAATAAGATTTTTCATTTGACTGATATTGGTCGTGTGGCGCAACTGTAGAACACGCGGCTGTCAAACAATGGGTCCCGGGATCTAATCCCAGGTGTGCCCAGAGACATGTCCGAACTTGCGCCCCGACGTTGTGCCCTTGGGAAAGGCACTTAACACGACTTTCCTCACTTCACTCAGTTGTAAAATGAGTACCTAGCTCATCTAGGGTTAGGGACGTCCCTCGGATAGGACGTTAAATGGAGGTCCCGTGTTTGGGGAGAGCAACACCCCGCGCACGTTAAAGAACCCACCACACCTTTCGAAAAAGAGTAGGGGCATGCCCCGGTGTGCGATGGTCCAAATCTTACAGTCCGGTCTGGGATGACATCTTGAAAAGGTGATAGTTCACCTGTTATGTCAATCCTTCCACAAAATGTGGTAAATCAAAATAAATAAATAAATAAATACATAAATATTACATGGTGTTTTTTCTTCATAATTTGTCTTTTCCAGGAGTGGTAAGAGTCATTCTGGCATTGATTGTGAATATTAACACAGTTTACCTGCTTGACTTGAGTAGCAAGTTACTGTTATTTACAGTAGTATTGTCCATACCACATGAAGAAGATTAATCATAAGCAGATTAAGGAGATAACAACCCTCCTTTCCCACTGTACTTATGGAACAGTCCAAGAATTTACACCACTTGACCATCGTCTGTCATCTTGAATGTTGGTCGTGAACACATAACGCCGTAAGTTTTTAAAAAGAAGTGTATTTTAACCAGGGTTTGTCTTTAATGCAGGATCTGCCTACCAGGTGGAAGAGGAGACGTCTTCAGACAGTGATGACGAGGTGTTGCAGCAGTACAAACGCTCGATGAGCCAACACTCAGTCCGCAGCAAGGCCAGCGTCCGCTCACAGAGGTCCAAGAAGGGTGAACAGAAATTAGCCAGCCCTGCAGGTGAGTACCATGTAGCCAAGTCCTGTCACATTGGCGATCATAATTGCTAAGAAAGAGGCTTGAATATTATACACGAAAATAGATTAAATGTTTTCTTTTTCTCTTATTCAACAGACTATAATTTGAATAATCAATGAGCATGATAACTACTGTCAGTCCCTACATTTGAAATTAAGAAGAGAACAATTCAACATGGCTTGTGAGAGGTTGGCTCACCGAAGTTTGGCTTCCAATTTAGCTTAATAGAGGGAAACTAAGCTGAGAGCTGAATGCTTATTAGGAAATAACAAAGAACAGACACCATTTGTGAAATGGTGTGTATGATGCGAGCATGATTATTTCAGGTTTGTGGAAGTGTTTCAAAGATGTGATTCTGAAATGAATAGACCAAAACTGCCTCTGGCTATCTTTCTTAACACTAGCATGCATGTATGTGCATTCAAGAACTCTTGTTTCATTGCCAATTTTGATGTGGAATAACAAAGCTTCAGTGACTAATACTGTACATGCATCAGATTCTAAGTTCGCGTGGTTTTTATTTCACGGTAGGGAGAAAATGGAGACAGTGTTCGTGGTGGTTTTAAGTTCGCGTTTGAAACAATAGTAGTGCTACAGTCAGGTGGGCAAAAAGTTTCACGATGGTTTTAAGTTCGTGCTGAAAGTTCACCGCGAAAACCCCGAACATAAAACCACCGCGAACATTTCTGCATTTACAGTAACAGGTACATGTGATTCTTTGTAGAAAAACCCGAAGCAGAAGCTGCCTACCAGCCCATAGAGGAACCTGACTACCATCGACCTACCAGCGACCACCAACGCCCGACCAGCGACTACCATCGACCAACCAGAGCCAAGCCTGATGACCCGTACTCCCGGCTGGAGAAGGGGGAACCAGAGGAGGAGATGGTGGAGAGCGACTTTGAGCCGGACCATGCGGCGTACCTGGAGTACGAAGAGGGCCTCGACAACGAGGCCTATGACAGCGAAGGGGCGAATGGAGCTTATGGAGACCAAGTGTCTTACCATTCCCAAGAGGTTTGCACTTATCCTTAAATCAACTATCCAAACCTGTTGATAAAACCTTCATAACCAGTACTCATCCCCCAGCCCTCTATACAGAACCCAGGCTTTTTCTAAAGAGGGGAACCGGGGCGCTACTTCCCCATGCCTTAACCATGCACCCCCTTACCCTGGCAAGTACAGTAGATCCTCATAAAATTCTGATCCACCAGAAATGCCACCAGGCCACATGTGGCCACTATCTTCAAGTACGACCTGTCTGACAGTAATCTCTACCCTCAAGAAGCCTTAGCCTGTAACTTAACATTCTCCACACTGTGGAAGGGCAGAAGCCTCCATTCCCCCACTTGGTCCCAGTCTGCTCATTTGCAATGCTCCCCCTTACAGTTTTTTCCCAGAAAAAGCCCTGAGAACCTGTGGTTAACTTAAAGTCAGATGAATTAGCACTCTTAGATAGTCCTGAAAGCAGATAAAATTTCCTTAGATAGGAGGGAAGGGTTGTACTTGTAAAGGACTATCTTAAATGTTTCTGGATCGGCTAAATTAGTGTTTTATAAATGCACCAAACCACTGTTACAGTATATTGTGGCAGTAACGGTTGAAATATATACTTCTGACCTTCAAACTGCTGTACTTACACATTATGCAAAAACGTTTGTTCCAACAGTTTTCATTGGGTGCATCTGCTCAATGTAAAAGCCAAGTTAATTGTGCACCATGTCACAGTCCCGAAAATTGCGGATGTGAATTTTTCGTTGGGTGACAGGAGATTCTCGTTTTGTCACGGTTTGGCCTTTAATGTGTTTGCATGCATGCAGTTTCATAGAGAACTTAAGGCAAGGTATTTTATTCATGTCATACCAACCCGGAAAAACACACTTTTCAATGTGAAATGCGCCTGAAGTTGAGAGAGTTTTGTGTCCTCGAACAAAGAAATCATAACGATGTCGTTTCCAACCTCCGAATCTGGCATTCAAGCATCAGTACAATGACGATCCAACATGTACGTACAGTTCATGGTTGCATGGTCCAAGACTCAAATATGAAAACAATACTTCAGCTGTTTGTGACCCTCAAAATGCAACCAAATACGCCTCATACAGTCCAGTAGCATATTTATAACCGTAATGACCTAATTGTATTTTTGTATAACCATGAACAAGTCAATGTAAATATTAAAGAAAACCCTTCAATCTTTAAACTTATGTTCACGCCAAGGGCTTCTGGGTTTGAGTCAATAGCCTCTGGGTTTGAGCTGGTAGTTATCTATATGATACCAAAAACCATACTTTATGTACAGTAACCTTTTGTCCTTAGCTGTCAATATTCTGACAACAGTACACTTTTTTATTGGAAAAACAGGGGAAACCCAAAACACAAAATTTGCCGATCCAGAAAGTTACAACTTCAAATCAAAAGTTTGGATCATTGCATGAAGGAGCATTATTACTGGAATGCAGTAATTGTTGCATTACGGAAGGGGCAGTTTTAAAACTATCTTCATCAACTTGACTATTACCTTTAAGTTAGTAATACTCAATTTGTTCCTTTTTTTATCTAACTAATTGTCTTATAAACGTTCTTGATGATCTCCAAATATAACAGTCCAGTAGATAATCTACAGAATAAGGCTTTTCTCGACCAGAGCAGGTTTAGATTGTGCAGACTTATCTGTTGAATGAGACCAAGACATGATAAGATAAGGGGAAGCATAACCAGGGTAGAAGGTATGATGAGGGTATTCCAAGTCATAAACAAGCAAGTGTACAATCATGTAAATCAGACTCACATCTTGAATGAAGCAGTGAAACTTGTATTTCTGGGCACAATTATACACTAGGAGGCCATATATTAGTGTCCACCAAATATCAAATCATTATCATCATTCTCTTGTAGGTGACTGCACTTTTGATTTGAATACATGTAGGTGGGAGATTTCCCATGGGAAAAATATGGACGGGCAACCAGAGGTGTGCGCGTCAGTATCAGAGCTGACACCCTGCCCTGTTTGAAGACAGAAAACTGTCCGAATATTCTGGCTATGTCTTCACACAGATTTCATGACATTGGAAGCGCCAGAAATGACCCACACGGCTATGACTTCTTTATTCTTGACAGACAACCACTTCTTTCTGGTAGAAACGCATTAAGGAGAGTCTTATCCAAATATTCTGGCTATGTCTTCACACAGATTTCACGACATTGGAAGTGCCAGAAATGACCCACATGGCTATGACTTCTGTATCTATACCCGTTTTTCTCACCTCTTTCCTGCAGATGTTCAAAAGGGTGTCACATGCAAGAAAATGGCATCAAACATTTGAAATTTCGTAAACATTGATACATCTACTAAGTTAAACATAATTCCACCAGGGCACGTAATTCCGCCACCCTGAAAAGCTACGTCCAAACAGATCTCCTCCAACCCAGTATAATGCACTCCAGGATATATATCTAAACTGTGTATGCCTGGGGGGTGCTGCACCTAGAGATCTCTCATACCTACTCTTTTTATGTATCCCAGTGGATTAATGTTAATGGAGGTTATACCCCCCAATTTTAGTCATGTCGTACATTTATAGTACATTTACATAGTACATAATCTAGGCTCATGCAGAGCACTAAATTCTCAATTCAGGTAATAAAAGCCTCTCTCTTTCCTGAAATAGTTGTACACTGCTTTGGGAATACACGATTGTAAGTAGCCTGTAAGCTATTATAATGTAGTTGATGCATCAGGTGCCATCTGGGCAGGGCACACACAGAATGGATTCTTCCGTGGTTACGACACTACATGTCCCGGCTTAGGGATTCCTGTTGCACTGCCTGCTAAAACCTGCTGGACCTGTTTGCTGAAAGGAGCGTCTCGGTGTGAATGGTCAGGGAATTGCCTCATGAATAATGATGGTTTCCCTAGTCTCAGAGCTTCAGAACCTTCTCTCAGGGTAATGCCTTGGTTCGTTTGTACATTGTAGAAGCGAAAAAGACTGAAATCTCGGAGACAGCGACCAGAAGGCAGGAGCATGTCCTCACATTTGAACAAGGTCGGTGAACAAGAATCATTTTCAGGTGTATCCTGGCATGTCTGTACATATCTCAGGGACTCAGCCTGCAGACTAATGCCTTGTTTTTCCAGCATGTGTTGTCTGTATGCAGTACCCATAAGTGCACAATGTTATTAGCATGAGGGTCTCCATGGTGCTTTTAATGGACTGTATACTGCAGTGGGGTGCGGTAATTGGTGACGGCACTCTGAAGATAATGCACAAGAGATAGGCCAACACAATTACGGTGGTTGCCTGGGTGTTGCCTATGTGGTGTGAAGGTAGGAGGTGAGTGGTGTGGTGTGGACTCCATAGCGTGGAGGTTGAATTCCGAATTTCGTTGTAGGAGGGACGCGGCTTGTCATCAGGGGATGAATCCGTGGCAACGTATCATATGGATGAGGCTGTGAGCGCAGACGAAATGTCTGTGGCAAGCTCAGCACTAGATCCCAATTGGAAAAATAAAGCTCAGGTAAGTGGCAGAACGTTGTCTTGATGATAGTTGATGTGAGCTGTTGCCAGAGGCTATTCGTCATTGTTTGCTGTGTTTATTCAGCTGTCAACATTGTTCAGCATGGCAGAAAATTATCTTTTAACACTATGGGTTGGAGATTTGCTGTGATTTTTATTCACAAACCTCTCATCAGATATGCTTCTCTCAGTTGTGGTGTCTTCTCTGTCAGTTCTCCCCTGTCGTTACACATTCTGATACACATGTACATTTGTACATTATGTCAAACATAAACAATGGTTTTGTCAGGACCAGCATTTTAGATCTGTACCATAACATAACAGCAACATACATAAATGCTCAACATGTATATGCTGTATACATACTGGTTACAATCTTTCCTGTTCCATAGACAGCTTGATTATACATTCTAACAGTACCCTCTGCTTTCGATCCACCATTTACTGGAGCCGAGGATGAAGCAAAATGCTTTTTGTTGTCTGCATATCAAAGGAGCCTCGCAAGCTTTTAGTGAAACACATGATGGCAGCAGAGGCCTAGCAGCCTCGGGGGTACATCATTAGGTTCTTTTTTCTTGGAATAAGCCATTATAGATGCATTTAAGGTCACCAAGGAGATATACCTGACATGTATATCTAGGACTGGATCAAAGAAGGCTGAGCAAAGAAGGGATGGATAGCACTACAAATCATGGCTCAATCATCATGGAGATTTTAGGCCAGACTAGCTTCAAATACTGTTGTTGGAGAGATATGCATGGGTGCCTGGACATAAGGACAGCTATTTATGGACTAATCCTTTATGTAAATTTAGTAACTGCATCATCATCATCATCTATGATTAACATTTTTTTCTAAAGCCCACATAAGGACAATTAGTTATTAATAAGGACTAATCCTTAATGTAAATTTAATAAATGCATCATCATCATCATCATCATCATCATCTATGATAACATTTTTTTAAGGCCCACTTAAACACCGATTTTCCCTAAAGTCGCAGCCAATATCGGGACAGCGATGTGTTCACTTTTGATTCACATAACAATGCGATATGCCGTGAAACACCTGTGGTGCCCATCCTGCCGTGACCTGGCATGACCTCTGAATGAAGAAGAGAGAAAAACACAATCATTTATTATTGTGCACTGTAACGTATTGCTTACAATTTTTGTATGATTTATTCAAAAGATGATTTAAAAAAACATTTTTTTAACAGACAGTGCTAGATATGTAACCCATTGGAAGAAATATCAGCTCTTCTAAAAAGATTACTGTTCCAATGCATGTCTCCACCTGTTTAATGCTGTGTGAGTATGTGATACACAGAGGTATTTGAGAACTGTTAGGATAACCAATTATCAACTTGTGAATCTTTCTTCTTCTAGTGCTCAAACAAATAAGAGTTTCAAACCTCTGAATCCATGGATAATTAAGATACAAAAAGGTTTGACGTCAGCTACTTTTGAATTTAGATATCTTGCAAGTTACACAAAACTGATGAAGTACATGGTATTGAAAATACATAATATGAAATACGTCATGTATAACGCTGCCAGGTAACTTGTTACGGCTTCAGAAGTTGATTCCGTTCTCTTATGTTACTTGATGCAAACCTACACTGCTATTGACATAACATATCACGTTGTCACTGCCAATCAATATATCTTTGTCAACCTTGGCTATAATAAGACATTTTATGCACCATGATAAATGCCCCCTGCTTACCTGGCAGACTCTGTTAAGTTTGTTATCTAGGCATGTTAACCCTTGTCCTGCTGGGCCCATATATATTATATGGGTTGCACATTACAAAGCCTTTTTGTGGGTTCCGTATATGTACGTGTTGGCGATATTTCTCAAGTGAGTGTGTCATACTAGTCTCCAACCAGACCCAATAGATTGCAAAGACCGTATCCAACTGGAAGAAGGAGCTTATAGTGCAATCTAAGGTCTGGAACAAGTCGGTCTGAACAAAGGCTATTAACATCTAATTGTTACCTAATCAAACTGTGCTTCTGTAAGTGAGTTTATTACTCTCTGTCCGCACGGGCGTGCGGCGCCATGCCGGCCTGACACCTCCAGGCCGCGACTGAGAGGCCGTTCACTTGGGCAGGGCTGTACCGCGAAAATTAAACTTCCCAGGAAAAATAAACTAAATGTTGCCAACAGAAAATTGACTTGGTCTCTTTTTCAAAATCAATCTGTTACGAAGATCGCTACCAAAACTGCTTCAATCGTCACAAAATGCGATCAATTTTGACCAGTTACGTCGGAACTGTAAGGGCAATTCCCGCCATGTGGTCACGTGGAATCTTGCAGTTAATCTCTAGTAATAGTGGCTTGAACCCGAAACAGTAAACATTGTCTACGAATGTTTTTGTAAGAACGGTTTTCCGTGATGCCACAAACATCGCAGATGGGTGAAAGAAACTGCTATTGTGAGAGCTTTTTACTAGGCTCAACCAAGGCGCGAACCTCCCACTGGGACGTGCGCGGGTGACTGGGCTTGGTCATAAAAAGATTAGTACCCCGGACATTCGTACGGCTGTTAGCATTACAACGAGGAGGGGCAGCGGCAACTTTATTGAATAGAAATGCTCCGCCCTGTTTGAGTTGTAGCAGACCTTGGGTTGGCTATGAAAACTCCTTCTGCCTGTTGGATACGGTCTTTGCCAACCCGTAGGTCTGCTTGGAGACTATGTCATACCACAGTGATATGCACCGAATGTGAATTCAAAGTAATTATGCCACAGCAGCACAGGAGAAGTCAAGGGCTGATGACCTGAAAAACGCCAGCAGGACAAGGGTTAAAGCAGCTGTCCATAGTCAATTGTACAGTAGAATCCGCTTAACTGCACCACCCATTTGTCAGCATTTTTGGTGCAATTATCCGGCTGGTGCAATTATGCGAAATGCCCGACTGGACCGCACCACCATGGGCGAGGGGGTGTATTGTTGGTCAGAAACACTAGCACAAATAAAACAGACGAAATTATTCAGTAATTAACTTTATTCATTGACCCTTCGCTGAAAATAAAGAAATGACTACGAACCTGTTTTGATTTTGCATTCTATCATTTTTCCATGCGATCTACCGCATTACAACACACGTAATGTTACAGGGGAGGCATTATGAAATACGTTATGCCACTCATGCCATAACAGTTACTGTGTTACATTACGTAGAGTGCAGTTGTCGATTTACGTAAATTATGTACCGCCATGAAACTAGGAATTGAAACTAAAAGTTAGTTACAGATTACGGGTGACCCGCCCGGGACCTCCCATACGATTCCTATCAACGTAACTGTCAATGGAGACCGCCTTCTTTTGTTACTCAAAACAGTTTTAAACATATTGGCGGTATTGCGCCTTTACACCGGCAGGTATCGGCTCATTGGTACCACGTTTGCCGATTTTAGCGCACCTTTTCAGTTAACTTGTCAAGGATTTTTGAAAAAAAATGGTGCAGTTATCCGGCATTGGTGACAATGCGCGGTGCAGATATGCGGAGTCACTAACAATGCAGTGAATGGGAACCGGTTTTGGATATTGGGATTCGGTGCAATTAAATGGAAGGTGCGTTTATCCGAGGTGCAATTAAGTGGCTTCCACTGTATAATACATACCACAAAATAGGATCTACGTGATACAAACTATTTAGTCAAAACAGCTATAGCTTTGTATATTACAACACAACATTTCCAAATACAGATTGTATTAGTGGGAAATTATGTTGGTTAGATAGACATGTAAAAGCTGATATGGCACACAGTACAACCAACAATTATGATGGGACAGGGATGGGAATTCCTAAACCTCTTACTTCAATCAACATTTGTCACAATGTTCTTCACTACATTACTTTGTACTAAAACATGGTTCAAATGTGTGTCTAACACAGTGACTTGTGTTCCTGCTGAAAAATAATAACTGTGTCTGTGCTGTTTCTTGACTTGTCCATAAAACAGATAATCCTGTGATGTTTGAAAGACACTTATGTATTAACATTTAATTTTTAGAACATTATTGCTTTAATGTCTACAATGTAAAATGTTAAAATATCTGATATCTGAACATGTTTTGTTGATGGATATAATTATAATTGTATATTTGTTGGTGGATGCAGGACAGAGGATACTACGATGTGGACCAGCCGTATGATGAAGACAGCCAGCTCATCTCAAAGTGTGGTGTGCTGGAGGTGGCTTTTGCGTACGACGCACCAAATCGCAAGATGACGGTGTCCATTGTCCAGGCACGAGACGTGCCGTCTAAGGATCGAGGAGGGACGGGTGGATATCAGGTACGCTTCATTTCATCAGGCTAAATTTTTGATGTAAGAGAAGTTAGCATAAGCCTAGCCTTGTCACACATTCTGGGACCTTGGAAATGTTTCTGGTTAACCGACTAACCTTGGGAAACATGCCGACCCTTACCTTTTTTTTGGCTCCGACCCAAGGAGCCCCACAATATTGCATATTCAGGCATTCTGTACCTAGAACAGGCTTTTTCTTTTTAGCAACGATCTGAAATGGTTCATTTATTTTGTATACTTTCGTCGTTTTGAAAATCAATTATAGGGGTGTAAATCACTGAATGATATCAGGGCTAGTAATTTTGCTGGTGAAGTCCAAATTTTTGTAGTGTTGTGCCTAAATTTTGCTGGTGTGCGCACATTTACAAATGTTACTGTAAAAATGTAGAAATGTTCGCGGTGATTTTATGTTCACGGTTTTCGCGGTAAACTCTTAAGCGCGAACTTGAAACCACTGCGAAACTTTTTGGCCAGCTATGACTGCAGCGCTACTATTGTTTCAAACACAAACTTAAAACCACCGCAAACACTCCATTTTCTCCCTACCGCGAAATAAAAACCATGCAAATTAAAATGCATTTACATTAGTCTAGAGGCCTGCGTCATATTAAAGGGGTACTCAACAGCAGGTGTAATTGTTATGCCATAAAGTAGTAGTTTTATCAGGTTGATTCCGTGAAAATCTACAATTCTGACAACATTCTCTCTGTGCCTGTCTAATCTACATTGTACAGGTGCACATGGTGCTGCTGCCCACCAAGAAGCAGCGCTGTAAGACTAAGGTCCGGCAGGGCAACAACCCTGTCTTCAAGGAATCCTTTCGCTTCTCAAGAGTCAACCAAGACGAGCTGCCTGACATGGGCGTACGCTTTCGCCTGTAAGTCTTCAACAATTGCCCTCCATGATGCCCTTCATGGCAACATTTAATTTCAATATTATGCAGTTTCTTCAGAGAAGTTAAGTGAAGCTTTCTCTACGGAAAATGTGATTTGTAATGGCCGATCAAGTTACATGTCATTGCTATCGTAATGCCATAGACAGTACAGTCAGCAACTTGAAAGGTCTGCGGAAAACTGGACTGCCTGGTTATGTATTCTGAGGGCCAAGTCTACAAAACAGCGTCTTTGATGTTTACCCTCCCCCATGCAGGTATGCCTGTGAGCGGATGAAGAAGGAACGGCTGATCGGGGAGAAGCTTGTTGGCTTCAGTAACCTCAAGTTGGACCAACGAGAGAGCATGGCGGTGACACTACCGCTGGAGCCAAGGAGCAACCTCAGTGTAAGTCTACAAAATGTGTATGATATTAAAGAATCTTATTGATGATCAATATTCATTCATATAGGCTTCCTTATTGATCTTGGCAGGATAGTAAGTTGAGTATATACTGTTTTTGATTGTCTATATTCTCCCTTTTTTTATTCTTGACAAGGAGAAGTGTAAAACCATATAGCAGGAATTTGTCTTTTACACAGCAGTCAATTTAATTGCTTGTGGCACCAATGACACCAAAATACAGCACTTCCCGATTAGGCTACATATGTATGTTGATTTGATTTTATGGATAATATCCTCTGGGAACCCCAAAACTGATGCGAGTTTGGAATAAAAAAATTTTGGCAAAAAAAAAAGTTGCCTTCATTATGAAGTCAGGAAGGATGAACAAAACTAAACATGCAGAGTATTGTATACCGAATACTAGTAATATAGATTCTTCATTTTTGTTCTTTCACATCTTCTTCTTTGACTGTGGCATTGACTTCTACAATATTAGTATCCGTTTTCCGAAATATTCTTTTAAAATCTACAGCATATATTTTCTCATTTTGAAGCTGCTTTGTATGATTTACAGTATGGCCAAAGAGTTTTATTTTTGGAAACGGACGAAAATTAATGTGAGTGCAGATGTCATCCATATAATCAAATCAACATGGCCTTATATTCAACCACAATCTGACAGGTACAAAATAGATGCCCTTCTTATTTTACTGATCATTGAACTTTACAAATCATACTTCTAGTTCTTAACTTTTGCTGCCAGGTAATCAAATTTAATTCCTTCGAAGACCTCACAGTGAACATGGCAGCCAGTTCAGAACATGGCGAAAAAACATTATTTTGAAAAGCAAACAAAACAAAACAAGTCAAACATTCTTGCCATTGCATGTTTGGGTGTATATTTAATGATACCCCCCAGGGAAAGATTCTGGTATGTCGGACATACATTTGTACACGGGTCAGGGGTAGATTCCAGTCTGCTACATGCACACCTGTAACAGTTGTCATTTCAAATCTTTGTACACCATGTCATGATGATGATGATTTTATTCGATAAGGAACTCGCGGGCAACACATTATGCATGTGTACAGTCACTGTAGCAGATGTCAGAAGGCCTTCTACATGTATTAAATGACATGTCTGACTATTGTTTACAAAAAGGTTGCCCTAAGATTATGGTTCTTCTATTAGATCTAAAAGTGGCGATGAAAAACACCTTTTGCTTCATGCCAACAAAGCAGATTAAGTACTGTGACTGACTTTTTTCAAAAATTTATGCTATTGCATAAATAGCATTTCTAGATTATTGTTAACATAGAGCAGGTGCACATGTATGCGAAATATGTAACAAAGTCTTTAATTTGTCGGTAACAGAAAATTGGAAAACTTAAGACACATAATGCACACACTCTGATAGCAGGTTTTTCTACTGTACAGACACATACCGTTGTCACATGTGACCTATGCAAAGAGTGTACAAAGCGAGGTGACAACGCAACACAAAGATACTGCTCACTGATCTGTAACGCATGTTTATAAAAACAAAACAGAAAACAGATACCTTATGAATAGGATAGATTGATTGTTCTGCATTTTTTGGCCTTAAGTGCCATGGCCATGCAATCCCACTGTCACAGTGTTTGTTTTGTGAGACTAAGTAATTTCAGTTTAACATGTTTTGTGTTTTCACATGATACATTGTGTACTTTCAAAACAATGTACAATCTATGCTAAAAAAAAAAAACTAAACTGGCAGCTTCCAAGCTGATGGGCTTGGCCACACATAAAGATCAGTCAACTAATGCTGGTAGCTGATACAGGCAAAGTGCAGCAGGAAGTTGGTCCACCTCAGCATATGTCTCAAGGCGATCTTCGCTGCTACTTTATATTTGCTTGTGTAAGATTGGAAAATGCCCTTGGTGCTGCTTTCAAATTGAGAGTTTTTACACGTCTGAATGTGGTCCGGTGGTATATCCAGAGATGCTCTCAAGCATATACAGAAGGAAAGAAAGTACTGTAATTCACTTTATTTTCACGTTAGCAAAATTTCATGGTGTAAGGAAAATAGACATTTTCACTGAACTTAAACTTCATGGTGGTGGCAAGTGGTTTACAGAGCAGATGTGTGAAGGAATAAAAAATGATAAGTTTTTTCATGGTGATGATAAGTTCACAGTACAGAGGTGACCGTGAAAACAGTGAAGATAAAGTTACAGTGAAAGAAACAAGAATTACAGTAGTCTGTGAGGCTATATTGACTAAGACATCTACTGATTTATCAATAAGATGAATGTTGACATATGATATATATCTACTCAGAATTCCTTGAATTTGTTCCATCAAGTTTAGCAGCCTTGGCTGCACATGTCCAGTTTTTTTCTGTCGCAGTTTGCTTTTTCTTTATTTAGTCTGGTTATAGTGTTTATGCATGCTTTACATAATATTAGGCCACACCAATTTAATTTCTTGGTTAACGGATTTTTATTTTCCAAAAACAAAAATCTTAGAAAAAAAGAAAATCATGAAAACAGAAGGCTAGGCCAGCCTTTCCGTTTTCATGATTTTCTTTTTCTAAATTTTTTTTTTTGAAAATAAAAATCCGTTAACCAAGAAATTATACTGGTGTGGCCTCATGGAGCATTTTGAATTATTCATAAACCATATCTATCTACTATCCTTAACTGACCTTGGAAAGTACATCTCCCTACTGATATAAACTTCACAAAATTGAAATCAACAGTGGTTAACATTACATTGTCCTGAATTATTCATGTTCATCAGTCACATTATATTCAAATTCTGCAGAAGGAAGCTGAAGATCATGAATAATTAAGACAGTAACCACGGGCAGCTACGGGCAAACGTGTGCATGTGGCTGGGTATGGCCCCTGATTACAATGGAGCGGTACCGGGCACAGTGTAGAATGTGGCAGGTTGGTGAGCGGAAAAACCGGTTCCTGCTTAATCTGTTTTGCCAGTAGTGAAGTGAATTGTCCAGAAAGGTGCGGCAGTGTAGCATACAGTCACTGGCAGGGCACAGACCATGGCAGCAAAATTCGTCCCTGCAGAGTTTCTCGAGGTAACCGCAACATTGATTAATCCATACTTGTTCCCTTTGCAGCAGATAGAAGTGAAAACCAGATAAGAGGATAAGTCCATGTGACCTACATGTTTGTGTATGTACAATGTATTTTGATTCTGTCCCCATAACTGGTCGATGTTTTCTCTGTGTGGAGACATTTGTCTCAACTAGTGTGATCATGATGATTTTGTAGAACCTGATGCAATCTATGTTCAGGAAATGCACTGTGTAGGGACGGGAGTTATTCAACAGTAACTGTATGAACCGTTCTTGCATACTTTCATAAGGATGACCGGTATGTCAATCAATATATTGGCAGTCATTATAAGTGCTTGTGTCACCTCCATGTTGTCCCCCATTAGTAGGGCGATGTTTTAGACACATGATCTATGGGCTGCACTATAACTGCCATGGGGAGACAGATCAGCGCGGGGTGAAAATCTTTTTGTAAAGCAATCTTCAGCTTAAAGAGTATACCTGGCATACCTACATGTGTATGTAATCTGTTAGTGTCACTATATATACTAGTTGTTCCTGTCTTATTAAGTTTGTTCCCATGATCTGCAACATGGCTGTATACATGCATGAGTAGGTATCTGACAGCTTTAAAAGCTGTCCAGCCAGCAGTTGTTGTATAAGGGTATTTTTTAAACCTTCTCCCTGCTGCCTAACTCTGTATCCAATAGGGAATTGGGTGCCAAATGGCTACTTCAGAGTGCTATAGGTTTTAGGTGATGTTGGAATTTGTGGCTGCATCTTGCAACAGGGATCATATAAAGATAAGACATGACTATCTGAAGCTATAAAAATTGATCACGTACATGTACATGACATTGTACTACATGTTTGTACTGCATTGCCTTATACTACTGATACAGCAGTATCCCTATCAGCTAGACCACTAACAACAGCATTGAACAAATCTCATTTCACAGTTACTAAAACCATCATCTGAAAAGATGGAAGGATGCCTACTAAAAGCGTCATGTATCACCAAATTTGTATTGGTAACCTGGGGGGGGGGGGGTCTTAATGTAACTTAAAAGACTAATTGCAAATGCACAATGAAATGTTGACACATTTTATATTTGGCATTACATGTACCAACGTTTAGAGTCTAGAAAGTGTATCCAAATTTTTCTGATTATTTAAGGCCTCTCCAAAATATCAACATTTATTGTGACTGTACACATTGTATGGTGGTGTGGAATTTGGCCCTGGAAACATGTACATGTAGAAAGTTAGGATGGTGCGTACATTTGTCACAATTTACAACTGTATTGAGTAGAGTTCACCAGTATAGGTGAAGCAGGTTTTCAGCAATTACATGCACTGTCCGTGATATATTAAACTTAGCTGGAAGTTTGATGTCTGTATCATGATGAGATCTGATCTCTTGAACTACCATTTGTTATAGCTATAACTGTCATACTTGAGTACTTGGCAAATACTGGACAGGTACTTATTATATTTCACTCCATGTCACAGAACCCTAAACTTTTCAAAATGTGTGTTGCGTTCTTTTATCAATGTGCTTGAGATGTCCACACAGTACTCTCCTCATTGAATGTAGGAGATGCCCCTAACTGAAGCTATAGGAACTCATTCAAAGGAAAGTGAGGAAATTCTCAAGTTTTATCTCAGAGCGTCTTAATTTCAGGTTCAATGCCCTACCCATTAGGCCACACAGCACCTTCTCCATGGTGGCAAACAAATGTTTTCTTCCTATTATTCCAGGTGGAACTGTTTTTGAAGGTTTTGTCGTGATCTCTTTGTCACCAATGAAGTCCAACTACATGTATCACCAATCAATCAATGAAGAGGGAAAACAGTAATTTGACCCATGTCTGAGATGTTGTACTGACACAATGTTGTGTATTTCCCTCAATGTTTCTTCACTTAATTATTCCAGGTGGAACTGTTTTTTCAAGTTTTTGGGATGATCTCTTTGTCACCGATGAAGTCCAACTACATACTGTATAATCAATCAGTAAATGAACAGTAATTTGACCCATGTGTGAGATGTTCTACTGACAGTGTCGTGTATTTGTTTCTCACAGGGAGGAGACTCCCAGTTCAGCCTATCAGGACTGTCCCGGAGCGACAGTGGATCCTCCAGCCAATCCCTGACCCACGCAGGGGGCGTGCCGGAGCTGTTGGTAGGTCTGGCGTACAACGCCACAACCGGGCGGCTGTCGGTGGAGGTCATCAAAGGCAGCCACTTCCGCAACATGGCCATGAACAGAGCACCAGGTCAGTACTTATAGAATACAACACGGGGTATTCCGTATCGGCCGAGGTACTAGCCCGACCACGGGTTAGAACGCCCAAAGATCAGAGGGTGATCGGACATGTGGAGGGCTGGGATCGAAGGTGATGCAGAATACACTGTGTTGTATTTGATTTATGTCACACCCGCCTGAAAAAACACACATTTCAATACAAAATGTGCCAAGAGTTGAGACAGTTTTGTGTCATTGAAACAGAAAAAATTGTAAGAACATCGTTCCAACGTCTGAATACGATATTTGAATTTTTGACAATGGGGCAACCGCCGCACTCGAAGCGAGTTTAAATTGTTTGAATCGAACTAGGGAAGCCTGGACCGCTTTGAACACCCATATGGAAGGTTTTCGCAGCCCGGGTACGGTACCTTAGTAAATTCTTTTTCTGATGGACAACATGAGTTACAGATTTTGCATGCCGAAAAAAAAAAATCAGGTACCCAAAGTAATGAGGTATTCCCGGCTGCAAGCTCTTGCCTCTATTCTAGGCTAATTTTATGACAGATTGAAATCCAGCTGGTCAGCAAGATATCATGAAATGTCTTCAGCCATCATTACGGATTCTGAAAGAAAAAAAGGAAGTTGATGTATGTTGGGCTGTGTACCTAAACAAAATTTCAGGTACAGGTACGGTACAGCGGTTTAGGTACAGGTCCGGACCTGTACATGTACCTAAACAAGTTTGGTCAATTATCTGTAAGTTAAACATGTAGCCAACTGTCTTTTTTAGTGGTAAATTGTCATCTTTGTATGAGGATTAATGTATTTGAATCTCAAAAGAAGTCTAGTTGCAAGTTTTCTTCATTTTCAACTGTGAGGTTATCAAAATTGTCATCTCTGTCAAGCAATTTACTTACTTTTAGTCTAAAAAATGGTGTCCACTAGTGTTTTAGTTTGTTTAGGTACATATACAGGTACAGTAGATGTTCACGTATCTGTACCTTAACAATTTTACAGGTACAGGTACAGGTTTTAGGTACACAGCTCTACATGTATGTCACATACATTTAATAGACTATGTTCAACATGTACTTACTGATCACTCCGACACATTACATTACAGACACTTATGTGAAGATATGTCTGATGGCTTCTAATGGTCAAGAGCTGTCCAGAAGTAAGACGTCCATCCGCCGCGGACAGCCCAACCCAGTCTACAAGGAGACTTTCATTTTCCAGGTGGCGCTGTTTCAACTGTCTGACGTAACACTGATGTTCTCTGTCTACAATAAAAGAGGGATGAAACGGAAGGAAATGATTGGTTGGTTCTCTCTCGGTAAGTTGTTCTAGCTTAAGTTTCAAGTGTGAGATACAAAGGAACGTAAATGGAAATATTTTTGTTGTAACTAGAAATAAGGCAACATTTGCAAGCAAATGTGGCATATTTCACACCCCATGTATAATGGACTCAGCCAGAAATAATTCCACCCAAAAATGGACCAATTCAATAGTGACAATGGTGACAATGGTGTCACCTCATAAGGATGAACTGAACTGAGCTCAAAGCCACCTTAGACCAAGAAGGTAGATGTTGTTTTGCACTGTAATGTTTAACTTTAGTTAGTTAATTTGTCGAGATGTTGTTTCACTGTCATAAAACAACAGTAGTAAGGAGCAGCCGAACCATTGGTAGGACATCTTACACTTATTATTATAGTAGTCAATCTGTGTAGATGTTGTTTTACCCTGTAGTTAATCTGTGGAGATGCTGTTTTTACAGGATTGAACAACAGTGGTGAGGAGGAGCTGAACCACTGGCAGGACATGCGGGAGTCTAAGGGGCAGCAGGTCTGCAGATGGCACGTGCTTCTGGAGTCATGAGTCCGGAGCTCCTGATCGCAGACGCACACACTCCCGGAACAGTTCCGAGGCCGCCGGCTCAACCTGTGCCCCCTGGATCTCTTACAACTTTCTTTGGTCAATCAAGAAACCATCATACATATTAGTTATAGCATACCTGCCAAAAAAGGAAGTCTGATTGAATATCCATAGCAGATTGAAGAATTTAACTTCTACATTTTAAAAAAAAAGGAAAAGTGTTCAAACTATCAAACAGAGCTCTAGTCATGTTCATTAGATTAAAAGACACGCTTGCACATTATAAGTGATGATGAAATTATGATATTAACCTGCCTGAACTTTCCGTGCAAAATATGACTGTAAGATAACTATAGTTGCAGCTTCAGATGCATCACTTGGTCCGAAAGTGGTTTCTTGTCAGATAGCCTGACATCTTAAGTTTAAACATACAAGCTCAACCACTAATACTTCCAATCCTCCTGGAACTCTCAAAATATGTAAAGAGGTCTTGATAATATATTCAATTGGAAACATACAGTTAAGTTTCCTATTAGTATTTGGGACAAATTGTCCAAGAATAGACATTATCCCTCCTACATGCTATATAAGTTCTAGATGTAGTTTTGTATCAGCTGGTTGGTACATTGTAAGAAAAACATTGTAACACCAACCACGAGGTTTACGTGGTTCAATAAAGATTAATTTTCATATGAACCACTTCTGGTTATCATTAATAGGAAGCTGAAATTTCACATGCATGCATAATATTACACATCTCTATCGGTCACACGCCTAGTTTGTTTTTAGGCTTTTGTAGACAATCAATAGACTATTAAAGGAACAAAACACTTGTTGGGAACTTGAAAAGGTAGTAAATGGTATCCTGTGTGCCAAGATTCACAAGATTTATTCGTCTTAGTCTGGGAGAAATTAATCTTTGATAAACACAGCACATATTCAAAATCCTGATGACCATTTTAAATTTGCCAAAATTACACTTTACTTCACCCTAGCAGCTGTAAAAGGAAAACTGTAGGGGATTCAGAAATGAAAACTACGGTAGCCTACAGAGATGTCCATTGGTATACATATGAAACTTCAGCTTTCTTCGATAAAAAACAGGAGTTGGTCATATAAATCTTTATGGAACAGCCAATGAAAGTACGTAGTGCATTATGTGTAATGTTGATGCCTCAACTGTGACATGGATACATTGTCGTGGACAGTGGATTAGCTGAACATACAAACCACTATAACAGTTGTATGTCATGTCATCTCCATAAGTCAAATGTGAATGAATAGTATATATTGCCTTGTCTGCTACTAATTATAACCAGATGATAATAGGTAAGTTGCTCTCTATAATATAGAGGTAGCAAGACGTTAACTTATTCCCTGAAATAAGATAGTGTACAGTTATATATTACAAGGCCGCACCATCTAATAGTACATTGTCTGGTTTGGGATTCTTATTACTGGTGTATTGAACCGGTGTGCTGCATATTTAGTGAAGGAGAAAAAGAGAAGAACAGCGAGAAAGAAGAAAGCATGAAAATTGTTGAAAAAGAGGTTAAGTGAAGAAAGGCTACTGCATGTATTTAGTTGATGAATTGAAAGTGTGCTCTAATTAGTTCCCATAGTTGTCGATTATATTATAGAATCTGATGTAATGTTTACAGATAGCGTGATAAAGAGGACAGTATAATTTCTTACATGTAAAGCAAAACAAAACTGGAAAACAAATCCTCAAGCCAAATTAAACAGTGTTGGTGTGGTCTAATTATACCTTTCACTTCAAGTAGAATTAACTGAAAAGTAGCCAAGAGTACATAAATGTTACAACATGTATCTGCACCAATCTTCTCAGCCGTGTCACAGAGCTAAAAACATCACTATTAGTAAGTATTATATAGAACTGTCAGTAGTGGTCAGAAAGTAAAACTAAAAGCATATATTATTGAATTATATATGTATATATAGTGTAAGGTGTACATTTACTAAATAAATGTGTAACAAATTAGACCTATGAGAATCAAGTCATAGCCTCACATGGATGTAACAAGGCCATGTTGTGTAGATTATCAATGAATGAAATTAGGAAGTACTATAAATTATGATATATATAGCTGCTGATATGAATCCTCAAATGGATTGTATGTTCACTGAACACCACATGTTTTGATTTGATGTGTTTAACAAGGAAATATTAAGTTATTGAAAGTTTGGAGAGTGAGATAGTTACCAGTAGGCACAGAAATGATTGTGAAAACAGAATAATTGCTTTACTTATAATAAATCCTGAAATATTGGTTGGAAGCATGGTTAAGGTACCTGATGAGCTGCCCAATTAAAGTACCACGTAATTTATGTTCGCACTTAAGTAGGAACACGGACCTCATTACACTAAATAAACACAAAAGCAAATGAAAAAAATGCCAACTTCTGAAATTCTATACCATTCTATTTTCACGTTTGTGTGCATGTCATTGTGCTATTGTACATATATGCATTGCATGTTTGTGTGTGCATTTGTAGGAGCATGTGTGTGGTGCATAATTATGTTAATGCATGTGTGAAGATCTTTACTGTCATACATGAGGACCTGAAAAGGTATTCTTGACAACATTCCATGAAATATTATTATGATTCCCTTTTCTAAAGTGAACCAATTCAGTATGAATTTATACATTCCATCCAACCCGTTCTGGCATGCAAGAAGCAAGGAGGTTGTAGGCTGCTCCTTGCAAGGAGTCTTGATTGTTTTTCAATACAAGGCATGCATGGTCCTACACTTAAAGGAGGACTCAACAGCAGAAGCAAGTGTTTGGGTTCAGGTGCGAAGCCATAGGTACGGGCTGCATCATTCCCATCATGCATCACTAAATCCAGATGTATGGTGCAGAAAAGCATGGAGAAGTGACCTCAGTACAGAAAATGATGGGAGGGATAGTCAAGAAATTCTATTAAAAAATACCCAATGGCTGTATATCATTTTACACGAGGTATCAAATATTCTACACTATAGCTCTTTTCATTAAAGATTCCCCTGTATGAGCTGTTTTGACCAAATTATGTATTTGTTGGGTAGGTCATTTTCCTTGGGAACATTTACCAGGAATTTTTACCCATGAGGCAAGGCAGACCAAGGCACTTCTATTTGAATCCGTGTTCCATCATTTTGTCAATGATTTATCTGCGTTGACTAGAAAATAAGATCACAATGTAAAATTTTATGACTCCTTTGCACTTGTACAAATACCATCCACCAGGTTGAAAAAATGTATCTAAGGAATTCTCCGAGGTAACATCACCCAGTAAAATGGTAAAAATGAAGGTTCCAAGCTGTGAAAAACAGATCTGAATATTAATACCACTGGATATATTAATTCTTTACCTTATGCTGTAATGGCACACAAGTCATTAGTTTAGTTGAGATGCTTTAGAACCTTAAGGAAAGAAGGTCGAACTTGAAGTGTAATGCTTGAGACCAGGTGTAACACTTAGCATATTAAATTGATATGATAGCTAAGATACAACATGTAGAACAGTAATGAGTACTGTGAGCTTGATGTGGAAAAGACTCAATTTTTAGATATCTGATGAAATTTGACTTTGAATACTATTATTTAAGTTATGACTGAAGTATTTGTTTTTACAGGAGACTGCTTTATCTGTGATTGGCTGATACAACATTGAAGGTTAATCTAATAAAGCAATGATACAAACCAATGGTTTTGATTGGCTCATTTTTTTATCACAGCCTAGACCAGCACACATTGAAAACTTTTATACTGTTGATAATTGTTATGTCCATTTGTGTGTGTGTGTATATATATATTTATATAATCATACTTATTTTTTTATATAAGTACGAAATTCCCACCATTTGCCACTATGGAATTATAATATTTCTTATTAATTATGCTAACAAGGTCTTTGTTTATATCTCTCAACATTCCTCTCAGTGACACATGTCATGTTGGAGTTCTATTTCCAATTGTGAAAGGCAGTGGATTTACAAACCTTCCTCATTTATCATGCAAATTACCAGACTGGCATAATTATATATTATCATATGTATGGAAATATTACATAGATATCATAGATATGATATATTATTATATATGATTAAATAAAAGATCTCTTACTCTATCTACATACCTCAAAGCATGACGATCCATCAACCTTTTCTTGAGTTATTCTCACTCAAAGAAACGAACTCAGACCCTGCTTTGCAGTTCTAAAAGAGATGATAGGGGGCCCAGACAACAACAATCATGACCACAGCAAGTCCAGAACACAAGATATCAAGGAGGTTTAAACCTTAAAGATATCAAGTTTGACTGCAGTATTTTTGAAAACTGCTAGGATGCCCATTATTGAACATGATCGTTGTTTTCCCAACCAACCAAATATCATGGCTATAAACTTCTTCGAATCGCTGGTAGCCAAATATAATGCTAGATTCTGCCAGTCAATAGTTGAATGGTGTACCCGAATAACGAACTCACTATCCTCTCGGCGCGGCGTTGTTTTTTAGGTCTAAAACATTTTGTTGCCGAGAAATCGTAACGTTTGCTACGTTCTGAAACCCTCTAAAGTTTGTTGAACGGGCGAATCTTCCATGCTACCGCTTAGTGTCCATTCAGATTCACAGAAGGTGAGTATTGGCTGCGGTTTTCCGAATCTCGGGTTGTAGCAAAAATGTGAAGCAGCCATGTTGAATCCGAACTGGGGTCGTGGTGAGGTTGGAACGCTGTTTTTCAAACGAAGCATGACATTCAAAATGTTTTCTTTACTGTAGGAGTTTTAAGGTGTTGTACTGTCTTACTTTCTGTAAAAGTAGATACCCAGCGAGTCAGGAACATAACTGGGGTTTTCGGAATATTGGGTTGTAGCAAAAATGTGAAGCAGCCATGTTGAAATTATCCGAACTGGGGTCGGCACGAGGCCGGAACGCTGTTTTTCAAACGAAGCATGGCATTCAAAATGTTTTCTTTACTGTAGGAGTTGAACGGTGTTGTACTGTCTTACTTCTTAGAGACACAGTGAGTAAGGCAGACAACTGAGACAGAAAGATAACGTTAGCTAAATTGAAATTCAGCCCCTTTGAAAATTTTCCAGTTTTACAGAGGTCTTTCGTTGACGTCATAGTAATGATTATAATTTGAATCCCCCGTCGACTATGTGTCGGATAATTAGATTATGATATTCATAGCAGCAGGATGTTCAGGCGTACACTCAAAGAGTCTAATCCAAAACGCCACAAATGACGTCAAAATATGAAAGGCCTTTGCCCCCCTCCCTCATTATAATTTGGGTTTACAGAAAAACCTGGGCTGTGAAAGTAGGTCAGGCTACCAGGATAACCCTTTCTGGACCTCAAAAGGGTTTTTGTTTCTAATGGAATATCCTTGAGGAAAAACTGGATCAATAGTAACCCAATCAGCAATTGCATGTTTTCTGCCTTCATTTATTTTTCCTCATGACCTCAAAAGTTATGAAAAGTGGCCTGCATGCCGATTTGAGCTTCTCATGAATAAGCTTCCAACAAAAGTGTGGGTGGGTTGGATGGTCTTAGAGCTGATGAAAACATTGATTCTAACTTTACTGGCATATTGGTAAAAGAAGTAAAGTAATGCAAGTTAAACTCAAACGGATTGATTGAGAGAAAGCATAATGCTTTTTAGTTAGCTATTGAGCAATGAATGTGGCTTCGTAACTTTTGAAAAGTTTGACATGACATTGGTACATGTACATGTAACATATTGTTTATCATTATGTTGTATGATTTACAAAACATTGCACATGTAACACGTTAGATAGAAAAAAAGGGACTTTGTTGTTAGGTGCCATACAATTTTCTGCTTGGAAATAAAATATTGTGTAAGTTATGACCTCAGAAAAGATCTTAGAAAAATGACTTTTATTAATATAGAAAACCTGTCCTCCTTTATGAATGCAGTGAAGTTGTGGCCAACAAGCGAACCTGCTCAGGCTCCCACAATGGAGGAAGAAGACCGCTACTGTAAGTCAGTCTCTTATGACTTGGTTTTGCTCATGGGTCATGTTGATTCAATTATATGGATAAGGTTTTGTATTGTAAAGTGTAACTACATGTATTTGAAGCTTTTCTCCATTCTATTAGCCTAATTTCATCTTTTCTCAAACAGATTCTTTCATGCGCAAATGTCAAACTTTTTTGCGCGTGAAAACTTAACATTTGAAAATCACTTAAAAATTACTTGAAGATTGAAAGGACAAAATTTTCAACTATAGAATGCAAAAATAGGATACTTGATTCCATCGTGTGTCATCTTATTTCAAGTTTTAAGCTTAAAACCCCCCCAAAAGGTTTTAAGAGCAGCTGTCTGTAAAAACCAAGCAAAATGAGGAAAAAGTGGCCAAGTTCAAAAAATGAAATTTTCTTAGATTTTGTGTGGTGGTAGGGTCTTGGCCCAAACCTACAAAAATGGGAAAGTTTTTGGTCGGAGGTTACCAGTTGCCATGGCAACGGCCATTTTTCAAAATGGCGGATTTTCGCCTTGTGAAGGCCTCTCTCTTGCTCAAAATGGACCATCTTTGGCCTACTGTAGCTCCCACAAATGAACAGAAATGTTGCTGCGTCTAACATATAATATTATCCATATCTTAACAAGAAAAATGATGTAAAGTGTTGCTCAAAATGTTTTCGCAGTGAGATGCAACAAACGTTTAAAGATGACCTGTTTTTGTAAAATTTCAAAATTGATAAAACGCCATTTTTTGGACGTTTTTAGCAAGCAATACCTCCTTAAAGGGCACTTCAAATTTGTTGATTTTTGGCACAGCTCTAGTTTAGACCTTTAAAAATATCATATTAAAAAAAAAGTTTGGGTTCTCAATGGGGCGGGCCACAGTGACCCAGAGACTAAGCCATTGTTTCCATTGTAGCAGAATTTCAACTACAGAATTGAAGGTGAAATAAACATGTGCAACTTGGTGATTGAGATAAGAATGACTTTTCTTTAACTTTTTTTATGCTGCAAGAAACCTGCCTGGCACTTAGAAAAGTATTTTGTAACAGTTGACTGTTGGTTGCCATGGCAACGGTCATCTTTGTTGTTAATGATGGATTTTCACATGGTTGTATTAGGAAAACATCCCTACCTGCTGATTGCACTGGAGATATGGACATAACTTTTATATTTCCATATAGCATGGGTTTCAACGTTTCATAGACCAAGAGTTCAAGATCAAGCATTACGATTAAGAGGGTGTACTAGGGGGTTATCAGAACTAATGAAATCAGAATTTTCATCTTGCTCAATTTTCAAGTCATTTTAAAGGGTCTTTTTCCTCCATCATGGGCAAAGTTGATGAATGCATGGCATATTGGAAAGTATTTTGTAACAGTTGACAGCTGGTTGCCATGGCAACGGACATTTTTGTTCTTAATGGTGGATGTTCACATTGTTGTAGGAGGAAAACATCCATAGCTTTGCTATATATGTAAAGAAAATGAAATCTGACGTTTTTTTCATGTAACAAAGAATCCTACCTATCACTTAGGAAAGTAGGTTTCTTCATTTTTACAGTCTTTCAAAGGTTCAAAATTGGTTCAAAATTGGTTCTAATTCAGGATTGGCAAGTTGGAAATTGAGATGATAATATGATTTTTTTAAAATTCTTTATGCTGCAAGGAACCTATCTGGCACTTCTAATTAACAGTTGATTGCTGGTTGCCATGGCAACTACCATTCTTTTATTTTCTATCTTTACTGGTTTTCCAAAATGAATTACCAATACAACTACTAACAGAATACAGACATACATGGGTCACAACAAAAGCCAAATAAAAACTGGGACAATGTGTACATGTGCAGCACACAATACATACACTTACAGATAATCATAGCTTCCCTTAATACCCTTATAAATATTGATTTTCATTTGCCTCCAAACAATATTTTTTAAGTATATGATTACATATCATTATTTCCTTACATCTATATCATTATATAAATGTGAAACGGCCATACTTAATGACGGATATTCACAAGGTAAATGTCATAGTTATGCGCACAGTAAAGTATGTGACCTTCTGCAACTCCCACTGACAAAAAAGGGGAGTAGTAGGACGCTATGCCTCTGATATGATACATCCAGATGCGGAGACAGTTGTTTTTAAGATTTTTTATACAATTTGAAGATTATAATGGGTAGACCATCATGAAATTGAAGGCGAAGTAGTACTTTTAACCAATAGCTCACTAAAACAAAGTTAATGAACTGAGCTTAAGAGGGGCCTTGTATTTTTGTATACTTTGATTTGACTATTTGTGCTAAATAGAGTTAAGATTTCTTTTTATAGAATTATTCTATATATACTGCATACTTTTTTTATGCATTCTGTCACAATGAATTCGAGGGACACGGCCTGGCGAAAAAAAAAAACTATATCCGATATCCGAGTACCTCAGTGATGAGTGCCTTCAGGATTTTATTACGTGCATCATATCAACAATATACAGTTTTTAACTATTTTAGAAACTAAAAGCCACTGATTTTAAAAAAGCCTAAAATTCTATTCCAGCTATAGGTTGACCTGCAGCAACAAGTTGTAGGTCAAAATTAGCACGGATACAGAAAGTATGCATCTATACGGAGAATTCGGAAAAACTATCCAAAGATTAAACTAAAATGTGTCTACAATATTCTCCAGTGGATGTACGTAGGAGGTTAATCTTAACATAGGAAGTGGTTAAAGTGTTCCGCAATGCGCCTTAGTTCTTTGATCTTTATCAATGTTTTCACCTATACGGTATTATACCCCTGGTATGTGGAGTCCTGATAACCCCAATGCATGCGGACCCTTTGTCTTTATGTACCACATAGTGAATACACAAAATGATTGAGTATGTAACTTAGTGATTGATGTCTTAGAGAACAAATAATTATTATTATTATTATTGAGAATGTGTAAAACAGCTTTATTCCATTTCAAGTTTCCTTATAAACCCCATGTAGTGCCCTAATTAACATTGTAAGAATTTCATGGCATCTATCCGTAGTTTTCACACAGCGACACAAAGATGACCATAGCTCACACCGTAGTGAGACGTGATTACCTCACTTATATCGTATCAGTCCCAAAACACGAAAAATACACATAAAAACCCTTAAGTCACGGCTCCTGTTATACGTATCCCAATAAAAAGACGTTAGTTGTTGACTCAATAGATGTTTCTCTGGTAAAACCATTCATCAACATTGACAATAATGGAAGCCCCTTAAAAATGACTAAACTTTAGAAATATAAAAATTCTGATTTCATTGGTTCTGATAACCCCCTAGTACATCCTCTTAATCGTAATGCTTGATCTTGAACTTTTGGTCTATGAAACGTTGGAAACCATGCTATATGGAAATATAAAAGTTATGTCCATATCTTAAGTGCAATCAGCAGGTAGGGATGTTTTCCTAATACAACCATGTGAAAATCCATCATTAACAACAAAGATGACCGTTGCCATGGCAACCAACAGTCAACTGTTACAAAATACTTTTCTAAGTGCCAGGCAGGTTTCTTGCAGCATAAAAAAGATAAAGAAAAGTCATTCTTATCGCAATCACCAAGTTGCACATGTTTATTTCACCTTCAATTCTGTAGTTGAAATTCTGCTACAATGGAAACAATTGCTTAGTCTCTGGGTCACTGTGGCCCGCCCCATTGAGAACCCAAACTTTTTTTTTAATATGATATTTTTAAAGGTCTAAACTAGAGCTGTGCCAAAAATCAACAAATTTGAAGTGCCCTTTAAGGAGGTATTGCTTGCTAAAAACGTCCAAAAAATGGCGTTTTATCAATTTTGAAATTTTACAAAAACAGGTCATCTTTAAACGTTTGTTGCATCTCACTGCGAAAACATTTTGAGCAACACTTTACATCATTTTTCTTGTTAAGATATGGATAATATAATATGTTACAGGCAGCAACATTTCTATTCACTTGTGGGAGTTACAGTAGGCCAAAGATGGTCCATTTTGAGCGAGAGAGAGGCCTTCACAAGGCGAAAATCCGCCATTTTGAAAAATGGCCGTTACCATGGCAACTGGTAACCTCCGACCAAAAACTTTCCCATTTTTGTGGGTTTGGGCCAAGACCCTACCACCACACAAAACCTAAGAAAATTTCATTTTTTGACTTTGGCCACCTTATGCTTGGTTTTTACAGACAGCTGCTCTTAAATCCCTTGGGAGTCAGCTTAGATAATCCCAAGGGACCTTAAATCAAACCCAAAATTCAGGGAGTCATGTCATGGGGTAACATTTTTCTGACTAAGAATTTTATAATGCGCATTTTCTGACACATTTCTTGAACTTAATTTTTTCACGCGCAAATTTCTCACGCGCAAATTTCTCACGCGCACAAAACCCCAACCCACTCAGGCTACACCCCAGTTTGATATCTCGGATTTGCCTGTTCCATTTTTTTTATTTGAAAAAAAAAGTTTAAAGTTAAAGCCACACCAATTTTATTAGTTGGTTCTCAGATTTTGTGACAGATTTGTCGGGTCCGTGTATTTACTGAAATACACAAAACGCACAAAATACACCACCAAAATGCACATTAAGATGGGTAAAATCTACTGAAATACAGTATGAATGATTAGTAAACATCACAGGCTGCTTTATTTTGGCATAAGATAATTAATTCTACTGTATTTTAGTAGATTTCACCCGTCTTAAATGTATTTCGTGCATTTTGTGTATTTTGGTACATGTAAATACCCGGACAGGATTTGTCCTATTGATATACATTTTCCACATCTGTACATTTTATACATCTGTACATTTTCTAGGGTGTGACTTCTGTGGCAGATATGAAGATGACGTCGTGTGTCCAAACCTGGGACCCATCCAGGCCATGCAAGACTCGGAGGTCCAGTCTCGAGCTCGAGCCTCACTCCCCAAAGGGCTAGCCATTCAGAAGACATCAGGTCAGTCATCTACATGTTTTTGTACACGTGCATGTATTTGTCCTGTCACCTTCATCGTACCTAGCGCTGTGTATCTAAACTCAGGTTCAGGTCCAGTCCTGATTCAAGTCCAGTGGTTCAAGTTTAGGTCCGGACTCATAAGTCTGAACCTGAACCCATGGCATATGTGCGCTAAAAATATTTTTTTCAGTTTCATAGAAGATTGCATATTGGCTTAAATTTTACATACAATTTCAAAACTATACATGAAAAATCATGTACAGTCAGTCAGTAATAAACACAAAAAACAGCAGTGGTTTTGTATTTTCCAATGCAAATTTCTTGATCAAAGGAAGGTTTAAGATGGTTTAGAACAAAAAGGATAATATAAGTTTATATAAGCAAGAGACATTTTTTTGCAAGTCCGGACTTGTTCCCAGACGTTAAGTTTTTTGTTTTACTTGAAATTAAGGTTTTTATAAGTCCAGTTCAGGTCCAAGGTTTAGGTACGCAGCACTAATTGTACCACAGGTTTAAGGGGGATTTGACCAGGGGCTAGGCCTCTATCTTATGAATGCAATCAGGCTACATATAGGGCCTGGCATCCCACATGTAATTTCTGGCCTGTAACATTCATGCAAGGAATTATTGTACAAGTCATGTGTCTTTGATCAATGTTTGTTATTCTTCACTTGTGATTTTTAGGCTTCTGAAATGAAAGCTGATGGTGCAAATTGTATACATGTATTTTAGTGAAAATGTGTAGATTGTATTAGATGTTTTAGTTAATAAAAAGATGCTCCCTATGTGCTTTGAATGTTTGTAAAGATGTATATGTCACTCATAGGGCAGTACATGTACATGTATCTCTCTAAATTGCTTCATTGATTAAGGGATGATCCCGATTTTTCTTCTATCCTCAGATGGCCAAGAGGGTGTATTTGCCAGAGTGCCCATGAGTGCCAGGATGCAGTTTGGACCACTGGAGGCCCAAAGAGTACAAACTGCCCCTCAAGGAATAGAGCCCTTTCCATTGAAGGTTAAAAGCTATTGACTTTTAAATGATGGATATTTTTCTGCCACCATTATAAGCACTGGCAGAAGACTGTGTATGTATTATGCCTCTTCACCTCTGTGTTTATGGAGGTATTGCTTTTGGTGTGTTTGTCGGTGTTTCCACAGTTATTTCCATATGCTATATACCTGGTCTCACCACAGAGTGACAGGATGTGAAGGGCAAACCTTCAGAGTTATGGGAGTGACAGGAAGCTGAGTTCATAGGTGGTAGATTTAGTCATTTACTTTATCTGATAACTGAGACATTCCAGTTCATGGGGTCAATAGAAGAGGCTACTAATTCATGGGAAGGTATTGTTTTTGGTCTGTCTGTGTGTTGGCAGGTATATATTTTCATTTACTAAATAAAGCAGCATATAAATACCAATAAAGTTTCGACAAAATGATTGAAAAGTTTGAACAATTACCTGGTAGTATTGCATGTCAATAAATTTACATGCTGTTCAACTGTCTTGTATATGGAATCGTCCATTTTGCAGTGTGTGTGTGGGGGGAACACATGTGCATGTGTATGTAATTACCATACACGATACAGGGTGTCCTCTTGGTGTCCTCTGCAAAAGAAGGGTGTCCAATTTCCTTGTTTTCTTACTGTAGGGCGTCCGAAAGGCACCCTGACGCCCTGCTAGCTAATAGCCTGACTCATGTGCTACAGATGAAATTAAGGCAAAGTCTCTCTCCCTCAGGTGTTCAACCCGGATGGCAGTCACCTGTACCTGGACACCACGGACGAGGAAGTCTGCAACTGGATGAAGTTTGTGCGTCCAGTCAGGCAGGACAGGGAACAGAACCTTGTGGCCTACCAGAAAGGAACAGATGTGTTCTTTCTCACACAAAAGGTACAATATGCTGCTGATGTGACTTTATGTTACTGTAAATGCAGAAATGTTCGCGGTGGTTTTATGTTCACGGTTTTCGCGGCGACCATTTCACCGCAAACATTTTTGTCCAATACTGTTAGCAGTATGTGACTATAGCACTGGCTCGAAATTAAAACCACCGCGAACACTCCATTTTTCTCTTACCGCGAAATAAAAACCATGCGAACTTAAATGCATTTACAGTATTTCCTTGCTTGACTTCTATTGGTAGTTCATTTTCACTTCACCCCCCTATGGGTTCCTGTCTTTGTGTCAGTGTTTCTGCACTGCAGTTTCTAAACGTTTAGGTTTTGCTATCTGATAGCTGTGTTTTGTAGTAGGGACAGTATCAGTGAAAACTATTAAAATACCGAACACAGTTTGGTCAAAGAATATAATGATTTTTTGGTGAAGCCTGGTGGAATAATCTTATTGTAGGGTCTTAGTCTTCACAAATTTCAAGTGACTACGGTCATTGATTCTGTATCTGTGTCTTGAATACTAGTACTTACCCTTGTACTAAAGCCAGTCTTAATTGTCTGTGCTAGCAGGGTTGAAATATGATCCAAGCAGGACAAATGTTTGTACATCGGGCACAAAACTTGTTCAGATAGTATACGGTAGGGTTTTTGTAATATATACAGTGAATATCGATAGAAAATAAGGTCCTTATTTCACAACCTATAGTATAAGAGTTTTACCTGGACAATGTTATGATATCTCCTCAGCTTTCTTCTCATGGAAAGCTTACTGAGGTGACATATAATGTACTAACCTGATGAAGCTATTTTGCATATTGATCTGATATTGGGTGGATATTAATCTTGAGAACTGTCCCCGTCTTTAGGAGATCCCTGTAGGTGGAGAGTTGCAGGTGTGGTATGCTCCCAGTTATGCCAAGAAGATGGGACAGCACCTGCTGACACCTGGAGGGCACCTGCCTCAGGGTGAGTTGTGTGCTGAATATTGTGTTTGATTTTGTTGTGTTTTACATTATATATACAATGTAGAAGAACATTTAGCTTTATTGTCATTACCTCCAGGAAAACTGGGGGTATGGTTTTGCATGTGTCTGTGTTTGTACTTATTTTAAAAGCTACATGTATGTTTTCTCCTGCATTATAGGTGGGATGTCCCTGGTGGTTACCCAAGACAAGGAGGATGGTCCAGCACCAGTGCAACCTAGGGCTGACAAGCACAGCACAACATCCACAGTTAGTAAGACAGGAGAACGACAAGTCATCACAAACGAAATGGACACATCCGTAGGACAATCAAAGTCACCTGAATCTGATTTCCAGGAAACAGAAAAGGTAACTCGTTGGAATGTACAAGAAAACGTAATCAATAGGGTAAAAGCAGACCCACTAACTGGTCCAAGGATAAAACAGGGTAAAGGAAAAGTTCAAAGCAAGACTCGTAGAAAGAAAGCATCGTCCGTGCCTCGCAGTAGAAGTGTCACCAAAGCAAAAGAGGTGAACGCAAACCAGACAAGAGAGAAGACCCAGACTCCGATCCTTTGTGCAGGATGTGCCGACGTGTTCGAGAATGAAGATGTTCTAAAAGAACACATTGAGAAAGAGCATCCCGATGAGGTAGAGCCGGGAAGAAAGAGACCCAAGAGGTCTTCTGTCAAGTGCCATTTCTGCCAGGTCTGCCAAGACAGCTTTGCCAAGAACAGCGAGCTGCTATTTCATAGTAGTACCCGCCACGCAGAAGAGCTAAACCTCGCAGGACCTTCCCATTGGCAGGTTGAAGAACAGGATGAAGGCGATGAATGGAACGACAACGCAGAAAGCGATAGCAACGACAAACCTGTAGCCAGCACAAAGAGAAGGAAACTAAATGGAGCAGCCAAAAAGAAGAGGAAGAAGAGGAGAACGAAAAAGGAGTGTCAACAGTTACTGGAAAACTCCGAACAAATGTGGTGCGCTCACTGCGACGTGACGTTCAACTCACCTAGTGCGTTCAACCAGCACCGTAGAATCGTCCATGGATTTCTGACAGGTACGGAGACAAAGTTCCAAGCAAAAGTCACTACTTTTGATTGTCAACAGTGCAGCGCCCCATTCTGCTCTCCGTTGAGGCTGAAAAAGCATGCGTTATCCCTACACGAGTCAAACGAAACGGCTTACAAGTGTGACACCTGTCAGAGTGAGTTTTCACTTCCTAAAGATCTTCACAGTCACCTAAAAGAGGCGGAAACTAAATGTAAGGTAAATTGTCAGGATTGTGACCAAAGCTTTGCCAGCCTGGCAACAGCCAGGGTACACCAGCAACAGAAGCATGGTGTTTTAAAGTGTCATCGTTGTGGTCAAGAATTTGCAAATGCTGCTGCTCTGTCTAAGCATGTTTGTGGCCGTGTACAAAACCAAGTCAAGGAAGAAGACATGCCTTCCCTGACAGCTAAATCTACCAACTCTCAAAGGCAGAAAGATTGGGATCCTGCTCTGAGATGGTGCAAGTACTGTGACCTACCATTCCAAGCTACAGACGCGTCAAAGAAACACATGCTAAAGTATCACAACATTGGTTTGGGTAGTGGAGCATCATCAGTTGTCCTAGAATACTGCAGTGTCTGTAACGCACCCTTCACATTCAGGAAAACACTACGTACCCATCTACAGGAAGTGCACAAGGTGTATCCAGACCTTGCCTTGCAAGTGAACTCCGCCATTGCCCCGGTCCACGAATGTGAGACGTGTTGCAAGAAGTTCCAAGGGCCAGCACAGCTGCAAGATCATCTGGAAGAAAGAATGGGAGAGTGTATGATGAGTTGCCAACAATGCGGGGAGTCTTTTGACGGTCTCCCCTCTCTTCGATTGCATGACTATAACAAACACTCCATGGTGGAATGTAAACTTTGCCAGGAAAGTTTCATAAACGTGAACTCACTCGGGCGCCATATGAAAAAGGTCCATGAAAACAGTGAAGATGGAAAGTCAGAATATCCAGACTGGTGCCAGTACTGCGATATGAGCTTTGCAGAGAAGAAAAGCTTCAGCAAGCATATGAAAGCATGTCATGGGGTGGGTTTGAGTGGACCTGAAAGTCCTAAGCTGCAGCATTGCAATCTATGTGATGCACCATTTACCAACACGAAACCCAAATCCATGCTGAAGCATGTACAAGACGTCCACGGAGTATACATGGACGATGTTAAGTTGATTCCTGCCGATGTCCCTAAAACACACAAGTGTCCAACATGTTTGAAGGTGCTTCAAGGCCCACACCAACTTCAGGCCCATCTTGTCGACAGAAACGGTCAGTGTAGGATGACGTGTAAGGAATGTCCGGAAACGTTTGACAGTCTGCCGTTGTTGCGGTCGCACGAGGACAAGAGGCATCGTTCTGTCAAGTGTATGTTGTGTGAGGCCACGTTTAGGAATGCGACCGGGCTCAAGGGCCACATGAAGAGAATGCACCACCCTAATGGCAGAGCTGTACTGGGCTTCAACCAGCAGAGATGGTGTCCCTACTGTGATCAAACATTTATCTACACCGGCAGCTTTACCAAGCATATGAAAGACTTTCATTATCCCCCTGGGGAATCATCGTCATCCTCAAACGACCCAGCAAATGTCCCAGAGGCTCTGCCACACTGTGAAGTCTGCGATGCTCCATTCACTTCTCATAAGCTCCTTACAAAACACATACATGAAGCACACAGGCTCCCTGCCTTTACAAAAGGTGACACGACAGAAGGTCTTTCACAGACGCATCAGTGCGAGACCTGCTGTGAGACATTTCGCTGCGCCAAACATCTGGATGACCACTTGCGTAGCAGTCAGGGCAAGTGCAGAGCGACCTGTTCATTGTGTAATGAGGCCTTTCCCAGACTCTCCAGTCTTCGTGTACATCAGGCAGAAGAATGCAGTAAGAAACGCAACGTGGAACCAAAGGGAAAACAAAGCGATACCTTATCTAAAGACTCTCCCTTTACAGACCCTGATTCCATTGTCCTGGCCACGCTAGAGCAGCAATGGTGTAGTTACTGTGACCTGATATTGTCTGGTGAGAGTGCTTTGTCCAAGCACGTTACAGAGTGGCATGAGGAAGAATCTGTGCCCGAAGCAGACTTAGTTTACTGTAGGACGTGTAATTCTCCGTTCACGGGTGAAGAAAAACTTCTCGCACATTGTCAGAAGCTGCATAAGATTAGCCACGCGTCTGTAGCTGACTTGGCAAACCGTGCGCCTTCACCTGTACAATGTGGATCCTGTCCGAAGGGTTTTAGCTCTGTACAAGGAATGGAAGAGCATCTGATGGCCAGGAATCAAGCATGCAGCGTAGACTGCAAAACATGTGGGATGCGATTTCACAGCATTCTGAGGCTTCGGTGGCACGAGTACAGAACGCACGCAAACAGTGAGGAGGGGCTACAACCAGGGAACGGTGGTCTTGTGTGTGATATATGTAGCTCGTTCTTCAACACAGCTGAAAGCCTAGCCGACCATCTTAGTAGCCATGCTGGTCAGGATGTGTACCAATGTACAGTGTGTGGCAAAGCACAGAGGACTATAGAAGAGTTGATTAGCCATCTTGAAGAAGAACACTCACAGAAGCACAGATGCCCAATATGCGCTGCAGTATGTCAGTCAGCCAGTCTCCTGCGTACTCATATAAAGCAGTGCAAAAGGTCCACAGCCAAGAACTTCTTCAGCTGTGAGCTGTGCAAGGTCAGGTTCATGGGGAAGTCCGCCCTGAGAAATCATCAAGCTCTGCAGCATTCTGGACACGGAGAGTGGTTGGGCTGTCCACACTGTGAGTACCGCACACAGGACGGCAACTATCAGCTATGGAAGCATTTTGCGGAGCACGACCTTCTTAATGAGCTGTGTGAAGAACCCAAGGATGACGTTAGATCAAGGAGTGTTACATGTACTCTATGTGAAACTGGGATACCAGAAAAGGGGCTCAGCTACCATCTGAAGAAACATCAGAAAGTTGAATATAAGTTCAAGTGCAGGCTCTGCCCAAGAGAGTTTTTCACAGACGAGCAGTTGCGTCAACACACAGACAAACACATCCATCAAGGTGGGGTAATAACTTGCCCCATTTGTGATTGTCCGATTTGGAAGTCAAGAGTCTTGAGCAAACATCTTAAGAAAGTTCACCAGCGATCTCTTTACCAATGTCCAGTGTGCCAGAAAGAGATGATCTACCGCAAAAGCTACGAAGATCATCTTGCAACTCATAAGGGTGATATAGTGCTAGAAGCAAGGCTGGAGATTCTGACCAGGGAATGTGAAATTTGTGGAAGGCGTTTTCCTGGGCAGAGGCAGATGGAACGGCACCGAGATCAAGTTCACATGAATGTTAGGAAGTTCAAGTGCGACGTCTGCGGCAAAGATTTCAAGAGAAAGGCAGAGCTAATAATTCATATGTCAGTTCACACTGGTGTTTACTCACATCTATGCATGTACTGCGGCAAGGCCTTTAAAGTTCAAGCCTGCCTTAAACAGCACATCACAATCCATTTGAATATCAAAAAGCATGCGTGCCACTTGTGTGGGAAAGCATTTAATCAGAAATGCAACCTGAGGAAGCATCAAGAAAGCCACAACAGTAGTAAAGAGTTTCAGTGTGACGCCTGTGGGAAGACGTTCCAGCACAGTGACACCCTGCGCATGCACATGCGGCTAACTCACTTGGACGAGGGGAAATCCTGCAGGTACTGTGGGAAGAAGTTCATTCGCGAGTCTGTCCTAAAGGTTCACGAGGACGCCGTCCACAATGGCATCAGAAATAAGATGTGCGGGGTCTGCGGACACGTCATGACTTACAACCACTCGCTACGAAGACACTTTCGTCGGGCGCATCCGGACCTCTTCGACGAGTACTTCCCAGCAAGTGCGACCGGGAAAGGAAACCCTGAAAAAAAGGTCGGTGACAGTCTAAGCAGCAGTGCTGGTGAGAGTAAGCTTGCAAGACAGGGAAGGAAGAGAGGGCAAAAAGGCCGTTTCACAGCTTTGACACAAGAGCCCAAACTTAGTCAGCCCCTCACGATGTCTACTGGGGATAGGTCAAGAGGCCAGAAGTGTGAGGAAGAGGAAATGCTCAGTGCCATTGAAACAGTGGTGGCAGACAGTAGTGACAGGAACAAAGACAGCCACACTACATTCATCATCATTAATGATCAGAACTCTGCCGAGCAGAATGTTGCAAGCTCAGCACAGGTGGTAGAGGACCAAGCCACGATGACCACAGTAACTACCTTAGACCATTGGGTGCCAAGACAGTTTCAGGGAAATGCAGGAGCGTCGTCCTGTGAAATTATAATGCCTGCTACAGAGGCAGTCAGATACCAGCCTGAATAGTCAGGGTATTCTATAGTGCTGCGTACCTAAATTCCGGACCTAAACCAGACTTGTAGGTTCGAGTCCAAAAAAAACTAAATGTCAGGAACCATGTCTGGAGTTGCAAAAAAGTATTTCTCGCTTATACCCCCTTTTTGTTCGAAACCATCTAAAACCTTCCTTAGATCGTGAAATTTGCATAGGAAAAAGACGAAAACATTGCTATTTTTGTGGTTATGACTTGTAAGTCCAGACCTGAACTTGAATCCCTTGTACCTCACAGTAATAAGAATAATAATACTGTAACAATGGTTCATGTCATTGTGTATAATATGGAAGGAAACATGATTCTCGTGTTCAAAAACAAGAGAAAACATTATCGGAATGTACTCATTCATGAAGGTTGTCAGTTGGTGCCTAAAAAGATCTAGGTACAGTAAGGATAAGCTTTTGTATACAGTTATTGTTAGAGAGAGTTAGGCCAAGTCTAGCTATATGGTAGTCTCCACAAGTTGCTGTGTCATAAGTATTTTGTGATATGATTAAACACTGTAAAAAATGTTGTAGCTTAGGGACATGGGACACACCAGGCCAGAAAATGTTATTGTTTGAGAATTGCTTGCATTACAAAAACAATATTAAATATCATTTTCTTTTACTTGCTTTATGACTGATGTATTATGAGTGTTTCTCATTAATTATGCAAATAAGGTCGTCCTTTGCAGAAATCATGTCAGTTGATCATCTTCTCAACCCAAATAACAAGTTTTCCAAAGTATGTCAGTCTTATCTTAAAGAAGGCTATTTTAGCACTTTATCATCAATTCTGCAAATGAGGTCCTCATTTGCATAATTTGTATTCAACGATGTTCACCTTCACATAACTTCCAAATGCAACCAAGTATGAAATTGCCATTTACCAGTAGTGAATTATGATAGTTTGTCATTTAATCATGCAAATTAGGTTATCATTTGTATATTTTGTATCTATCAACATTCCTCTCTTCCTCAAATACCACATGATTGGACAGTCCTATCATGGAACACAGCAGGGTTATGAAATGTCATCATTGAGTATGCAAATTATAATCTGATTTGCATAATTACCATTTAATCATACCAATCACGTATACCAAAAATCATGATGATTCGTCTACTCCATCTTATGTTATAGTATTTTCTCATTAATTGATATCTAGTATTATTTCTCTTTCGCAATTACAATGTACATATGTCACATGTTTGAGAGTCCTATCACGTATAACTATGTAAATTAATTTCCGATGTGCATAATTAGTACCTGATTATGTTAATCATCACTCAAGCTATCTACACACCAAAAATCATGACCATCCGTCACCCCCTTGAGTTATTCTCTTTCAAAATCTGAAGCAAAACCTGGTTCAGTTCCAAAAAGCTAGGGGGCCCAGACTTACACCTCTCAGCCTCAAGACCTATCCACCACTAATAACGACCACGGCATGTCCAGAACACGAGAAATCAAAACAGGAATTTCCGCTGCAGTACCGTAAGAAGCCGCGAGGAGGTCCAAAATCTTATCATTTCCAGGTCTCATCAAGACCTACCCAGATACCAAATACTAAGTATCAAGACAATCCACCCAGGCCTTTATATCGAGTTTTGCTGTTCATCAACACACATACACAGAAACGCTGCCGAAAATAGAACCTTCTTGGCGAAGGTAAGAAAATAAAACAGCCGAAGGTGGTTTGCCAATTGTGATTGGACTCGACCGGCCGACACCCCTTGCATACTATTCACTCTTTCTGGCCAATAATGTCCTTGATTTGGTCAATTTCTCTAGCGATCGACGGAATCTAGTAGGGGCTATATAGCTAGGTAGGTAGGGATTATCGCCTTTAGAGTGCTCCAACAAGTACATAAAACTGAAATGCATCATGCACGCGTAATTTCAATATCATATTGTCATCATACAGAAATCCATTTTCCAAGCACATGTAACAACCAAGCAGTAACGGAGTCCGTTACAGTGTTTATTACACATTCTCACGTCAACTAGCAAAGCCCTCATCTTTTATAACATAGTTTGAAATTATTACTGCTTTGAATTTAAGAGTCAGATGAAAGATCGAAAATTTTATGTCCCTTGCTAGCGGCCGACCAAAAAATAAGGTTATAATATATAGAGTCGGCAGGTTTTTTGCTGGTCAGGTGTTTTCCAAAACGTCACTAACGGACAGATTTAGAGCAAAATTTGTAACTCATGAGAAAAAATATCAGCCCTTCTAAAAAAGAACATGGTTAGTAACTTTTTCTCCGCCTGTTTAACGCCGTGTGAGCATATATTTACACTACACGTTAAGGTCCACTTGAGTCTTATTCCTATTCCCTTCCTTCACTCGGGGTTTATTCGGTGGTTATAGAAAGCGACCATGCCCGTATGACACCGTATAGACCTCAGGACCGGTCATTGACCCTAGGCTATGTTATTCATGAATGAGACCTCAAAGCCCACTTGGTTCCGATAACCACCTGTAAAACTACATCGTTACATTTAGCTAATTCATTCGGTGGTCGTAGGAGCCGAGCAGGTCTTATTTCAGAAACCTCGGGTCGGGATAGCCGTGGCGACTAACGAAGGGAGTTTTTGCTTGATATTACATATACTTTCCCTTCTTAAGAAGGGAAAGTATATGTAATATCAAGCAAAAACTCCCTTCGTTAGTCGCCACGGCTAGGGTCGGGACAACTTACAATACAATCATATAAACATGATCTGATCTCTAACAAAAAGTAAGGGGCATGTCTAAAACAGCCCTAACTATAGATCTAAAGGATTAGTAATGTTAACGTTACTGTTTACAGCGAGAGAGAAAAATTTTAGTAGAAATTGACAAATGTGGTGAATATTTTGCAGAATTAAAAAAGTTAGCCGGGCGCAGAGTTACAGGTTTGCAAAAGCGGAAACAAAGTGTGTCGCCTGACTGAAAATCGCGCCCTTGGCGACCCATTCAAATGACCCAAATAAACGACCAATTAGCCCCTTGCTGTGCCGACACAGCCTAATAAGTTGTCACCTAACTTTAATTATGCATAATTAGTCAGGAATACACAAGAATGTTTACGCAGAAAGGACAAATACCGCAATCTTACGATTTATTCATGATTTTTCATCGGACGTGATTTCTCGAGGGAACGACTGAGGGTTTGCTTATGTTGCCAAGTGACGTCACTCCCCTGGTCTACAAATAAAGTCAGCACTGGTGGGACAAGACCACCGACGTCTCAGATTTCCTTACCCTAATTAATTTCTTACGTGCACAAACAAACCTGAAAAGCAAACAAATATATTCTATAAAGCTCGATATCAGACTTATGTCAAGTTTTCATTGCTTCTTGTACATTAAACGTGACTAATTCGCTATAAAATTAAAATCTTTAGTTACTTATAAGGCATTTTAATTGTCGGCTAAGGGAGCGTTGCTGAGGGCACGATGGCAGATCAGGGGTGAAGTTGTTTGGAGTTTTTGTGACGATCAGACGGCTTTAAGTACGTACGCCGCGAGTTTTCAACAAGTCAGAGGCTTTCCCCTGCAAAGTTTAGTGGCGGAGGATTATCTTGACCTACAGCTGTGAGAATGAAATGGTAAGTTAATAGGTTAAACGTGGTTAAAAGGTGAACGCTAGGGGTGGTGGGCAACACAATTTATGCTCGAAAAGTTGTTCACTGCGAGCCCGTATCGTTAAAGTAGCGTCTTCTTACCAAGTATCTAACATTATATGTGTTGAAACCGAATTAGTAACTTGCCTTAATGAATTTGATACAGAATAGCAGTTGTTTGCAGACAATATGTGTTGCTAATTTTAGATTTTCCTCACATTTTATATGGCCCAGTAGGTTACAAGTTACAACAGGTATGAAACACCTGTCAGTCACCGGTTAAGTAAAGTATAACTTGATTAGATCAGTTGCGACCCACTTGACAACATATTCCTTTGGATGGATTATAGGCAGTCCTGAGTTCCAATCCCAGACAGGCACTTTACACCAGTCTCCTCACTCGAATTTTAGATATTCCTCACATTTTATGGCCCAGTACTAGTAGGTTACAACAGGTATGAAACACCTGTCAGTCACTGGTAGTTAAGTATATATTAGTTGCGACCCACGTGACAACATGTTAGTATTGGTGGATTATAGGAAGTCCTGAGTTCGAATCCCAGAGTTGAGACAGGCACTTAACACCAATGTCCGCACTCAACTCAGGTAAAAATGAATACCTAGCTTCGTTAAAATAGCGTCTTCTTACCAAGTACATGTATCTAATATTATTTGTGTTGAAACCGAATTATTATCTTATCTCACTGAATTTGATACAGAATGGCAGCTGTTTACAGAAAATCTGTGTTCCCAATTTTAGATTTTCCTCGCCCTAGGTTACAACAGGTATGAAACACCTGTCAGTCACCGGTAGTTAAGTATAGATTAGTTGCGACCCACTTGACAACATTTTACTTTTGGTGGATTATAGGCAGTCCTGAGTTCGAATCCCAGACAGGCACTTTATACCAATCTCCTCACTCGACTCGGATAAAAATGAGTACCTAGCTTTGGTTAGGGACGTCCCTCAAAATCAGATACTATAAATCACTTTGATATAGCGGCAGGAAAATGAAGCATTTGGGGGAAAATGGAGTAGGTCAGGGGACTTAATTTTAACGGTGGGAACAAACATTTCTGTCTCAAATATTAGTGATCAAACATTTGCGATGATGAAATTTTAGCTGTTGACTAGTGACCGTTAAAACTCGAATCAGCTAAAATTAAGTTACAGTTAACAAATGAAGAATTACAGTTATGTAGGACTCACTGGTCCTGTGTTTTAGGACATCTTAAGCATGTTAACGTTAAAGAACCCAACACTCTTATCAATAAGAGTAGGGGTCATTCCTGGTGTGACTCGTTTGTGACTTTGGGCAAGGTTGGATGAGTTTGATTACACTTTACGAGCAATTCATCATTAAGCTTTGTGGTAAATTGCGGGCACTGCATTAAAATTAAAGGGCCCAATTACGCTCTAGGCAAAATGCAACGATTACGCTCCAGGTTGAATAAGACTGTTCAGCTAATTTGCTCTATGTTGAATTAAAACGGCTGAATATGCTCTATGGAAAAGGGCATGCAGCCCACCATTCATATAGAAATAAGGGGCTGAGTTCATTGCATTCTTAAATAGCAAAATCCATGACAAGTAGAAGTCCTTTGACATACAGGCCAAGACATTTCTTTGCTGATGTGATGTGGTAACTGCGTGAAATTAACCTAACGTGACAGTTTAAAAGCACCTCTCAGGTGGTCTGATTATGATGATGTGCATGTTCTGACAATTGCAAGTTAAGCTACTTGACAGTTGCATCCATGTGAAAAAAAAGATGTGCATCACCGTAATGTCAGGCTTCTGGGAATGCTCAACTGCCCCATGGCATGAGGCTTGCCACCCAATAAGTTTTTCAAATTGATTCAAAAGTAGCTAATCTTTGCGAAATTGTCTTCTTATTACAGTTCATCCCTCGCTGACGTCTGCGCTGCACTCGTGTTTGTTCAAGCCGCACTTCCCCGGAGACGTTATTAGACATCAAAGGCGATATGGAATTAACAGAGCGAGAAATTGATAGAGAGGACAGGCCTTCCCCGCTGTTAGACTCGCCTCGGTGATAACACAGTTACTGCCGCAGGATCTGGGTGAGAGAGCTCAGAGAAAAACAACCTCTCCGTTCCGAGCGTTTCAGCATGGAGCACTTCACTGTACCACCGGGACTGGGCGGTTCAGCCAAGAAAAATTCCACACGGAATATGACTGGGATATATCTCGGAATGGTGAGACGATTTAACATTAGTGTGTGCTATTTTTTCACACAACTTCTTCACACATAGTGCAAAGAGCAGTGCTTTTTCAATTATGTCAAATGATCTATTTTTTTCCTTTAGTTTTAACCAACCAAACCTAAGTACAAGTACTTAGTCTAGTACAAATTGTATTATCATTGTACAACTCAGATTTTTGACCTTTTTTATGCTGCATTTTATAGATTCTTTATCTACATCGATGTCCAGCAGTTTTATCTATCTATCTACCTATGGACTGATTCTTATGGTCTCATATTGGTATCTCAACTCAAGATTGAAATACCACAGAAAATTCATACTATATAGGCAATTGCTATCCCTATACGACTGTAATATAATTTCTTTATGGATTGTTAGTCAGTTTAGCTCCTTTGTACGTATGGTTGGAGGGCGGGACTTTGATGTTCACATCACATGTAATGTTATTACTTGAAGTTGGAAAAAAATTAGATTATGGTACATTCGCACTGTGCACAATTTCATGCATATCGAAGTGAAAGACAACGAAATTCATTCACTTTTTATTCGATTGTTACTTACTGCTAAGCCCTGGCAAGAAATGGGAACAAACAGAGAAATTAGAAGTCCACACAACATGACTGGGGCTGTCATGTCATGGACCTATTTGTATTTCTGCTATTGAAACAGCACTGGAAATCATACAATGAGAGTGATTTGCATGAATTACTGCCGCTCTTGTATGCGTATGGTCAGAAAGTGGGGGTTAGCTCCTAAGGTCGGTAAGGATAACCAAAATCTAGTATTACTGCCAAAATCAATGTAAAACTTTGATTTTGGAACTTTTTATGCTGCATTTATCATGGAATGAAAAATTAAATGACAAAATCTAGTATTACTGCATATTATGTAAAAATCATTCCCTGGATATGTTTCCCACCCAGACTTTTAACATCAAGGGAAGGGTGAAAATTGTTTCTTTGGTTTTTTTTTTTTTTTTTAAATCAACACCGTGCCATATTAAGAACAATTTACATTCAAAATTTGCTTGGAAAGTTATTTTTCATTTTCTTGCTCCTGTCATTATATTTATTTATTTATCTATTTATTGGTTCATATTGTTACATGCCAGGGTTGCCCAACTAGCAGATGCCTATTTCTAAGGGCTAACTCTGGGAAAAAATATATTCAATACAAAATACGTTACACATAATCAGTAGGATACTTGATTAAAAAATTAACCTTCATATTTGCATTGGATCATACATCTTATGCACAAGTTAACAATATTAGGTATTACAAAATGAAATTTTCAACATTCGAAAATTTCCAAGTACTTACAAAGTTAACAATGCAGTCATTTTCACTAGCTTTATGGTTAAAAATAGGTGAAAAAAGCCTAACCTTTGTGCATTTATTTGATGTTATATATGTTACCCCTTAGGGCTCAGAAAACAGCATTTTTCTCTTCTGAATTTGGAATCTTGGCTGGCATTTTTTTAAAGAGAAATTTCTATCTTACATCAGTGTTTTAAAAGTAATGTGGTTACTTTCCTTTAATTGGCAATCTTTCTTGGTCAGTCAATCAATCCCTCATCTATCCCACCATCCATCCTAAGGCTTGTCCATCCTCTTGTAGGATTACCATTTAATTAGGAGGACGTGTCTTGATTCTTACTAGTACTCTGAAATCTAGGTCAATTTGATAATGCATTATATATTATAGTATAATAGTTACCTGTTGTTGAAATTATTTTAAAGGATCTCACTTTTTTTACAAGAAATTGTATTATTGCTATGCTGGGTACCATTGTTATTTCCAGGCCTCTAGGTTAAGAAATATATTCTAATTAGTGTCCAGTGCATAGAGCTAATCATGAGGGAATCTGATATTCTGAGGCTACAGATTGAGACAAATGACCCGACAACATACTCATATGTTGATTATAATCACTCATATCTGGTTTCCCATCACTTATCTATATGTAGACATTAAAGGTCACTGCAGTCTGTCTTTCTGTGAATTATCTTAAACTGAAGATGAGTCCTTTTTAGTTTGCCAGGTTTCTTCGATGTTCTCAGTATAACCAACATGTCTGTTTTCAGGATGGCAAGTCTTCCCCACCCCAAGAAGGAGGAACTGGTGGTCAGCCTCGCCATTCCATCCCACCTCTGGCCAGAGGGAGAGGCATAAGGGTCAAAACCCCAGTGGAGCACCAACGATATGTGAGTACCTGACCGAAAAACCTCTTTTTGTCCACACGCACTATTCCGAAACTAGAGTTCTGCAATCTTTGCCAAATAATGAGATTCCCAACAATCACCACTTACATACTAAAAAGATTTCTCATCAATAACGCAAAGTAAGTCAAAAAAGGTACATACTACATAGTTACATACCAAATACATATAATGACACAGTATTACCAAAAAACAATGAAATTGAAAATCTATCAAACCCTTGAGATATTTTCTTCAAAACTTTCCAACAAAAAGACCTGCTGCAGTTGTTTGTTTACCACCTATAGTGAAGAAACATGATTTCTTCAAAGCTCAGTCCACTATGATTTTAGCTAGCTAGCTTGAAAAACGGATTGGTTTGATGATTTTTGAGTAGAAAAAGTTTAGAAGAGGAAGCCTCGAGCCAAAACATCTATCGAAAATGGCCAAAGGGTGATTTCAAAGGAAGAAAACAGCTTGAGATGAACTGGCATGAGTGTATTTAAAAAATTGAAGTGAGAAACATGAAAAATAGCCAAATAGAAAACCCGAAAGGGACAAATTTTTGATGCGAAAGATAAATGAAACTTAAAGGTATTTTGAAAGGTTTAAGCATTTGCTGTACTTTCTCAAAAGAAAATATCATGCTGAATTCTACCACTACTAATACTATATGGCAGTCACTAATATCCCTGTATACTTATCTTAATTGCATACATATATTTATATATCTTTGGCTGGAGTTTAATCCTAAGAATTTGATGGTTGCCCTACAATCAGTTTATTCCTCTACTTCATGTTAAATTACTGACCTAATATTTAGAAACTCCATTTGACAAATGGACAGTCCTTAACTCGAGTTTCTTAATACTTAGGTCATTTTCTTACTTGAAAATTCACTTCATTTCAAGGATGGTTACTGCCTTATTAATGTAATGTCTTGCATTGCTGCTGGTAACCACATTTAACAATTTGAAAATCAGGTTTTCACACATGTCCAAGCATATCTGATAACAGATAGATTCCACACTGATATTATGAAGTTCAACGTCCTCAAATCTCTTTCTCCTTCCCAGAAAAAGGTTGAGATGTTCCGGGCCAGAGAGGAGAGTCGTGGTTTTCCAGCCAAGCAACCCATCAAGGTTTGTCAACATAGTTTTTTTACTAGTAATTTATCATGGGGGGCTTACCATGTTAAAGTGTGCTGCCCCTGGCCTCAGATGCTTAGGAAAAGAAAGAGAAGGTGGCTGCAAGTTGCAACACAGTAATTGTGAAACACTGTGCAAGATATCATTGAACCTTTCAAATATAGGGCTGTTGTGTACATAGTCATCTTATTTCCAAAAGGCCACACTGATCACAGTGAACATGGCAGCTGGTTCAGAACCTAGCACTACGTCTTTGAGATGCAAACAAAGCAAACACTTTCATGTTCGTCAACTGTATAATGTTTACTTCAAAAGAGAACTTTTTCGCAAGCTGTGGTGCCAGATTCTGAACCATCTGCCAGTTCACTGTGACATCATAGATAAGATTTAATTACCTAGATGCAGGAATCAAGAACTGAAAGTATGATGTGCTAGATTCAATGTTCAATAACATCAGAATGGTGTACAAATGTATATTTCATACAAATGTCATTAAAATATACTTATTATGGTTGAATGTAATCAGGAAATGTTGTCTTTTGGTGCCATTGGTGTTACAAGCATTTTGACTTAGTTAAAGTTATAAAATTATTCATGAAACATTACTGGTGAATACAGAGAAATCGTGAAATGATTGATCAAATCAAGCAAGAAATTAGAACAATAAATTAGACAATATACAATGGTTGAAATTATCTAAGCAACTGATCGACAGAAATATCTGTTTATATGTGATTTACCACGATGTGCATTTCAGGTTATTGGACAAAATGAATTGCTTGTAGCAACAGTGCAGATGGATGGATAACACCTCGAATACCCACTAATTGTTGCAGGTTAAGATAATCTAATCCCATGTTGATCTCCTAGAGAGTCAAGTACAGTCGTCGTCCCCGACAGACAGAGGAGACCAGCTCCTACCCCGGCCAGCCTGTCTCACCCGGCGAATTCAAAAGCATCACAAAGTAAGGATAGTTGTATATGTGGTACTACTACAGTAACTATTACCTTCAAGTTGGTAGTCAGATTTTATTTGCAGGAAATAAATATATGTGGTCATTTGTTCCTATATTTTGTGTGATGGTGGGTACAATGGCACTATTAATTCCATTAGCATATGCTTCAGGTAAGTACTGTACATGTATGTTACACAACAGTACTATAATATACATGGCTCAAAAGACACAACTGCAATTTGCAGATCAATATTAGAGATTGAAGAAAAAGATACTGAAAACTTTCATTTTGCCAATGTAAGAGAATACAGGCTTGGTATAATCATATATCACATGTTACAGAAAACAGAAAGTTTGTTGAGCTTTCTGTAGCAACCTTACTATAGAGTGGTACGTGTACATAAATATTGAACTGAATTAATCAGGAAAAAGATTGTAGTCTAGTGAATAGATTTATGTGAGGTTAGTTTTCTGCACTTAGTTATGCAAACATTACAGTCTTGATGGCCTATTTCTTCAACTTCTGGGAGACTATCTTCAATCAAAGTTCGAATAAAGGCTCATCTGTGTTGGTAGAGCACATAATGTAAAGTTTTGAGCTTTGATCCTACACAAAGAAGGAACTCACCATCTTTTGATTCTGAAAACATCAGAGGAAGGTTGGAGTTCTGACAGAAAATTCATGGTGAGTTCCTTCTTTGTGTTGGATCAAAGCTCAAAACTTTATACAATATATTTTCAAAGTTAATCTAATGCCACATTTAATTTTCCTCTGTTTTACGTTCTACAGAAAAACTTGGAGAAATTACACACAGATTCTTAACAACGGCATGCAGCGGTTAGAATACTTGAACCTGGATGTCAACAACCCCAACAAGATCCACGCTGAGCCTCGAGTGGTGAAGAGAGAGCTGACATCGCAACACAGCCATGCTCCCGAGGATCCTGTGTCTGAGGAGAACCTGTATGATGAGATACGGAGAGTTGTAACACTTTCTGAATATCAGGTGACTGGGTTAGAAATTACGTGCATGCAGTACAGCCTAAAATATTTGTCAATTGAACAAGCCGTGAACATGAAAAAATGTTTGATTGATTACGCCACACCAATTTAATTTCTTGGTTAACGGAATTTAAAAAAAAATGCTAGATTGGAAAATCAACATTAAAACAGAATCTCAGAGGAAAGTCTGTACTTTGGTGCACACAGTTTCAGGGAGTGAACAGGGTCAGGTGCAAGTTTTCACCCCAGCCTTCTGTTTTAATGATGTCCTTGTGCTAAAATTTTACCAAAAAATCTGTCAACCAAGAAATTAAATTGGTGTGGCCTAAATCATTTTTATCATGACTCCTCTAAAAATGGTTAAAAATGAGATATATTATTTTGTAACTCAAGGAGATGACAATGGATTGTTTAAATGCTTATTAACTTTTTTTCCTGGTGTGTATTTTCTACAGGGTAACCCACAAGCCTTGCATGGTCTCCTGCCCCAGAGACGAGCTCATACGCACCATGGCACCAGGAGACCAAAGTTCCTCACCACACCTCTCACCATCAAGTAGGTTTCAAACCTTGTTTACCTTCCAGAATAGGAGGTAAAAATTGCCTTAAAGTTTATAAAATAGCTACCTTGTGGACAGATCTATGCATGGCTTATACCCCAGGCAGAAATGTAGTCTTGGTTTACTGTTTTTGTGAGGCTGTCTGAATGCCACTTGTTGATGAGGGTGAGAAGAAAGTGCATGGTTGAGAGTCGATATTGTGGATATTTTAAGGGGGCACATCCCAGTTTATTTCGGGTTTCAATTAGATCTGGAGCCAAACGACACATCACCTACAACCTGAAGGTAAGTCAAGAGCCCAAAATCAATTTTCACCAAAAAACACCACTTCTTAGTAATACACTTTTCAGCCATGTTTAATGTTATTTTTGCAGCAGATTATGAGAAATATGAAGTCAAAACTGGACCATTTAAAACCCTTTGACTTGTTTACCTCGCACTACCACAGACCCCTACCGGGAAAAAGCTGGGGTGTGCACCGATAAAGGGTGGGTCGAGAACTAAGGGCCCTTTTCAAGCCTAATGCCATGGGATAGATACAAAAATGGCCCAAAGTGCTTTTATCTACCATTCCAAACCACTTAGAAGCTCATCAAGAAGTAAAGGAAGACCCCGAGGTCATGTTTATGTTGTCTTTAATGTTTGACGGTAAACGCTTTAAGCGTCTTGCACTGGATGGCGATATCTTGGTTGATCCCGATCCCTTTAGTAGTCTGTGTTTGCATTGACCTGGTGTGTGTTGATAGTAGCACCTGTTGCTACTGTAGGTCCTGCCAGGTCACTGTTTACTTTACCACCTAGGTCAGGCTAATGAAGGCTTCAGCTCAGGTGACAAACGGCCCATTGGCAATTGATTTACAATTGATAAAACAAAAAGCAACAGTTATCTTCCTTTATTCATTTAGTCTATAAAGATCAGTGTACGTTTTTGAAAATAGTTTTATTTTGTTTTAAAAGATTGTCTAGATTGTATTGTATACAATCAGGATTTGAAAGATGTCTTACAAAAGCAACTGCTGCTTTGTCTTTGTTTCTTGAGATTACTTCTAAATGTAAGATTCTAGATGCTGCTTTGTCTTTGTTTCTTGAGATTACTTCTAAATGTAAGATTGCCTTTGAAAACACTCCAAGTGACAGTGAATTAGCGTGGAGTAATCTTACTGCTTGTCCTTATACTTTTTACTTGGTTGTTGAAAGGTACAGAAGCGATTCCTTTGTTTACATGATGTGAGCCTTTTGATGCAGGTGCGAGGGAGCCAGTCAGGACACTGTTTATGTTTAGTTTAATTTTACAACATATGAGATCAGATTACCACGTTAAAACATCATCATGGTAGTAACTGCTTAGTCCCCATTGTGAAGAAGCAATGGCTTCACAAAGGATTTCATGTGTTGTGGAGGGGGCCTGTCTGGATCTGTCTTAATTTCCGACAATGTCTGGCAAAGTCTCTATACCTTGGGACTACATCATAATACATGTAGTTTCACCAACCTTACTTATGTGTGGAAATAATAGGTATATTCGGCATTATAGTTTGTATGTTTGCATTAGAAAAGATGTAGACTATAGGAATAGTAGGATAATTGTGATATCGTTTTAGGCACTCTAATTATCTTTTAAGGAACTTTATTTCTCAACATGATTCAATGTATGGCATTAAATCAACAGTAATATAAGGCCAACCTATCCTACACTTCTAACTACAAGATATTATGTAACAGTATATGGATTATAATATGGTCATGTATGGGTAATCCGGTCTCCCTTTTGGAATGGTGTCTAAAGAAATTGACTTATGTACAGTGTAGGTGGATATAAGAGTTGCACATGACAACAATACAGAAAATATTCTAAATCTGAATCAGTCAGCCCATATAACTGCTATTCAACAGAACATGCCAGCTTTGCAGACATGTGACAACAACGAATGATTTGTCACACCTAAACCGTTCATAACTAACTCTGACTGCCCTTTGAAGCTCTAATGAAGAGGTACTTCTGTATGTGATGATAATGGCTCTATCCTGTGATATTTTGCAGGGAAAACATTCACAAATCGTACGCATGACGTACACATGTACATGTAGCTGCAATAATCTATACCAAGCAAACTATTAGTAAGCATACAGATGTTGGTTATTGACATTCTATAATGAAGAACCAATCAAGTGCCCCTCAAGAATTCAGAAAAAAATTGTTGTTAACATAATCGTACATAAGTTATGCAAATTAGGGCATGCTTTGCATAGTTAACAAAACAATAAATTGGCAACGTTATGAGATCATTGAACTCTAGTTCAAGACAATTTCTTTTATCAACAGGAGTTTGAGAAATCCAGAGAGACCCACTGAAATTGTGCAGTTTGCAGAGGTGGACAGACCCAGGTCAACCCCTAACCCTCGACCTCTGCTCCCAACACCTTACTTCTACAGTGTCAACAAGGCCAAAGCACGGTCCTCATTGGGACCAAGGAAGCTTGGACAGCCAGGTAAGCATTGTTAGCATATTTTCTCCAGATTGTGACAGTAAAGAATGCTTTGATCAAAAATTATAATCGAACTTAAAACAAATCTCTATGGAATGTATACTTTTTGAGTTGTAGGTGGCTTAGGTCAGGATACACATAGTTAGGTGGTAATGATGTTAATGTAGATTTGATTTGCATAATTGATGAGGGCAAAACTGTAGGGGAACTTCCGACTTCGTATCTGTTGATCTGAAGACGGTACAGCCACCAAGTTTGAGTGAAAGTCTCCTTGAGCTACCAAAGAAGTGAAAGAAGTTCGGGCACTCTAGCAGCATTTTCTGGAAGTGCAGTGGCATTTTTGTTGGGAAGGTTGAATCAATTGACATAACTCAAAATGGTATGGATGGATTGGCATGATTTTTGACTCATTGGTAGCTTAGGCAGAGATGTGCATGATTCGAAAATGATGATGTTGACAAAGACTTGATTTGCATAATTAACAAAGAATTACTAGTAACGTATATTTCATTAGTATTTAATGATGGGAGTTCAGTACTAATTGTACATGTAAGTTGGGTGGGGAGGAACAGTAATAGATATGAATCATGCAAATATGGACCTCATTTGCATACTAAATGGCAAACTGCTGTAATAGCTAAATGATAAATGAAGGAAATGCCATATTTGTGATGCACGTTTCTCAGGTGAAGATGGTCATTTCTAGATATGAATCATGCTACATTTGATTTGATTTGCATCAGCAATGATCAGCATCAGAAATTCCGTCATACTAACTTTTCAGATGTTTGTGGTACAACATATGTTAACAGGTGTCATTTGTCTACCGTAATGGCATACGGGTGAACCAATCTATCTTTGTTGTAGACAATTTTCTACGAACTCCCCACATACATTTTACATAACTCCAATATTACCAGATGTTAATTGTAATGAACTGAGACTTTTTTTCATAAATCCTTGCTGAACATATTCCACAGCTCTACGTCAACAGCTGAATTTGGCATGTTGTGTTTTCTGTATCTAAAACTAGTAAAAGCATCTTTCACCATGTTTTAGCCCCAAGATATGAACCTGTTATGTGTGTCTATAATACAGAGGAGAAAAGATCCATGATCCCTGTGTTCTTGGGACCAGAGACTTTCAGACAGTCCTCAGGTTGGTGATGGTTAAGATGGCAACCGCCCAAAAAGATCTCCTTGATTAATGCATGCAAGATGGACTTAACAAACTTAATAAATCCATTATTCTCATTAACCATTTCAGACAAATGCTGACTGTTGATTAACAAAAAATAGATTTATAATATATTAGCTCAAAAATCTCTAAAAAATGTAGTCATGTAGGACTTTAATTTGTAGATGGCTGATAGTCCTTTGAGTTCTATATCCTAGGTTCAGTTATGTTATGCTGTTCTATGGTGTTAGCATAGTAGTTTTTCTGTCTTTGTGACCATGCATGGCTTAGCCTTAAAGTGATTGTGACATCAATGACAACGAACATTTTCTGATAACTAAGTATTATCAATTAATTCTTTTGGAAAGCAAGCAAACAAAGCAAGCATTCTCTAATATGTTTCAACTGCCTTCAAATCCAGTAAAAAATATCATGAAGGCAGCAAACTGGTCTAATGCTTGATCATTTGAAACTTGTTGCAATCATTGTATTTTTGGTGTCATCGGTGTTACAAGCACTCAGTAGCTGGGCAGCAATGGCCTTACATATTGTTATGCTGCAGCAGCAAAAGCAATAAAATGAAATAAGCAACATGACTCCAATTGTAGCAACAGTACTGTAACAGTTACAACAACATGTGCAATATTTTCATTTATTCAATATATGCAATGTAGAAATGAATCACATTCTCTACATCTCAGTAGCATCCAGTAATTATTTGGCTTTTATTTCTCTTGGTACAGCTTGCAACTGTCAAGACAAAGAATTATATAGCAGATCTGGTTTATTTACAAGCTTTGAGATGCTTGGGTTCAAATCATCATCTTCACTGGCAACATGTCAAAAGTACATGGTAGAGCTTATAATGACTAAATAGGGAAATAGACCAACTGTTACATACAGTAAAAATACAAAAGATATGACAGATATTTTGCTATTTCTGGACAACTGTGTAAATTGCTATTTAGTCAGGTGCCATGCGAAGCTATCGTCTCTTACTCATCATAATAAGAACTCTGAAGCAGTAGCTGATATAGAGTTGTCTGCTATCCTCTTGTGACAGCATATTTGACCTCCTCAGCATCATCGTCACCTCCCCATGACAATCCTGGCACCCTTCAGGGGACCAACAAGTGGATTCCAGGGTTGGGGGCAGGGCCGGCTACCGCCTCGCTGGGCAGTGCCAACGGTCACGGCACCAGCTTCCTCGCCAGGCACATGGGCAGGAGGGGCTCAGGGGGCATTCTGGATGGCAGAAAGGTACAGGAAGCCATTAGTTATCATGGAAGCTCATCTGTGTTGGTAGTTATCATTGCTAAACTTTCTTCCAACACTAAGATATACACGGATTCAATTTTCAACGACCACTGTCGCCTTCTTCAGGATCAATAATGATCACTTCCGAACGTAAACTCGTGAGAGTTACAGACACGTGACCTTATTGACACGTACCTTAAATATGTGACGTCAGCAATCGGTCAAATGTGCCAGGAAGTTTGTAACACCCACTGTCGCTGTTAAGATGTTTGACCAATTGCTGATGGCATGCATCTGTAAAGGTGAGTTTGAAAGTGATTGGTCATTATTGATCCTGAAGAAGGCGACAGAGGTCATCTAAAATTTGATCCGTGTATACCTTAGTGTTGGTAGAAAGTTTAGCATTGTACTATAACTACATGTAGTATAAGCCATGATTACTTAATTAAACTTAGATCCATTGGCAATTGAAATATCTGAGTAGAGAAAAATGTTATTTTAAGGGATCAGTTTCCTACAAACATCGGAATCAAGTCTTTTAGATACAATGCTACAATATACAGGTAGCTTCTATTTCTGACCACAAATGAAATTGATACCGAGCAAAAAATCTTGGAGATTAGTGCAGAGATTCGATTGGAAGAAGAACAAGAGAGAAGAAATTGTAGTACAGTTAAAGTGCTAACAGTCTATATATAGTACATGTACATGTATTGTGGGACTTTAGACATTCTCAAGTACTTCTTGTTGTAAGGGAAAAATGTCTAGAATATCCCTTTCCAGCAGGAAATTCTGTTACACTTACAGACAGCAAACCAGCATACAGTTAAGAAAAACTATGGACAAGGTCATTATAATGATTTATGATTCAGTATTACTAGAAGTTATTATGACATTGTGCTAGTAAGCAAATAGTGTATCAATGTGCTGCCAAGTAAACAAATAGTATTTTAACAACAATGTACATGATAGATTGTGCTAGTGATCTTACACAGTGACTGCATTATTATACTTTGTACTATGTGAATGAGTTGCAATGTCATCATTCTATGAGTAAAGAAGGCTTCGTATTTCCCCAGACAAACACTCCAGTGAGCCAACTTTTAGAAGGACCAGACGCACAGCTCGAGCCAGGTTAGTGTTGTCAGAAAGTACATGTAAGGAAAAGAATTTACACATAGGACATTTCTGAATGTCACCATTTATTACCTTTGCCAGCAAGTGTGTGTGTTTCATATGTGTGTATGTGTGTGTGTGTGTGTGTTTATATTATTTGCCTGCCCTTTTGTTTGTTTGTTTTGTGAAGCATAACTCGAGAAGTTGTGGATAAATCTTTATGGTATTCAATATTTCATCTTTCACTGCCGAAATGTAGAACTGAGAGACTTAGTAAAAGATCTTTTCTGTACTAAGCGACACTGCTCCACAACAAATCTCTTTAAACGCAAAAGTTCGGTATAGAAGGCGGTGCCTTCCAAACTTTGGGGAGTGGAACGGCGCTCCGAATGGGTATATAAGTGCTTTACCTTCCTGTCCGAAGGCACACCACTCATTTCGACACTGGCCGTCATGGCGGGCAGACGTAAAAGCGAGATGCTCCCGCGGTACAACGAGCCACCGCCGCTCCCAAGCTTTTCAGGTTACAAAATGGTGACAGGAAAGCCTAACACAATAAATCTAATGTTTATACACCTCAACTGCCGTACTGCTACTCGTGACGTAGTGCCGGGCTCACGCCTGACTCACATTCCGTAGTAGAGTAGCCGAGTACACTGGGTATCCGTGACTCAGGCAACTGTCGTACTAGCTAAGGTTAGAGTACTAAGTGTTTCACGCGTTCATCACTGACTCACGTTCGTCACTTTACCTGTTGTCCGTACAATACTAGCAGTACTCGCGGCTTCAATTATGTACGGATAGATATGACTGGGAAATGTCAACATTAGCTGCCGATCACACGACATTGAATGTATGCAATCGTCGATAAGAACTCAACAAGGAACAAATAAACCGTGTAAGCTTTGAATTATTGTATCCTGGACGTTGGACATTCTATCAAGTCTTTACTGTAAATCTAAGTTCAACAGAAGGAGACCTTTGAGAGGTTAGGTGAACGATCGACTGACTCAAATTCATGAAATTTTGCAAGTCACGCTACGGAAAATTTTTGGGGAGGGGGGTAACATTATCGCATTCGAAATCAAACGTCCCCTCCCACAGCGCAAATATAGCCACATTTACATGATGAGTTGCTTATAATTTTGCTTGCCGGTCCAACATAGTACCGCAAACATTCAGTTGTGATGTCCATAACGTTAGAACAAAATCCACTCAACACTGACAATGTCAGGAAAGAGACAAACATCTAACGTTATGTTGAGCTGGCCAGAGAACTCCGTGACTCGGAGACATGTAACTTACTTCCCTTATTTGCTTACGTTCACAGCTAATGTTATAATGCCAAAACATGTGGTGCTTTTATTCATAAACAGGCTTACGAAACAAGCGGAGGACCTTACCGAGTCGATGCGTTACCATCCCGTTTCGCGGTGTCCGTGCCGGTGCGCCGCTGACTTTTTGACAGGATTTTCCAGCGTTATCCCATCTCAGACGAAAGATTGCGGTGAAAGCGGCATTCCGATCTTTCTCAGAAAAGAAGGGGTCATTCTCTGATAATGGCCCATGACATGACGATGTTATTTATGCAGTAAAACTACTCCATAATCACAGTCCATATGCATTTAGTCTGCTGGTGCACGTACACGGATAGTATAGGTTGTATGGAACGGGGAAACGACTCCCTTTATTCATCATGCCATCATAAGATGGCCCCTTGAAGTGTTGGATATGCAATTCATAGCATTTCAGAAGTTTGACAACGGACTTGCGGAAGCGCCTTTTCCGTGCGTCCGTCTCTCACGGCGTCCAGAGCACAACTGGGCGAACCCGGAAGCGGCGCGCTCTTTTACGCGGTGCCATGTTCCATAGAGCCGGTATAGAGTATTAGGGCATTATATAGAACAGTTCTCCATTTAAGCCTAAAATGTCAAATACCTCTGTATAGATAACAGGCACTCCTATCTATGTATTTTAATGACTTATGCGGTACGCATTTTAGCATTTGTAATTGTATTACTGATTTTTTAATAAGTCATTTTCTCTTGAAAATTATGAATATTTTAAAATCAATATTGTGTGAATTAGCTGTAATTCAGACTGTTGTCTTTGCTGTCTGCTAAATGCTAGTAAAGATCTTTTGACTTTGACTTTTGATGTTGGTAGGTGTTGGCAAAACGAGTATGTTTACAGGTTTTTGTCGAGACATGACATGCAAAATTGTCTTGCAAAAAGACATTATGTAACTGAGTTTTATATCCTTTTCTTTTCAAAACACATACAGCAGCCATAAATGAGGAAGACGTCATAGTATCCCTCCCTTCAGTCATTCCAGAGGGGACCAGCGAGCCCTCCGAAGTGACTGGGAATGGAAAAGTGACGGAAAACAATGCTCCATGTGAAACAGACACTGGTAAAGAAACCAACAATGTCGAGAACACAAACTCAGGAGAAAGTGTGCCAAACGGTGACATAAGAACTACTGCTGAAAGAGTGATTCCCATCCATGACAACTGGGAAAGTGCACCTCGAGCCGACAATCAGGGACCGGGGGATTGTGGAATGAATGAAGAGAATGAAAAAGAGGAGACCAGCACACCTGGCCTTAATGTGGTCATAGACATACATGTGGAATCTGCCCCGGAGGAACCTGGAGAATCTGGTAAGTAAATCATCTTCACTGCTGAAGTTTGCATCAAGCATTCTAACACTTGCTATTGAGGCTCTTTAATGCATAATGAACTAAGGTACCAACTTAAAACAATTGGTGTTTCTTGATGTTCTTTTCTTGATCCTATTAGCCTTTTTCAATAACTAATATGATATAGCGTGTACTCACATCTTGATTTTCATGTCAGTCAAAGGGTTTTCCAATCATTGAATAGGGTGTGATATGTTTATCGATGAAGTTCACTCAGACCACCATGTCGGTGTCTCTACAGTACTTACATCAAAGTGAATTTTAGCGAAAACATTTTTGGGCAGTCGACAAATAGAGATCTCCTGAAGCTATGAGTTCACCCCCATTTAGTGTCCCAAGCTAAAGTTTAAAAAAAAAGAACATTTCAAACATTGCCAACAAAACATTTATTGTACGCTTGAGCTACATTGGTTTTGAAAACTTGAAATCATGTAAGTGCCGCTAAAATGGTTACAAAAGCACAAATGATCAAGTGAGTACATGTATGTCTATATCCAGATAGTATGTCTATCCCAAAGAGGTCCAACTCTTGTGATCTTAAATGGGAACACTGGTGCAGCAAAATACCGTGATAAATTTCTGGCACTTCTAGATCTGCATCTGATCATGAAATGCCCTTTTAAAACCCACATCAATCAATGGAACAGATACATGTTTGTTTCCAATGAAGCTTACCTGATGGAGGCATGGTGCTTTACCCATTATTCTTGCACTGCTTGTTAATCTAAGCTAACTCTTCTTCCTTTTTGTGGGTGACCAAAACAGCTGATGACACACCACCACACATGGACCCTGATTTTTCTGCAACACAAATGGTAACAGTCGGACACGCTACCTTACATGGAACTGCAGCAACTGCATGTCTGCTTGAATGTTGGTATATCTTCACCAGTCTCAATTTGTATTATAATTATTTTAAAGCAAAGAGAAACAGAGAACGCAATCCTGTTCTTCAGAATTTCTAAGTGCAAAATGTCTGTGTCTGTAAAGTTTGACTTGCTACTCAGACAATCTTCAGATGTAAGACGCCTTTTGACACCGTATTGACTGGAACGAAAAGATATACCAACATTTAGAGCAGAACAATCGTGGGCACCACCATCTAATTGCCTGTCATGCTCACTGCATGTTAATCTTTGAAAATTGCACCAATTTTCAGCGATCGCACATAACTACATGTAATGACTGATTCTGCATGTAATCAGCATGTCATTATGCATCAACTAACTGGTACCATTCAAAGACATTTACTGCATGATTATCACTAATGCACCTCATAATCACACAAGGTTATCTTCCCTTGAATTTGCAAGCAACAATCTTATGTTTAACTTAGTATTATTCAACATTTGATGTTATATACCATCCTAGGTACCAGATAGCATGTTCACTTGCACACCTTTGCATGCTTACTGACATACCTACATTATTTACTATGATAAAGTGAGATGTTGAATTGTATGAAATATGGAAGCCTGCCGCAAATCTTAGCACACATTAAAGTTAAAATCATGTTAACAGCACAGTCTTTAATATAGATTATAATTTTTCAGACAGTACTAGTATTATTAAGTTGTAAAACTTGCCTGTCAATTTATGTGGAAGTTGTACTGTCAGTAATATGAGTTGATGACTACAGAATCTGCATGCTGAATGGAAGTTTGCACATTGATGACTGCTTCTGAATCAGCTTATTTTTTGGTAGGAATCTTGGAAGGGAAAGAGTTTGTCCCAGGGTATTTTTTCATTGCACTAGAATACTGCTCAAAAAGATAGAGGGGTTAAATGTGTTGACTGACTTTTTTAATGTACAGTCGTTTTCTCCTTCTCTCTTGCACATTTTACACAAAACATGTCATGTATGTACATGCACTATGTGTAAGGCATTTTAAATCATTCACATTCGCAATTTACATCTACGGTACTTTTCTTCACTCTTGCACATGTGTGAATTTGTCAACATGCAAATGTAGCCTGAACACTAGCAAGGGGCAGTTCTTTGTTTCATCAATGCTGTTACGAAGTACTATTATAATAATACTAATAATAAGACCCAACTTAAATTTAAAAACAAAATCAAAATTGGACCATTACTTCAAGTTTGCTTGTTCCAAAGATAGCACTGTGTTGAACCCCTAAACCCTCCCCCATTTTGATTTTGAATTATTAGCTTTAATCCGCAACTTACCAATAATTGTATTGAGGGTGATCACAGGAGATGTTTCTATTCACTAGTCTAGTTTCATAACAACTTCACTCGGCTGGTTTGTTACTACAAATGAAACCTACAATGTAATTTGAAGAATTATACATACACCTAGCATACAGGCTTTTCATTTGACGTCATTTGCGCCATGTTAGATTACAGTGTGTGTCTGTTGAACACGCCGACATGCTGCCGCTGTAGGCCAATTACCCAGTTGCCAGGGGATTCAAATTGGAATTATTATGACGTCAATGAAAAGGCTCTATTGGTTACTCCTTACATTGCTAAATTTGGCACTTGAGATGAAGGAATACAATGTAAAAGGCTGCAGGGAAAAGAACGGAAAGGTACTTACTTTCACATGTACCTAGCAGCATTTACTGGTTGTAACACAGAGCATAAAAGGTGGACAATATAAATGCAATTCTTACTCAAGCATATTCTTGAAATTAATGTGTCCACATTTCATTCATCAAAACCTGACAATTTTATGTTAACTAGCGATGGACTGCTTTGAGTTTGAGCACATAAAATAAGCATTATTATGAGGTAAAGGGGCAGCATCCATTACGCATGCCTTCCTTGTAGTTACAATTAATCAATTCATCAATGCATTAAAAGTTGAAGATTCATCCTTTCAAAATTTAACAATACTACTGGTTACTGTCAGCAGTAGCATTTGGGTCTTTCCCAGGATACGAGTGTTTTTGTTTCTTTTCTACCTGCCAGCTCCATTATTTTCCTGCAGATATCTGAGAAGTGAGAACCAAGAAGTTCAATTGATGTGGACTTAAGATTTTCAAAAGACTTGTTCACACGCTGTGTGTGTTTTAAGCCTGCTTCCCACATTAATACAGCTTTTTCCCGTGTTACGCAGGCGGAGGCAGAGCGTAGACGCACCGAGCTAGCCCGACTTTTGGAGGAGCACGCCCAGCTGGTACAGAACATCAACCAGGCTGAGGAAAGTGTGGGGAGCAGATAAGGCTGTTGTACACTTTGTTTGAACCTCAGACATTCTATACAGAATACAATAAGGGAGCTGAGGAAAGAAGTAGGACTTCCTGCTAAAATACACATTCCCTGGTCAGTATCAAATAATTATACAATTAGCATGAGAGTTCATCTGAGTTGGTAAATCACATTATGGAAAGGTTAAACTGTTTTTTGAGTTGGAGAACAATTTAGCCTTCCCATATTGATCAAATATAGAATCGTCAACTTTTAGTTGGATTTGTTTTCACCTTTGTCAAAAAAACAAGTCTCACAAATAATCACTATTGTAAAACTAAGAGGCAAAAGGGCAGCTCAGATGCACTGTCTTGGAACTTTAAGCCCAATTATATTTGGTTATACACATCCACCTGTAAAGATGGGCAATAAATTTTGGAGCTTTTCTTTTCCAGAATACTGGTCATTCATTTTCAAACTTATTTCAGATTTACTTGCAGAACAATCCACCTGAATATGACTGTATATGATATTCTTTCCTATTTTGCTGGTAAAGATGCTCCCAATCTGACTCAGCTCTAGGTTCAGCTTAATTTCTCTTTGTATTTCCTATTTGAAATTTACTGGCTGCATGATTCTACATGATACATTTATGCCACTGCAAATATAGACTATGACGAAAATGGATTTTTGCATCAAGAACAAAAATGGGATGTAAGGTGGCAATGTGAAAATTATACATACATGTATATTCTGGTGAAATTTTATGTATGAGTGTGTTTTGTGTTTAATTGATCAACCGGACAGGACTTGGAATTGTCAGAGGGTCAGACAAGAATCATACCAACAAAATGAATTCTTAGAAGGAGAAAAATAGAAGCAAATTGATGGTTTAAAACTGATCAATTTTGACTGAAAGGAAATGTGAAACTCAATCATTATTCAATTGATTTAGATATGGCAGATAACAGATCTTATCATTACCATGCGCACTACTAGCACCAACTAGGCACAGCCTCATTACCCCTAAGGGTACCTACTGGCTGAACTTCAAGGTGAACATTCAAGGTGAACATTATCCCGGTGCCATCATTGTACTGTACTTCAGCTTTACTGGTTTGTGATAATGTTATCATTAGTACAATTATCAAAAGTACATTGTATGTGTATGTACTTAATGTATATTCTGTCTACATTGTGCTTTAACAGCTGCTCTGCGGGTGTATTATGTGATAGACTGTGAGAATGATTATTGGCCTGCAACCAGTGTACATGCGTTTGATGTTGTTAAGGATTTAATGATGCAGATGTGTTCCTGTGCATGCGGGACTCATGTTTTCTTCAATTCTCACAAGCATTTTGTTTTCATAACCTTACTATACCTAGAAATCTAATACAAGAGCTCATACGTTTTTGTATTATAAGATCATTTCACAAAGAAAAGTTGGTATTCTGTTAAGTGGTAAACAGATTAAGCTAATATGTAGCATGATTGGTTGTTTAAAATGATTGGAACTGCATATGTTGACACTACATGACATTGTATTGACATTGAAATTTCACAATCATTGCATACATTGTTGTACATGTGTATGCTAATAATTAGTGTTGCTAAGAAATGGTTGTTGGTACTTATATATATATATATATATATATATGCACAGTGATTTGTTTGGTAAACACACATGTTGCTTGCACAGCTTTGCACAGTTTGGGACTATCATGGATGTTGTAGTATATTTTGTAGTCACATCATGGCTAAGTGAATTGGCGAGACATTAGCTCTGGTTTAATGTGTTGTACATGTTTATGAAATTGTGTTGGCATGCTACTGTAATGTTGTATATATTATATATGCCTATGTATATCCGTGAATAGTTCCACCATATTGCTAAATTACTGGTTACAAAATTCTTTGTACACAACCAAAGAGTTTTGATGACTGTCTGTCACCTTACGTAGAGCAATACTGACTGGTTTTACTTCCCACCGTATCAATAAAGAAATCTATTCCAATCAGGAACTGTGATGAGGGGGGATACAAACTCAGTCACATTTGGGACCTCTTCCTTCTCACTGCAGTGACTAGTATTGCCCTGAGGAAGGTGACTGACAGTCATTGACATGTTGGCTAGGTAAGGCTTTGGTTATGAACAAAGAACTTTGTTAACCATTGTAGTAGCCTGTTTGCAGCTGCGACACATGACTTATGTCGACAGCTACCAGCAATGAATGTAACGTTTGATGGTGTGGTTTGTTGTATGATTGTGAAGGTACATTCCGTCCTGGGGAGAGGTTGCTTGTTGTACCCCTCCAGAATCGTGTTGTCCGTCCTTGCAATGTTGTCGATGAGATTAAAACAGATTTCTATATTCAGCTACTGTCATTTCCAGGACTCTTTCATACTCTAACTTTGCTTCTAAGATATATGATTTATGACCTACCCCAAGGTGTATATGGTGTCATAGGGCCTGGTTGGTTCCGATAGCCACCAAATAATTGTTGAGTGAGCAAAGCAAATGTACAGACTATCCCTTATATCACCATATACGCCAAGCTAAAGGCAGGAACTTGAAATCATCACCCTGTAACCTTTTCATATTGCTAACGTGTTTACGCACTGTGCACCTCCAAAGACCTTGCCACAATATATCTTCAAAGACATGTTTTAGAAGACTTATGATAAATGTTTGAAAGCCTTAGTTTGAAAGCAGGTCTCAATGGTCCTGTCCACGGTGCTGAATGTCTGGTGTACTGAGGATGCATGTCTCAATGGTCCAGTCCATGGTGCTGGATGTTTGGGGTACTGATGATGCATGCCTCAATGGTCCTGTCCACGGTGCTGAATGTCTAGTGTGCTGATGATTGCATCCCTCATTGGTCCTGTCCACGGTGCTGAATGTCTTGTGTACTAATGATTGCATCCCTCAATGGTCATGTCCACGGTGCTGAATGTCTGGTGTACCGAGGATGCATGCCCCAATGGTCCTGTCCACGGTGCTGAATGTCTAGTGTGCGGAGGATCAAAACAGCTTGAAACTGATTTATCAACCATATCAAGTTGTGCCCGCAGAATGCTTTTTACTACGTAATAGGAAGGACGTCATCTTGCCTACGTCAATGGCGCTCTAATGATATCAGATGTCTCTCATGCATAAAGCCCAGTCCCCCGGAGAACTGTGTGATCTAGTAAGGGGTGACGTCGTCCTGTCATATCAATTATCTTCAAATTCATAGCCTTTATGTCTGTCATTTGCGTCTCCAATTTCTAACGTTCATCAAAACAACATATCAATGTATGCTGAGAAAGTAGATCATGGCATTTCACCCATTATTTTTCGCAGTCCTTTTGTTCCAAACATTCTGGAAATACGTGTACGTTGGCCCTACACGTGTACTCTTTAATAGAGCTCTGTTGTTGTGTTGCTTAGTGGGAAACTATAGTCTCTACCAGACTAACCGCGCCGGCTGTAGGAATAATATTTGCCAGGGGAGTTTGGCTATGGAGGGTTTTATTCGCAGGCCCAGTTAGGTTGCAGATTGGACCCTCTCTCTGTAGCCGACTCTCCTAGCATACAACTCACTCTATTAGGCCAATTTCTACTATTTTTTCAGCGATCCGCGGGCCTGGTAGAGGCTACGAAACTAAACCTAGGAAGCCATTTGTCACATACTTGAGCATTAGGGATTCTAGTAACGGATTTCAATGGACAAGGAATAAACAAAAAAACGAATGCGGTAAGCTAGAGGATTACCACTTTCGTTGTTGAGTGACATGCAGCCGCGGTAGTCGTGGGTTTTCGATCACTAATAGATGAAAAATCATGCTGCGTGAAAGAGCACTTAGCATCATCGCCCACGCACACATCTATAGCATACGGTCCATTTTATCCCATAAAATAACAAGGTAGCAAAATCAGTTGGAATTTTAGCAGATGGCACCCGCAATTTGGATCTGCAGTTATTTGAATTTTTAGCTGCTCAATGCCGCCATGCTACGTTTTCGTTTGTGATACACCTTTTAAGTGAACATATGGCGTTCATTTAAATGATATTTTGAGCTCGGGTTGACAAAGCAAAACAGACAAAAAAACTTGAAATCTTACAATATTCCTACATATCGTTTTGACAGTGTTTTAGGAAAAATTCCAGTCAATAATTTCTACGCTAGATCGATTTCAATCCATGCTGCCATTTCATCCATGGTCCTATTGTGGTCGTGAAATAGGGAAATAACAAAATGGCGATAGAAATTAGAAAAAATGGGCGTTTATCTATCAAATATTTGTTCTGTGGTAAAATCAACTCCTGTAGACAGCATTATGCCATGGTACCAGGTCATGTGTTGCGTGTAAAGTTGTTTTACATTCTGATACTTTGTCTTAACAATTCCTTTTCCAAAACATTTTGTGAAGTCGAACTTACACAATCAAACTTCTATTCTTGGTAGTTATATTATTCCATTACACACGGTATGCAGATTTATCATGCTTTTATCATGCTTTCAATCAATATCATCAGTTTATCATTTCAAATCATTTCTCGCTGCAGAAGTTCTACAATATATCTTCCAACTATTCACTTCTTTGCTTTCTAACTGTATACGCGGCGTCAGAATGATATTTTTCTGCTTACATAACCTTTATTCTTTAAAGAGACATCATATTACAGTACGTACCGACTCAAAAGTAAAATAAGCAGTATGCCACGCAAGCGATACTTTATTAGTCGTAGGATATCGGATAAGTTAACACAGGAAATTTAGGGCCTAGTTGATTAAATTCAGCTGGCTTGTATAGCATAACAGGCCGCCCTAGATCATCATCGACAGCTGCCATAGCCTCGATGAAAATCCTACCACAAACAAAATCACACGACGAGAGTAAACCGCGCCTTAACACGCGACCATCGTAATAATTTACCCAGGCCCACATACACCTACGCACTTCCGCTGACGCTCTGACATGACGAGGACCCGTTCTGTTACCACCTAACGTTACAGGCACAGAAGCACCTCTCTTCCCCATCTCTCGCTACAAACAGACAGATTCTAAGACCTACCTAGAGCAGCTTCTCTACTAAAACCAACCACAAGCGAGTGAGGAAAGCTTACTGTGGCCGGCCCGCGAGGGTTGTTGTGTTTGTTTTTTTGGAAAGAGCAGAGGATATGGTGAGACCGGCGGGATGGTTTCTTCTCCGGGTACAGTACCTTTTGGTTCTAGCCACCATATTGGTTTGGTGCGGATCGTGTAACCCCAACCCTCCCTACACGAACGACTTCGCCGTTCAGATCAAAGACGGAAAACCCGACACAGCCGAGCTGCTGGCGAAAAAATATGGCTACCTCAATCTTGGACAGGTAGGATCATTTTTTTAGCTTGCCATATTACGATTCTCTTATAAAAACCGACACATATAATTTTAGTAACCATCTGTTGCAGTGCCATTTTTTCACATGATTATGGCTCGTATTGCTATTCCTTTGCAATTAAGAAAAATGAATTATATATTCTCACGCCCTTTCAGCGCTCTTTTTAGACTTGCTGCTGCTTTTAATAAACCATCTCGGTATGGACGCCATTTTCTGAAAGCGACGCGGGCTTTATTCCCATGGGTTTATTCAAACAGGCTGATTTTAATATTTCATGGCGGCTAATGCCGCCGGATGACCTCAGTAGCTTTGGCTGAAAGCATCAATATGGTGGTTTGCTTTTGCCATACGTGCACCGTTATTGCATGTTTGTGTTCATTTTGTAGAGAAAAGGTTTCATTTTTAGCGATGATACTTCAGCTGGCGCCCGTATATATGGTCTTACTCATCGTGTGGCTTTACCATTGCATCATTACACAGCGTATACCTATTACCATTCGGGGCCTCGGAGGGGAAAACTCAGTGTTTTTGTGTTACATATCCCTGGTGCTGCTATGGGTTTTCAGCCGTTTATGAATGCAAATATGTTCAACCGTTGACATCATTTTTGCGGCGTAAAGATCCGCGTATAACTGTATCATATTGGTTAAATGGCAGAAATTATATGTTCTTGAATATTATTTTAGATTTGAAAATGTAACTTAACGTCATAAAATCGGACGTTGTGTGTGCTTTCCCTTGGTTGATGTGCAGAAAATTGTCGTGACATGGTTTGATCAAGATTGTCAAGATGTGCTTCCTGTCTATGGTTAGCCTATGCCACACGAACACTTAAGCTAATAGATTGAAGGAAACGGACATGGCATAGGGTATTAAACATCTCTATGTTTTTAAAGAGTGGAGTTAGATTCCTTCTTTTGTTCTCATGTTTAGTACCTTCCGCCAAAGGAAATCAGCCAATTTGCCAGTGTTCTCCAATTGTCTCTAACATTCTATTTCGTGTCAATTAACACAGACATAAATAAGTCCCTGAACAAAAACATACGTCGACCAAGGAGTTTTCACAATTATTGAAATTAAGCTCTTCTTTATCTAATTTCAAAGCATGACATCTGTAACATGATATTTCCTCTCGTTTTCTTCCTTTCCTGTTTTTTCGGATGTCCAAATGCTTGTTTAATTGGGCAGCGTACATTAATGCCTTGTAGGAGGACTTGCTTTGTATGGTCTGGTGAAAGTGTATTGATTGATGAAAACGAATACAAGTGTATGTTCAGAATGATTGGACTGACATCTGATCAAGTGCCACTCTTTAACAGTAAAAACATGCACGGCGGATTTGCGATGTTCAAATTGTTATTGGCAACTCATATTTACTTTGAATCTTTATATAACTAGTTGACATCACACTACACTACACTACTCAAGATATCGATTAGTCTTGTCCCAGTATCTACGGGTCGGCTTAGGGGTGTTTTACCGGGCCCAGTCTGCTATATTGACCGTTTCTGTCAGCCTGTCTACTTAGGTGCCATAGAGAGTTTCACAGCCTGTCTACTTTAGCTGCCATAGAGAGTTTCGCCGCCAAGGCCGTAAACCCACCCCTGAGCGGGCTAATCTGTCTGGGCCGGCGGGCATCACTCTCAGTGCCGTAGAGATACCGGGAAGCTCCCGATGGTATGGCTTCCAGGCTGGGTGACAATATACACGGCTCCTTTTTCCTGGGGAAAAAACTGCACATGATCAGATATGCTACTCGTCACACTAATGCGATTTTGAAGGAAAGACTTCTAATTATATGAAGCGCAATGCTAATCATAAAAGAACAACAAAGATATTCTCGACCGAAGTTAGCTTTTCCGATTTTCTAAAATAGTGCCAGTCAGCTGTGACAATCAGTGTATAGTAGGGTGGGCTTAAAGTGCTGTAATGGCCGTCTCCTTTAACCTGAAAAAAAGTGGACGTTGCTTGTCAGCTTGTAAGATTTTCCAGAATAACAAGAATCAAGCACAACACTTACTTCTTCTCCCGCTGACATTGACGGCTAGATTAAGCTATATCAATTGGATATACATGTATAACATGTATGCTTTTGTTTTGGGGCTGAAAAACATATTGATAAGGAAGGCGTCATTCACGGGGACGAAAAAAGACGAACAATGAAAATCACCTCACCATGTCAAAATGTCATGAAGGAACTAATTGTTCTATGACATGATTAGCATAACAATTATACTGAATTCGGCAAATAAGGGCCTCAAACAAGTCTTATTTGTGACATCGGTGACATCACACGACTTGTGTTCTCTTAGTGAGGAATTCAAAGATCCTCAAAACAAGAGACGCCTGAAGGCCCAACCCAATCAGACGACATATGGCTGTATGGCTGTATAGTCACCACCTGTCTACTGTGGCAGTTTCCCTTGCGTCAATTAAGTGGCCACTATAGAGAGGTTTGATTTAACATTCTCTGTGTGTGCAAGTTGCGTTTTATCTCTTTCAAGTGGCAAAGGGCGTTAGAATCAAAACAACTGCCCTGGAATTGGACAATTGCCAGATGGATGCCCTATTCCATTTGGCGAGGTGCCCCTGACCACACTACGTAATTTTCTCACGCCATCTTCAAAGACAGAAGACCGCTAACGATTATTTTGAAAACCACTATGGCTGTAACGGGCTCGGCATGTTTATGTGGTCCGTATATCTATTCAGAGCGCAATTCTGTTACTGAGAACATCTAGATAAGTGACTTTCATCCTAGTAAGATGCTCTTAACTAACAAATGCTCTCTTACGCTTCACTCACCTACTCTCCATTTTGAGGGTTAGAGGCGTAGTTTATAATGAAAGGTCGCTAAGAGGCTCGCACAGACCAATATGGCTGACTTATGCGCACTACCGCACTCTGACAGTCACCCTTACCTACACTCCATAGGCACTTTACACACTAGATATGTTGCTTTTCAGCTAGCAGTACTTGAGATTCGATAGCAAAGTAATCATGGCTAATTTAAACAGTACATCGCCTCTTGAGATATGTTCGCGCTACATATGCCTTTTATAATACCTCTCTGCGGTGTGGTGCATTTTCAAATCAAGGTTATTTGAATGACAGACCTTTAGCATTTTAAAACTATAATAGACACCTGCAGCTTTACTTATCAATCAATCAATCGATCAGCCAATCAATCAATCAATCAATCAATCAATGAATAAATAAATCATTCGCGAGCATCAGGAACTTATGCACTGGGTGAATTTCCGGATCAAAGTCTATGCCAATATCTAAGCTGCCAATAATTTCTCTACTGCAAGATATGTCATACACGATCCTACAAAATACAACATAACTGTAATAACCGTAAATGCGTGTATCCACAGCAACCTGATACACCCTAACCAGTCCTATGTGAATAAGTACCAGACTCTGTATAATGTTTATGCACGTGACTGTAATTGCATTATACAGACAAATTCAAATTTACCTGACAACTTCGAGGTTTAACCATCCAAGATGGTGGACAGTACTGACGTCATAGTCAAGTGAGTGCATAAGTAATGTTTGTGCACGTGACTGTAATTGCATTATACAGACAAATTCAAATTTACCTGACAGCTTCGAGGTTTAACCATCCAAGATGGCGGACAGTACTGACGTCATAGTCACGTGAGTGCAAACACTCTAGTGTTGACTGAATTATGAAAACATCGCTTGTGGGTGACGTTTATACTCGATGGGTCACATAGAGGGTCATTGATTAACGTTCCTTCGTTCTGCAATCCCAACCAGTAACGTGAGAGTCGTTCACTTAATCCGGTCGGGTTCAACGATCTCCGGGTTAATGCAATCAACCTAGCTCTAATGCAAGTCACATTTTCAGCTTCATGTAAGAGCGAAATTCTGAAAGTCTGTACATCCCTAATGCTGAACTGCCCTTTATTCTACTTCTAAAACACTTCGAAGTGGTGAAGGATTTTTTGTTGACGTCATACCGGGCAAAGATCGCTTGGAGGGTGTCTTCACTGACGCACGGGGAAGGTGCTAAGTGTCTCCCCAAGTCACGCCTGTGGCTTTCCACGGAAAGAAATGGTGAATTTTTATGGAGCTATAGCCAGCTCGACCACAAGATAATTTCCTGTTGCCAGAGTGTTTCTAGAAGGTCAAGCGTGGCTTTGGATTCGTAAATGACACATTTAGAACCATTTACACCCAAAAAGGATTTTTTTTTCAAAAATGAAATTTCCCCAACAGAAGCAAATTATACAAAAGCGCCAAGAATTTTCCGTTATATGACCCCAGATGCTGGTATACAGGTTTGAAATATTGCAAAATCTTTTTTGATGACCTTTAATTAATTATCTTCTCACCATTCGGTGCACCTCTTTGGCAGATGTTTTTACCATGATATACATCCTGGGGACACCACAATGTGTCTCTTTGATGTAAATAATGAATACAGTAATCCCTGCAATGTGTACAAAAGTAGTGTTTTAATAACCAGTGATAGGGTGGATGTACGTAACTTCAGCTAAGGTCATCTACCATCTTGTCAGATTTTTTTTCTTTTTCATCTCAATAAAAGTATGATGTGTTCAAGAGTTGGGTGGACTTGTCCGGTTTATTTCACCAGAACAAGGACATTATATAATGTCCTTGACCAGAACCACCAATTAAAGAAAACCCAAGCAATATTAGGGTTCGAAAAATCGGATTTTGAAAGTCAATTTATTTAGTCACTTCTATACATGATTAGTTCAAACAACAGAAGCACAATGTATAGCAACGTCCATGATGCAAACATACAACGTTGTTGTGATGTGAGAACTCACTGAAAATTGTGGCCGGAGTTTTTGTAACGTTGGGTAACATAAATTCGCGGGGTACTTAAATTCGGGATTTTTCGAAAACGGGGTGTTTAGGGATATGTGCTAGATGCAACATCAGTAATACCGCTAGAAATGCAAACTTGACAGACTAACGCATTCAGAACACTGTCTGAAAAGCTTCGATAACCATGCATTAGAAGTTGGCTACGTCAAAAACTCTCCGTCCCTTATTGTCACAGTCTGAGGGCTTCGTGGGAGAATTATATGTACATAGTTGTTGGTACAAATGTCACATCCGCTTCCTGCTAAACACAATTATTTACAATACAACTTATTAGAATCTCTTTTGCTAACCTACAACTGGACTCTAAGTGTGATTAATCATCAAAACGCCTCTTTGTTGCTACAACCAATGGCTACGGCACTACGGTGAATTTTCCCGCCGCCATATTCCTTACCCAGAATCCTGCTATTCGGCAGACGACAAACATTTGCGAGGAACACTTTTTTGTCTAAATGTTGTGTGTGATAGTGGACTGATGGCGATATTTTCCTCAAAGTTTGCTCTTAGCACAAGCAGAAACACATGGACATAGTAGTATTACCATTTCTACGGCATCCAGCTAACGCCCCGATGAATAATGTACAAATTTCCATGACGGTGGGGGTGAACTTTGAGTGACGTTCTACCGACTCAACACACGGGTTGTTCCCGAAGGCCTGATGCGTGCGGTATGGCCGTTTTTTCGTGTATTTTTTTTGCTTGGACACGTCTATATCCATAGCACTCTCCTCAAGCCAAGGATGGAACGAATAGCTGCTGTATAAAATGTGATTAGCGGTAAGATATTCAAGACGAATCTTCTCTCCCGAATTAATGTGCCCCCCTGTCCGACAGCACCGTCATTGTGCGTGCGGCGGACGGTAGTTTCAAGTTGAAATATTATGGTGTCAGCACGACTAGAGACAAAATCTACCATATATATGATTAGTGCAAAGATAGTACATGATACTGACAGAATAATAGAAAAAAAGGATGGTTTATTGTTCTGCTAGATTGATTTCAGTCAACCATTATCGGAAAAATCCCGAATTTATGTTACCCAACGTTAGGCTTGCGAAACTAAGGGGATCATCATACGACACGATTTGGTGCGGTTTTGAAATGCGGTATGAAGTTATCACGCAAATGTGCTAAACAATGTTAGTAAATGTCACTACCATTAAAATTTCAGCATCTTCTTCTTTTGGGCCCTAATATTGTTTTAAGGAAAAAATTGGCCGATTGAAATGTTACCTTATCTTTTAATTTCAGATACGAGAACAGAGAGACTTGTACCACTTCCGACACCGGGGCGTGCCCCATGTCAGGCGCAGGCGCAGTGCTGCGCAGCAGAGCAGGTTGGAGAACGACATCCGGGTGAGTAGCGTCACGAGCCACGTGACATTGTCACCTGTTACATGAACATAAAAAAATTATGAAAGTAGGTCGACTTTCAAGCGCAATACTTGAAACGAAGCGTGATGATTTTTCGATGGCGGATAGCACACAGTGATGACATGATAATTTTACCTACTCTCCAAGCAGAGGAGTGGGTCCCGCTGGTTTTTGACGTGTTTTATGCGTTTTTGTCTCACAAAAAAAGCTTGACAAAAACATGACAAAATTAAAACATGACAAAGAAGAAATCCCGACAAAAACGCAGAAAAACACGTCAAAAACCAGCCGGACCCACTCCACTGCTTGGAGAGCAACCTGTTTAGCTATGCGACACCAAGTTTTCAACTCTTTCAAACATCATCGAGCGCTAGTGAATAGTTGTAACAGTCGCGTTGTACTGTGTTGGTAGTCTGTAGTGTGCAAACTATCCTCCTTTTCCGCAAGGATTTCGAACTGACGATGTCTGACCAATAAAGTGCTCATTACGAGTAGAGGCGATGATTAAGCAGCTCCCTCTATCTTCTTCAGGTACGAACTGCAGTGCAACAACATGGTTTCCCCCGACTGAAGCGTGGGTATAACCATGTGACCGACGACTACCGTGAGATAAACATCAACGACCCGCTCTTCCCCAAACAGTGGTACCTGGTAAGTGCAGTGATAAAATACTTCATAATATAATAATACTTTGTTCTAATTTTTGGACCGCATCTGTAAGCAGCGACACCTAAGTTTGTCTGGCAATAATTTGATCAATTTCATCATTTTTTATGTTGGTAATTCTGACTGGCATGGTTGAAAAAAATCTAGTTTCAATTTTTTCTTGTAAAGACTAAAGATACGCTTGTTTTATTACATTAATCACATCTAGCATAATTAAACGAAGCTTTTATGATTCAAAACTCATAATTCTAATTCAAGGACATCATTAGTAAAATCCAAGAGAGATAACCTCATACATTAGTACTTCCCTCAAATTTCGTTAGGTATGTTTCATTCCATATTGTTTTTATATTTCGCTCCACACCACAGGTTTACCCCAAGACTTTTTTTCGATACAAGCCTTTAACTTTACTAGTATTGTATTGATGTTTTCAGACCAAAAATACATGTATTAATATTTTGGACTCCTGTGCTCTGGTAGCACAACTGCAAGGGGGTTGAGGTTAGAATAAGGGTTAGGGCTACTCGTATCATGGTTCTACATGTCACTCTCTTCACCACCTACATTCAGTAGCTATTGATCAATGAATGGTCTCTTCTTGTCAATAACAAACACCAACCAATAATATCAGTTGTTAAACTATCAAAACTGCCCCATTCCCACAGAATACATAAAATTGCATAAGGTTTATTTTATAGCTAAATTGCATCCAAAGCCCAACACATTACACAAAAGTGACAAAACACATAGAAATACATAGAACTTTATTGCACGACAATTGTACCCGGTACAATGTATGGCAACAACTTTTAAACAGAATACAAAATAGAAGTATAGAAGTATAGAATAAGAATTAACATCCTAATTACTAATACAATAAGGGCTCACATTTCAGGCAAGTTTTATGTCATAAACTCTTCATCGTGATCCTGTTCATATATGCTCCGCAGATACATGTACGTGTTTCTAGTAGTCATCACACGTTTATTTTAACGAGTCGCGGTACTTCAGTATTGACACGTGTAGAATAATGATATGTTATATGTATAGCTCTAGAAGCCACTAATGCGATGCTGCGAAGCGCGGAAATGTCCTCTTAAGCCTAGTTAAGGCGACTCACAGCCTAGATGATAGCTATCGACCGCGTGACTTTAAGAGCAGGCAGCACGTATCTTCAAAATCAACATTTTGCACATGAGCATATGGACATAACATGAACATAATGTCAGGCTTGGAATTCGGGATTTTTCAAGTGCCCACGTGTGAAGTTAAAAAAGAAAATGGGTTAATTGGAAATAGAATGCAAATACACTCGGGATAGATGAAAGGCCGCGTGCCGGAAGACACGGGGAAACACAGAGCGGGCGTACGAGCAGATGGAAATGTACTGAAGCTCCCTTTATCACTTTACATATATTTCATTGCAATTTACATAAACGAACATAACCATTCTAATTGTTGTATAATTTTGATATATTTCTTTACAAGTTGTAAACTATGTTCATCATTGATCATATTTGTTATGTTTAACAACTCAAAATTTATTTTGTACTTCCTCTTTTTTTTTCATTTGTTTCATTAGGATTTATGGTATAATTTCAATTGTTTTCTTTTGTTAATTTTGCTTAGTTTCGATTATGTACAATTTCAAAAAAATCCTATTGTCTGGTTTCGAGGGGGGCACGAAAAGCCTCATAGGCTTCTTCTCCCTCCCCTCGTACATAAGATGCACTGTTGTTGAACACGTTTGAAGTGCCTTTAAGTAATCTCTCGCTAATTGAGATGGAAAATGTTAACAGCAATGTTTACTAATTGGTATCACATTCTAATCCTACATAGCATATTAAAAGGCAATCACAGAACGTTTAATAACCAGATTTGATCTATTCCCATATCTGTTGCCACAGGGTTTTTTTCGACAAATTGTAGAATGAGAATTCCGTGACAGAGTTATTGTAACTATGGTTACTGGGTGTAACCATCATTCAATCAATCAAGATTTAAAATCAACCACATCGAACTCTTGAAGAATATACTAACACAAATAGCGTATACTAACACACATTATTCTACACGTGTCGTTTCTTTCGTTTTCGACCAGTTTGGATCGTTGTTTTGCCTTTGTAGTCATGTACATTTTTGGTGATACCTCAAGGGCGAAGCCGTTGGTATAGTACTGTGATTAAGTTGCCAAATATTCTAAAAATTGCACGGACGCATTCGATCCCCGGAGAATTCGTTTTTGGAAACACCCTGTGCTTGTTTGTTTATTGTTTATTGTTAAAAAGACTTTCATAAGTGAAGTACATACAAATGAACCTCACTATTCTTTCTTGTATTGTTTTTGTAGTTGAATACTGGTCAGGCAGATGGAAAACCTGGACTGGATCTGAACGTGCTGGAGGCTTGGGAGATGGGCTATACGGGAGAGGGCGTCACCATCGCCATTATGGACGATGGTATGAAGCTTGGATCCACTTTGGGGTGATACATGCAAATGTGTACAGCTTTAAGAAGTCGAACAAAGATCATGTTCCTTGTTGTATCTAGAGAATTGTTGCTAATCTAAAGCCCCCCTCTCACTGGACCCGCGGCACGCTGGTGGCGTCACTGTGGCCGATCGAATTGACAAAGCACTCAACGAATTTCATCGCCAAAAATAGTTTTAAGCTTTTCGTGTTTTGTTGTCTTTTTGGTCATACTTGTGCGTTTTGAATGATATTCCCATTATAAAGTCAAGGGTAACACAAATCCAGTTTAGGACGCAACGACGCCGCCAGCGTGCCGCGGGTCCAGTGAGAGGGGGGCTTAAGTCTCGATAAGTACACTGCTTCACAAGTTTAACGTATTGTAGTTATTCACTAAAACGATGAATGTCTAAACCGTATACTTGGGCGAGGCACTTATTTGTAACTCACAAACTTATGTTTTTCGTCACTACCAGGAGTTGACTACCTGCACCCTGACTTGGCCGATAATTACGTAAGCGCTGCTTCTCGCTAATTATCAAATATAATTCTGATAATAGTTTTATAATATGCACGAGTACCTTAGGAGGCTGAGTCAGTTATGGGGGTGAAACATATTTTCATTTAATTTTCACTCCATACCACAGGTATGGGAGTGAAATATATTGTTTTTGCCGATGTTTCTTCTCCTTCTTCTGTCGCTCTCTTTGAGTAAAAAGGCATGCATCGATGTTTTGTTGCATTTTTGGTGTGACCTTTCTTGTTCTACATGTACATATAAAATGCGGTGAAGGGTATACTAGAGTTACCGGATTGGGTAGTTTCACTTTGAGTACATTAGATAGTGCCCTGGTTTCCATGATACTACAAAATGCTGCTTGTTTAAGCTGTTTTTAAATCCTCCATTAGGACATCAGTTACTAGATGATTGATAATTCAGTTTATAAAAAGAATACAGACAGTTCAAGTTAACAATGCAAGTTAACAACGGTGACAAGTTAAACTTGACTATTCTAAAACTGCTACGGAATATAATCTAACCTTTTGGGGTTTGACTTCTTTAACATATGAATAATATATGAATGTAATATTCAACGTATGTATGTAATGTTTCTTTTCACTCAGAACGCAGACGCAAGTTACGACTTCAGCAGCAATGACGCGTTCCCGTACCCACGGTACACCGACGACTGGTTTAACAGGTACACGTTCTCAATATTTGCTACCCTGGGAACCAGCCAGTTTCTTCGGCGGCCCGCCCAAAGCTCTAAGTCCGCCAATATGAATTAGCGCAACGGGGGAGTTCTAGCCCGAGAGTTGACCGGCCCTTACCCACAGATAAAGGGTGCGGTCCACTTCCCCGGGCCACAACTCCCCGGAGCGTTAATTTAGATCGGGCGGGCTGACTGTCTCGGGTCGCCAAAGGAACTGGCTATCGGCCCGATCCTAGTCTGGCTCCCAGGGTAAACATTTGCGATAAAACATTTGTCACAGCTCCCTTTCATGTTTCCTATGGATTTTTTCTAGCTTCGTGCATCAATTGTCGTACTTTGATTGATTTTTCTCTAGCTTAGGGTTAATCTTAACTGATAAGTGCGTTTGCATCATTCCCTTTTATCTCCCTTTCCAAGCTTGGTTTAACGTGCAACTAACCATTTACGAAGATCCATGAAATGCTTTTCCAATTCATCTATTTCTCCTGCATGCATTCTGTGTATATGTTTTTTTGTGTGTATATCTCTTTTTGACCATGTGAAGAAATTGGATTTTGAGTATATTGGATATTTTTGTTAGAAGAAGAACTTTATTGCGCGACAATTGTACAATGTATAGCAACCTGTATACATGACAGACTTATTTTGTATCTAACAATTCTAAAGAACTAATTATGATATAATTCATGAATAGCATTAGAGAGAATCTTGCTGTGCATGCTGATACTCTAGAGCAGTATGTTGATAACAGCATGCTGCGTCGGGAATGCATAACATTGTCTCGTTTTTGCATAGTGCTGTACATAAATCGGCGTACATAGGTAGATATATGAACAGGGCATGATGATATCGATTAACGTATTAAATATCCAATCATATTCCTTGTCAGATTCAGATTCAGTTTTAATCCTCATGACTTTGCATGTGACATTTCATAGAAATATGTACACGAAGTGCGTCATCATTTACAAAGAGGCTCATGATTTTTTGAAATTTTTCCTTATCACAGCCATGGCACCCGCTGTGCCGGAGAGGTGGTGGGCAAGATCAACAACGGTCTGTGCGGAGTGGGTGTAGCCTACGGAGCTAGAGTGGCGGGTAAGTTTACTCCATATCCGCCTACACCTACTCATGACGTGCGCTGCTTCCTTCCTTCTATGTCATAAAACTGGGGGCTACACGGGCGCAAATATTTGCCTGCAGAGCTAAAGACGTAGGCCCCGGGGCATTTTCCTATGTTTGATTTCTTGTTCTTCCTGTCATGATAACCATACAAGCAAATCCATGGGGCTTGTCTAAAGGGCTAAAACACAGCCAAAGAATAGTCCGTGTGCTTTGGTTTCCATGGTTTTCATTAAAAGTGAATCACGCTAGACTTGCGTCAGTTCAGCAATATAAACACGGACATGTGCGCACTCTTACGAGGATACCAGATATGAATTTTAACCATTCGTTTCACGGCAGTATGATTTTCTCCGAACTTCATCAGAGATGCCACAAATTCTCAAAAATACCACTTGAGTTTTCCACCTTAAAACTTCCAAGTGAATCAAGACGCAAGTTTGACCTTTTCACGTCTTGACATGTAGAAGATTAGATTTGCGATAGTATTTTCAGCGAGGCTATATTAAACAGCTAAATATTAAAAAGTCATGGGACTACCTTCACTTTACCTATACTTTGTTTTATCAAATAGACCCATCCGTCGACAAGGTCATAAGAAATCCTTTGCCCTTAATATATAGGAGGGAGTTGTACGATACGCCCACCGTAGTTCAAATTATTCCCTAAATAAACTCCATTCCATTCACGATCACGTAGTGTTGTACATGTAGTGAAAACGTTGCTGAGTTTCCGTTTACTTCTATGAAATTCTCAGGCATCCGGATGTTGGACCAACCGTTCATGACTGATATCATCGAGGCCTCCTCTATGGGTCATAAGCCGCAGGAGATAGACATCTACAGCGCCAGCTGGGGGCCGACGGACGACGGCCGGACGGTGGACGGGCCACGGGAGCTCACCGTACAGGCAATGGCTGACGGTGTCAATAAGGTACAGGGTACCATAGCCGTTTGGTTCAACCTGATTGGTTCAACCGCTTGCATGGTTCAACCTGATTGGTTCAACCGCATGCATGGTTCAACCTGATTGGTTCAACAGCTCGGTTCAACCTGATTGGTTCAACAGCTTGGTTCAAGCTGATTGGTTCAACAGCTTGAATCAACCTGATTGGTTCAACCGCTTGGTTCGACGATTGGTTCAACCTGACAGCTAGGAACAGGTCTATCATCTAGTAGAAAAATAACAAAACAATCAAAATACCACTTTAACCATCGTTTTTTGTTATCACGTCTTCAGGACTGAAAAAAATTTCTGAACAAAATAAATGTGATGAATAATCCGAATTATTTGCTAATGGGGTTTCTCGATTTCACCTGACAGGGGCGTGGTGGAAAAGGCAGCATCTACGTGTGGGCGTCTGGTGACGGCGGGAGTCAGGACGACTGTAACTGTGACGGCTACGCCTCGTCCATGTGGACCATCTCCATCAACTCCGCCATCAATGACGGCCGGACCGCTCTGTACGACGAGTCCTGCTCCTCCACCCTTGCCTCCACCTTCAGTAACGGCAGGAACAGGCACCCAGAGGCCGGTGTGGTACGTCGATTCCTTTTGGTTGTATTTCCTAACAGCAACGTTTACAGCAACAGGCCTGATTTGCATAATATGCATCTCATTATGTTAATCATTATCACTTAAGATGCTCCCTTCCATTTACAGTGAGAGGGGCTGCCGTTGATATTAATATAATCAAGAGGCAATTGTATAATCTTTCAAACAAACTGTATCATGACTAGCCTGGTATCGAGCATTGCTTCGCTTTAGACCGCTTCCAAATGGTCTCTACCAATGTCTCATCACGTGCTGTGAAGCGAACCAAAGCTGGAGAAAGCCTGAGACCGAATTTTCTTTCTCACTTCACATACTGGGGTTTTAACCGATGCTTTGGCTTTTCCAGGAATACAGTCCGACTAACTTGTGACACGAGAACATACCAAACGTGGTCTAAACGTAGTCAATAGTGAGTCAAAAGGGCACCGAAGTTTGTACACCGGCCGCGCTAGTTCAATGCGGAAAATACAAAGTGTATATATCTATATCTTTAGCTTCTCTTTTTCTTGCAGGCCACCACGGACCTGTACGGGAATTGCACACTGAAGCACTCCGGCACATCCGCAGCAGCACCAGAAGCAGCCGGGGTCTTCGCGCTGGCACTGGAGGCTAAGTACGTATTTTGTCGTTTACTTCTTTTCAGCATAAATGGAATTAATGATGATAACATTAAGAGCAGTTCTTAAAGTCAGTCGCTGGAACTAATGTTCAGAGAGGTGCAGTTGGAGCCAAGATTTACACTGAAGAACTATACGCTTTGAAAAGAAATCACTTACATATTTGATACTTGATAAGGTCTCCTCAACGTTAGGTCGAGTTGCCTGCGTCAAGGTCTCTACGTCTCTTGCGTATCATTCTTCTCCAATCAGGTCGATTCTGGGCCATCTTTTTTATGTTTTTGAAATTACCGGCACCAATGACCGAATTTGGCAAATATCCCATGGGCTCTGACCTTAAACCAGAAACCACTCCACCACCATCAGATAATGGTGAGGATGAAATGGTGGCGGAGGCTGGTTTGGTAATGAGTGTAAGTGCACAGTCTTCTCGGTGGCTACACTAGCAGAATACGGTTGTGTGCAATATACTACACAGTTTAGAACAATGGCAAGTTATCCTCTAAAGTGACGAACCAAGCGGTAGCCTCAACCCCGTCACTTATCTCTCGGTGTTCCAACGATTAATTATCTCACGGTGCCTATTTGTTACCGGGTCACGGGTTGAATTTCAGTCCGAGTTAAAGTCACCGAGGGTCCCTGACGTGCCCAAAATAGACCGGTAGCCACAGGGTGTCCCACGGGGCCGAGTAGGGGTCACGCCCTTAAGTGCCCCCAAAAACAGCCCGTGAACAATTGGGACCTATTAAGCATAAGCTATGCGAGCGCAATGCGCTCAGGTGGCAAAACAACAACACAGCGTACAAAGCCCTTATCGCAAGTGTCTTTTCTCTTCCCTTCAGTCCGAACCTGACCTGGCGTGACATGCAGCACCTGACGGTCCTGACGTCCAAGCGGAATCAACTGTACGACGCTGTGCACGAGTGGCGTCGGAACGGCGTCGGGCTGGAGTTCAACCACCTGTTCGGGTTTGGAGTGCTGGACGCGGGCTCCATGGTGAAGATGGCTCAGGACTGGAACACCGTACCCAAACGTTTCCACTGCACCGGGACATCCATGTCCGACGCCAAGTAAGTTGTTGGGTCGTGTAACGGCGTAACGGCAGGGTGTTCGGCCCAGAACCTAGCGGTCCCGGGTTCGAATCCCCTGACTTTAATTATGTATTTCTTTTAAGAATACTTGAAAAGAAAAGAAATTCATTTCTGTCGTTGATTGATCGAATTTAACAATGACTTTTAATTGTAGGCCTACTATTGCTGTGATTGTCTGCTATAGTGATCTGTACTAATGGTCACCGATTATTCCATGACAGGCCAATCCCAGTAGAGGGGAAAGTGGTGGTCAAACTGACCACAGACGCGTGTGAGGGCCAGGAGAACTTCGTGCGCTATTTGGAACATGTGCAGGTCAGCTGACTTTCTTCACTTTCATCTGTTATCAATTTAAAGTAGGAAAAAAGATCCTGCCCTATCAAGAGGGGAGATTTTACGTATGGCTCATTTTGTAACCTGTTAGATTTTAGATCCGTAAGTAGTTTCGATTACGTCTGTATATATCAAAATACTTTACTTTTGGGACCGCATCTGTCAGCAGCGACACCTATAGCTGCAGTGCAAAGTGAACCAGTCAGAACTGCCCTGGGAAGGTGACAGGGCACCGAAACGTCGGTTGATAAAACACAAAGAGGTTTTTTTTTCATTTCTCGCTAGATTTCAGAGTTAGGTTTTTAGTTTTAGTTTTACTAGCAGTAGAATCCGCTTAACTGCACCACCCATTTGTCAGCGTTTTTGGTGCAATTATCCGGCTGGTGCAATTATGCGAAATGCCCAGCTGGACCGCACCACCATGGGCGAGGGGGTGTATTGTTAGTCAGAAACACTAGCATAAAGAAAACAGACGAAATTATTCAGTTATTAACTTTATTTATTGACCCTTTGCTGAAAATAAAGAAATGACTACGAACTTGTTTTGATTTTGCATTCTTTCATTTTTCCATGCGATCTACCGCATTACAACACACGTAATGTTACAGGGGAGGCATTCTGAAACATCGTCATACCAATCATGGGATAACAGTTTCTGTGTTACATTACGTAGAGTGCAGTTGTCGATTTACGTAAATCATGTACCGTCATGAAACTAGGAATTGAAACTAAAACTTGGTTACTGATTACGGATGACCCGCCCGGGACCTCCCATACGATTCCTATCAACGCAACTGTCAATGGAGACCGCCTTCTTTTGTTACTCAAAACAGTTTTAAACATATTGGCGGTATTGCGCCTTTACACCGGCGGGTATCGGCTCATTTGTACCGCGTTTGTCGATTTTAGCGCACCTTTTCAGTTAACTTGTCGAGGATTTTTGAAAGAAATTGGTGCAGTTATCCGGCATTGGTGACCATGCACGGTGCAGATATGCGGAGTCACTAACAATGCAGTGAATGGGAACCGGTTTTGGATATTGGGATTCGGTGCAATTAAACGGAAGGTGTGTTTATCCGAGGTGCAATTAAGTGGCTTCGTCTGTAGTTTTGTTTTGTTTTATTCATTTAAATGGAACAAGTCTAAGTCGCCATCTTGGATTCCATCCAGGCTGTGGTCACCCTGCGGTCGACGCGAAGAGGTGACGTCACCATCAACATGACGTCACCAATGGGCACGAAGTCCATCCTGTTGAGCAGACGTCCCAATGACGATGACTCGGTCAAGGGCTTCGACCGCTGGCCGTTCATGACCACTCACACCTGGGGGGAAGACCCGAGAGGTGGGTTGTCCAACCAACATGGCTTACAGTGGTAGCTTCTGTAGAGATACCCATAATCAGGTGCAAATTATGCAAATTAAGGCTTAGTTTGCATGATTGAGAAGAAAATTGTATGTTTTCCGGTCACATGATTTTCCATGACAGTAATTCGATATATGTGACATCCATTCTTACCTTCTTAAATTATTACTGAGGTAAATTTGTGTGGAAACACAGACAAACGGACGGACAGACACACAAAACACTCCATTTTCACGTAGGCAACACCTTGAGAAGAGAAACACCAAAAAGTGACGGTTCACACACACACACACACACACACACACACACACACACACACACACACACACACACACACACACACACACACACAAACAAACACACACCACGGACAGACACACGGCACCGAAAACATAACCTTCTTGGCAAACCTAATTAACGTGGTTTATGTGTGGGTTACAGGAGACTGGGTGTTGGAGGTGGGGTTTGTAACGTGGTTTATGTGTGGGTTACAGGAGACTGGGTGTTGGAGGTGGGGTTTGTAACGTGGTTCATGTGTGGGTTACAGGAGACTGGGTGTTGGAGGTGGGGTTCCAGGGAGACGAGCCACAGGAAGGGGACCTTCTGGAGTGGACATTGCGGCTGCACGGCACTCAGAGCGCCCCCTACATTGACCAGGTACGTATTGCACTTATAAATTTTTAGATATTTCCCAGAGCCGATGGACAGGATTGGAACAAGGGAAAGAATATGCATATTTACAGAAAGTTTTAGACATATGAAGACTTATTTCAGACACAATATGTAGTTTACATGACTGTTTGAGTTTCATAAGATAACAAGAGATCTACGACCTTATACCTTAACTGCCGAACGATGTTAACCTAATCGAGCGACGTATTACAACGTCTTCTCATTGATTATGAAAATATGGTCCTCATTTGCATAGATGATATCAGTTGATAAACTTCTCTACCCAAATAACACAAGGCGTTCAACGTATGAAAGTCGCATCTTAGCAAAGAGGGCTATCGTAGCATTGATCATAAATCATGTGAATCAGGCCCTGATTTGCATGATTTCTGCCTGGTAATGTCCGTGACCATAGCAAGTCTAGAACACGAGATATCAAAACCGGAAGTCCTTTTGCAATAGCGTAGGAAGTCGCTAGGAGGAGCATTATGGTGCCGTTGACCTTCGGTGCTCATAGTAATCGAACAGCGTGCGGATGTGATCATGTTTCGATTGAAGGCGAGACGCATTAACTGTATAGCACAACATAACAACAGCAAGTAGTGATGCGTACCTAAACCCCGGACCTGATCCGGACAGGACCTAACGTTTAGGTTCAAGTCCCAAAAAAACCTAAACGTCTGGACATGAAAAAGATATCTCTCGCTTATATATATTCTTTTTGTTTTAAACCATCTTAAACTTCCCTTAGATCGTGAAATTTGCACTGGAAAAATATGAAAACATTGCTGGATATAGGAGATTCTTTGTACACAACCAGGTATAGTTCTCACCTGCTAACGTTTCGATGTCTATCAGACACCTTCTTCAGAGCTTCTGACTGGAGTGCTGTTTCTCACCGCTATAAGTAGCCGATGTAGGTGGCGCTTTTGCGGTGAGAACACTGTCCCAAACGTGGCTAAGCTTGTATCCCCCCTCGTATCGGTTCATCACCGGTGTTGTCTTCCTTATCCAGACCGCCTCCTTAACCCACCGGGTGCGTCTGTTGTCCTCTCTGTCGATTACCTTGGCCCCCTCCCAGTCAATGATGCAGTTGTGTCTGGCAATGTGGTCGGTGATTGCCGATTTCTTGTCTACTTGTTGTGCTTGTCTTTTCTGTGACCTTGTGTACTTTACCACTTCAATGCTGTCGGCTTCTTTCTTGTGTTCGTCCAATCTAGTCCCAAAGGTCCTTCCTGTTTCACTTATGTAGACTTCGTTGCAGCTCTTACATGGAATTTTGTACACACAATCAGTTTTTACTAAGTCATCCAGTTTATCCTTAGGGTGCACTAGCAGGCTCCTGAGTGTCGTTTTAGGCCTAACTGCTGTGGAAACATTTACTATACTATACAATGATGTCCAAAGATATGAGAAAGCAGTCACGGTTTAAAATACTGCTTGCAGTTAGGCCTAAAACGACACTCACGAGCCTGCTAGTGCACCCTAAGGATTAACTGGATGACTTAGTAAAAACTGATTGTGTGTACAAAATTCCATGTAAGAGCTGCAACGAAGTCCACATAGGTGAAACAGGAAGGACCTTTGGGACTAGATTGGACGAACACAAGAAAGAAGCCGACAGCATTGAAGTGGTAAAGTACACAAGGTCACAGAAAAGACAAGCACAACAAGTAGACAAGAAATCGGCAATCACCGACCACATTGCCAGACACAACTGCATCATTGACTGGGAGGGGGCCAAGGTCATCGACAGAGAGGACAACAGACGCACCCGGTGGGTTAAGGAGGCGGTCTGGATAAGGAAGACAACACCGGTGATGAACCGAGACGAGGGGGGATACAAACTCAGCCGCATTTGGGACAGTGTTCTCACCGCAAAAGCGCCACCTACATCGGCTACTTATAGCGGTGAGAAACAGCACTCCAGTCAGAAGCTCTGAAGAAGGTGTCTGATAGACATCGAAACGTTAGCAGGTGAGAACTATACCTGGTTGTGTACAAAGAATCTCCTATATCCTATATTCTACCAACCTGATGAAATTATTTTCGGATGAAAACATTGCTGTTTTTGCTTTTATAACTGAACTTTTGTGTTTACTACTGACTGTATACAATTTTGCCTATATAGTTTTCACATTGCATGTAGAATATATGCCAATATGCAATTTTACATGTAACAGGGAAAGAATTAGCACACATATGCCATGGGTTCAGGTCTGGACGTTTAAGCCCGGACCTGGACCTGAACCTCTGCATCTAAATCCGGACCTGAACCTGAACATAGGTTTAGGTACACAGCACTAACAGCAAGAAATAGCTAGATTGTAGCTACGGTCAAATAGTATCTAACCTTAAGACCACGACAATATCTATTTCTCAGGTTGTCGACGAGTGGCACACTAAGCTGGGGATGGAGAAGAAACGCCAAGAACTCGACTTGAAGGAAGAGAAGAAGGAAGAAAAGGAGGAGGAGAAGAAAGCTGAAGCAGTGGAGAACGAGAACGAGAAAACGACAGACGAAGGAGAAGAAAATGAACCGAAGAAGGCGAAGGAAGCTGGAAGTAGCTGGCTATCGCTGAAGCCAAACTACATGATTGGTCTGTAGAACGGAAGTAGCCCTAAAGAAGCTACATGAATACATATGATCACAGGATGATTTCTTTTTCTTAGTTTAGCTCATAAAAGAGGAAGCCGATCAGCTCTATCACTAGGTGTCTGAAAAACCCTGGTCGCATTTAGTCTCACTCTTCAGCGTACGAGCCAGAGAATATGTGTAAAAAATCAGATTATATAGTTCTACTTATTGTATCTATATGTAAGGAAGTTGTTGATTTGTGGAGTTGCGTGGCAGTTAGCGTTGATATTGCTTCGGGTAATAAACCTCAACGTTCATATAAGTATCACCCTCCTTCAGCAGGGCTGAATGCGCTCGGCAAACCCTTCCGGCATCAGCCCTGATATTCTAAGCCCTGGTTCTGGCTCCTGGCGACGTCACCACCAAACAGCTTTCAGCCAATCAGACAATTGGCACACAAGCTCATCTTGTGGAAAATCACAAAGGTCGATGGCAAGCTATCAGCCAATCAGGTTACGTCTTACATCGCTACTTTGGTATCAGAACAAAATAACGGCTGTTTGTGCCAAATAAGGCTAGCTCATGAATTAATCATGAGCAACTGTCAATAACGTCGAGTCAGAATCGGGGCTTAGAATAGCCGGGTTGATGCCGGGAGGGTTTGCCGAGCGCATTCAGTCGTGCTGGAGGAGGGTGATAAGTATAAGAGGAAGAAAATGATATTTTTGTCGTGAACTGAATACTATACTAAAGATGAATTACTTATCTGAACTCTCATCCTGTTATCATGTTACTAACTAGTCTGCTACAGGACATCGGTGCGACCGCCGGCAAATTAGGGTGTTTGCAGTAACGTGACTAAGACATGGTTTACACAAGCGTTTCCACTCCGAGTGTGCTTGGAAATGCGTGTGTAAACCAAGCATATGATGTAAGTATAATCCGCCATGTTAGCTGGAGGTTGCCAGGTCAATTTGTATTTGTGTACAGTTATGTAACTATGACATATAACGTTACATATGCAAATTTACATGTATGATTCTTCCTGGTGCGTTACTGTTCATGATCGCGTCTTTGGCTGGGTTTACACACGCGTTTTTAGTCGACTTGGAGTCGACCTAGGACTGTGGAAGGAGAACTTAAGGCCACTCAAGTAGCGTTTTCTAGAAGGTAAACTCCACTTGAGCAGCCAAAAGCTCCTCACACACAGCCCCGAGTCGACTCCGAAAACATTTGTGTAAATCCGGCCTACTATTGCATGTCAGTGAATCGTGCCTCAATCATTTTGGGATACTGATTTTCCGACACATCCGACCAACCCTGTCATGCCTCGTTTTGGCGCATGACCCCTAGCTGACCCCGGGAAATTCAAAATGCCCGCCGTAACTGGAAATGGGTCTATTGATTACCCCTAGCAGATGAATATATATAAGCTTGACGACGACGCAAAAGACGCTGTGTGAACTTCAGATGAGATTGACAGATATGCAAATAAACACCATCATGGCGGACAGCACTCGTTACTAGTATGACCCGATTTACGCATGCGCTTTCCGATTTACACAAGCCACCAGGTCGACTAAAAATGCGTGTGTAAATCTGGCTTATGACACTCTCTTGGTGAATATTTGATTCGAAATTAGATCGCTGATTTTAATTACGAAAATTCTACTCAAATCATTTGAATCAGTAATGTGCAATATCTCGAAGTGCCCTGTGCCACGACGTGCAATGTTGAAAGAAGGCGGAAGGTTGAAAACAGGCTACTTTACTTTGGCGCTGAAAAACAAAATCAAATCGCCTATGATGAATAAAATATTTCAAGAATATACAAACTCAGAGTATAACGAATTTTGAATGAATTCTTAAAAAACAAGTCTTAAACTACTTTATAAACCATTGTCTTCTTTGAAAGCAACGATTATTTCTTCACTATCCTTCAACTAAAAAGTTTGTAGAGAAAGTACAAAAATCTACATAATTGTATTTCAACTATATTACTCTGGATTCGTCCTTATATGATTGTGGTTGCCTTTTTAAATGTGACGAAAAGGTGTATGGAACAACAATGCACTTAAGCCGTTTGTACAGTGTACGTACCAAAGTCAACATAGCCATGAGTTGTGGATGGTTTGTGATGAAGACAAACAGTAACACCAGATACAACGCCACAGATGTACGAATGTGACGATACTTTCTGTGCAAATAAAGACTATTGTATTGTGTGACAGCATCCATGTGTGGGTTTTCTTTGCTAAATTAAGTCTCACACTTCCTTAGGTACATTGTATATTCTCAATCAAAGTTGAACTGTAATTGCCAACACAACAAATTGGACTTACCCAAATGTTCGACTGATCAGCTACAGCCTTTGTCAAGGAATGAACGATCCACTGCTTCTGTGACGTCACGTTATGCAGGTAGGACACGTGACTCGGTAAGTAGTGGATCATAGGTTGCAGAAAGTCTATGGCGCCCCCCGTCTCTGTTGAGGGATGGTTGTAGAGCCCGGATGTAGATGGCCTCTTTAATTCCTCTTGCAAAAAAGTCTGGTTCAGTGTCCAAGATTCTAACTGTGTCCACATTGTATATTGGTGACATAATCTGTATAACACCGTATAACCGATGAGCGCGCCTTAATACAGGCATCAGGAGGTATGGCCGTATGTCATTGTTATAACGCTTTGTAAGTGGTCTGGTGCCCAGAAGTTTATTATACGAGGATGAATATATATAGTCAAGTAAAGGTTGTCATGTAGAAAATCTGTTAAGGTCTCCAAGCAGATGTTGGGGTGAAAGATTGTAATGTTCTCTGAGTGACGACCGGGCTTCTCTGATAGTCCCTTACCGGCCATATAAGCAGATCAACAGTCGAGTAAAGGGCCAAAATTAGGGGAAATATACATATATCATTAACCTATTCATTACGTGCAATATGTAATGTACACATGAATGTAGGTGGCGCTTCTAAGTCGGACAAGGTGTTACATGGGCTCCTTGCGCTGCGTCTAAAATTGATTATTTTCATGCCAACCGTGTCTTAAAGGTCATTCTAGATTTATATAAAAATGTCCGGATCTCAATTAAGAAGTTTTCACTGGCTTTCAGTTCAATTTCCTGCACTGCTTGGATTCCATAAGTCCTTATTCATTGAGCAACGGCCAATATCATCCATTTATCGTACAAAAATTATACATTACCCTACAACAAACACAGCAAAACTGTCAATGAATAACCTTCAATAACAATCTCCCCAGCAGAGGTTCTATCTGCAGGCATGTGATTCTTTTGTTTATCTTTAAGTTGTATTTTACCAACATCTGCCGAACCGCGCTATGAACGGATAAGTCTACAAATCAGTCCACAGGTTGGTTGGTAGTCAGACCTGGTCGGTCTTGTACATACGTCTTTTCCTAAAAAGCCGTTTTGGAGCCCATTTTCAGTAATTCCGTTCTGCTCACTCCCCTTTAATATCAAGCATCATTACAATGTTTGGCGTTGAGATTGGTGACGGCGGCTCGCGTACTTTGTACCAGATACTGTAAATGCATTTAAGTTCACGAGGTTTCTATTTCGCGCTTAGACGAAAATGGAATTTTTGCGGTGGTTTTAAGTTCGCGGCAGTGCTATAGTCACATACTGCTACAGTATTGGACAAAAATGTTCAATGGTTTTAAGTTCGCGGTGAAACGGTCGCCGCAAAAAACCACGAACATAAGACCACCGTGAACATTTCTGCATTTACGGTACACGAAATGCCCATGGTGAGCGAGCAATTCACCTCAACATGCTCCAATTTAATTAAAGAACCAAACCAATAGACATGAGTCTAGCTGTGGTTGCTATGGTGATGAGAATGCTTGCTTGAACAGTTTCTGAGGACTGCAGGTCATACTGCTGGACACGTAGAAGTCAGTCCGGGTGTGTGTTAAAGCTGACCATGGGGGCTGAGTGCTGCAACAAAGACTGTCTGAAGCCAAGCGTCATTGGCTACGGGGTGGTAGCATGGGTGCGTAACTCTAGTCTCCAAGCAGACCTACGGGTTGCAAAGACCGTATCCAACTGGCAGGAGTTTTTATATGCTATAAAAACTCCTTCTGCCAGTTGGATACGGTCTTTGCAACCCGTAGGTATGCTTGGAGACTAGCGTAACTCTTCATTTTCATCATTCTCTTAGTTTATGCTTAGGTCCCATTTCCAATTCGGAGCCCGGCTGGAGCTTGTGGGAACGGAAAATATTATACAAAAGACAACAAAAGACACAAAACGTTAAGAAATTACTCATAACCATATACATGTATTGTGTATTTACTTGATGTGCATTTTTTTATTTTTCGTTTGCGCAAACAGCCCGGTCGGGCCCCGGATTGGAAATGGGACCAAAGCATTACTGTGACGACGTACGGCGATATAGGGAGGGAACTTTATTGCATGACAATTGTAACTGGTACAATGTAGGGCGACTTGTACACATGTGAACAAGGCATCAGGATAATATCATAATGAATAGCACTGCCTTTGTATGTGGTAGTATTGTATCGGATTTTACATGCAATGGACTGTAATAATTTTTGTCGGTCTTTATCATAAGTTGGACAATCTATTATGAAGTGGAATTCGTTCTCAATAGTTAGGGTGTAATACTTTACCCGAGCACGCAGTTTGATTTTGCGCTGTCGTTGGCTACCACTGCATTAGCAACCTGGTCTGTAAATAGTCTTTTTTTTAAAGTCCAATAATAGAGATACGCAAGCACGGCAAACCGACCCAACTGTAAAAAACATGCAGCGATTGGTCATTGGAGGTTGTGGAATTTGGATGTTAGACGTACGCCTTTTTTTATAATGCAGAACTTGGACTTTATATCATATTGACCGTGGTAAGACGTTGTACAGTACTCATGATGCAAATACCATACTTGTGTTAGATTATCATATGTACTCAGCTCTGGATACATTAGTTACTTGGTTGCAATGATGATTTTGATATAGCCTGAAGTTATGTACGTCCTTCTCTAAACATTTCCACAAATGTATACCTATAGTTTTAGGATCATGACCATGTTTGGGGTCCGAGTGTTGAGGCCTTTCGGACAACACCTCAGTTGGAACAGATCGGCAGGATGATATCACTCGCAAACTTTGCATTCTATTTTTCAAAATTCGCTTTGTGACAGACAAGGACGACGTGGCACTGCACACAAGTTTTTACAATTTTTTACAACTTATATCAACAGTGCCACGTACACAGAACAATATACCCATTTTTAAAGCTGGATGGTGAGAGTAAAGTGCCTTTCCCAAGGGCACGGCGTCGGTGGGGTCAGGGGGATTCGAACCCAGGACCGCTTGGTTCTGGGCCAAACACCAGGCCGTTACGGCACACTACCCCACGAACTTCGCATTCTAATCTAGTTTTTGACTTAAATTTCTGGTAATATTGACATTTCTTCACTACATTTTGTTTTCCGTCAGTTGTCCAGTGGTGCGGCCCTGGGTGTGGGGATCTGGATGCTTGTGGAGAAAAACACGTACAGCTCCCTCCTGGCTAGTCTGATCTACCCCGTCACCATCTACATGCTCATCGCGGCGGGAGCTTTCGGCTTCGTCTTCGCAGTGTTTGGATGCGCAGGCGCCATGACAGATTCCAGATGCATGCTGGCATTGGTGGGCCACCCTCCTCTGGCAGGGTCGAATCGCTCGATAACAAAGCCCCCAGCATCGACCCTGCCCTTCTGGCCCAAGGTTTTAGGTATTGGTGATGTTACTGACAGTTGCTCATGAATAATTAATGAGCTAGCCGTGTTTGGCACAAACAGCCGTTAATGGCTCATAAATGATAAATGGGCTAGCCCTATTTGGCACGAACAGCCGCTATCTTGTTCTGAACCCAAAGTAGCGACTTTTAAATCGCTACTTTGGGTTCAGAACAAGATAACGTCTTAGAAGACGTGACCTGATTGGCTGATAGCTTCCCAACGACCTTTGCGGATTTCAACAAGACGAGCTTGTGGCAATCCTCTCATCGGCTGAAAGCTTTTTGGTGGTGACGTCACCGATACCTAAAACCTTGGGGCAGAAGCTCGATGCTGGAGGCTTTGTTGCCGAGCGATTCGACCCTACTAGAGGAGGGTGTGGTGGGCAAGACGAACATTCCTAGCTAGACACTCCGCGATATTCAGCATGATGAACAAGATAAATGGACAGGATAGAACCTTTATACTTAGACGATTTGGGTAGAGAACATCATCAACATGTATCGATAACATGTAAATGAGGACAGTATTAGTGCATTAGTGATGAGGAAATTGTATAGAATGTTAGTAGTCAATGATGGTAATTTTTTGGCAAAGGTAGGAGTTTCCGGAACTCTAGTGTACAATAATTGGTAGTGCACCATAACTGGGAAGGCTATGTTATGAGATTTGATGTCAGATGCTAAATTGTTCTGCCATTTCAGTTCTGGATCTCGAGTTTCGTGGTGTTTGCTGCTCTTGGGTCGACAGGATTCCTCGCCCTGTACTGCCACGATAATTTGGTATGCCTGGTGCAGCACTTAAACATTTATATTTCGCCCATGCTACCGGCGGGACTTTGACTTGTTCGCACTTTTGGCATACATTACTTCAGCCTTATTTTTATACACCACAATGTACTAGTATACTCTTGAAGACTTCATTTAAACATGGGGGTGTCTCATTTTATAAATCTGATTTTGGACTTGGCGGATTACGTAAAATTCAATTTTATGACTGGAACTTCCGAGTGGCCCATTTTACATCGAGGTGCCGCATCTAAGCCTCTAAACGTTGTGTATACATGCTGTTTGTGTTGTAAAGGTTCGAAAGGACATAAACATCAGACAGGCGATCAATGAGAGCGAGACCAACGACCTCAAAGATACCCTTGACAAGTTGCAGGAAGAGGTAACTGACATGACAAACTGTGTGTATCTCCATGCTGTTATTCAACCTTTGTATAGGTTTCGTTTACGACCAAACGCAATCGGTACGGCGCCGGTAAAGAGTCTCTTTACTATAGGTTTCAATCGGGGAGCAAGAAACTGTGGTGTGCCCCCTTAATCAACCGGCCCTGATGCAGATATCGGAGTGTCAGCATGCTAAGCCCATCTTTAGGTTACTGTATCTGGTGTAGTACTAGTACAGTACTCACCCCTGAAGGGTGTACAGAAAGTGCGAAATGGAACGAAAATGAACGAAATGAAACGAAATGGTATAGAAACTTTCTATAGTTCCATTTCGTTCCATTTCGTACTTTCTGTACATTCCTTCTGAAGATCAAAGTTCCAGTGTATCTTTTCATAACGAGTGTACTATGATGGTAGTAACGTTTTGGTAAGCGGGGGGAGTGCTATGTATCATAACCACCCGACCTTGTATAATATTTTAACGTTCCTATTCTCCATGTTACAAAGTTTCACTGCTGCGGTGAGAGCAACGCTTCTGACTGGCGAACCATTCCTCCATCGTGCTGTCTTAATAAGCCATCCGTCAGCTGTAATGTTTCTACGGCTCATGATAAGGTGCATATGTCTATTTGAAATACTTTTGTTTTCGCACTATTCATGCTGAAACCTCCCAAGGTTTAGCTTAAAGGAACCCAAGCAATATTAGGGCCCGAAAATCGCATTTTGAAAGTCAATTTATTTAGTCATTTCTAGACATGATTAGTTCAAACAACAATATCACAATGTATAGCAACGTCAAAAAATATGACGTCTATTTGATGTGAGAACTCACTGAAAATCGTGGCCGGAGTTTTTGTAGGCTCGTGAAACTAAGGGGATCATCGTACAGCACGATTTTTGCGCGGTTTTAAAATGCTCAAAGTATGAAGTTATTACGCAAATGTGCCAAACAATGTTAGTAAATGTCACTACCATAAAGATTTTAGCATTTTTTGTATTTCTATTTTTTGGGGCTCTAATATTGCTTTGGTTGCCTCTAATCAATATCTGCTTTGACAAAAGTTATGCCACTAATTATAAGGTAACCGTAGATATTACCGTTTGAAAATATTTATTAACACAAGTATTTTACAGGGATGCGATAAGCATCTGGTGGGGTGGGTAGGACTGAACGTCTTCCGTGCTGGATGGATCGCGCTGGGTCTGAGTCTAGTGCAGGTGGGTTTTCAGCACGCCAACATTCTGATGATTTAATTTATACATCTGGTATCTTATGTATCGCTTGAGATGAGTTGCCATCATGTAGCCTATGAGGCTAATTTCATCTGTGAGAGAAGTGGACTTTTTTGATCGCAGATTGGAAGTCACAGGAAATATTCATGTCTTAATATCACACACACACACACACACACACACACACACACACACACACACACACACACATGTACACACGCACACTCACGTATGCACACACGCACACACGCACACAAACACACACATATGTATATATATATATGCTGTATATGCACATCATACACAGCGATACGCAGAGAGAGAGAGAGAGAGAGAGAGAGAGAGAGAGAGAGAGAGAGAGAGAGAGAGAGAGAGAGAGAGAGAGAGAGAGAGAGAGAGAGAGAGAACAAAGAACCTAACGCACAGGCGCCACACCCGCATCGGTCCAATCGAACATCCTAATGTAAATCGACTGTAGTCATAACTGTAGTCAGAACTGAAGGTTAGTTAAAGTGACCCATACATGAAGTCCGGAAACATACAGCATTACTCATCGTTAGTGTAAAATCGATTCACCGCCAAGTCAACACATCCCCGTCTTGTATCAGCCAACGAAAGGGCATATCACCCCGTTAGGGGCGGTAGAAACCCGACGTTGCGTAAAAGCACGTCGACTTATGATGATGATGAATGTTCGTTCTTACGTTGACAGGTGTTGGGACTGATCCTGACGTGTTGTCAGTACAAGGCTCTTCATGACTGGAACAAGAAGATACACTGAGCCGTGCGACTAGAACCACATCATCACACACAAGGCACTGGACGTCCGTGTCTACTATTGACAATAATACTGTCAATAGGATAAATTATTCAATTTTTTGATGATGGGCTTCATATCAACAAAGCCAGTCGGACTCAAATTTACGTTTTTCTAATGGCACATGTCTTTTGGGTCTAATTTCTGTACGTTTTGAACGGTGAACCGTTAGAGGACCCTTAGAGTTTTAAACATGAAGACAGATATACAATGTGTACTCATTGACAATGATGGGCTTCATATCAACACAGCCACAGGACTCTTTTTTTTCTAATAGCACATGTCTTTTGGGTGTAATTTCTATACAGGTATGTTTTGAACAGTAAACTGTTAGAGTTTCCAAAACATAAGGACAGATATACAGATGTGTTCTGAATGTTTCTTCCTATTCTAAGCTGATTTTCACAGTGAGTCATTAATAGTTTACCATGCAGTAGCATAAAAAATGGGTCACACCAAGAATGGAAATTACAATTAATACAACTTCCTATTAAAAGTTTCTTGTTGCTTCGTTGATATGAACCACTACCAATGATCACCAATATTACCAATCTTACTATGCAATAATAAATGATAATGAAAGAATAACAAACTCCCTTCTCGAACTTATGTCCTCTATGTTTCAAATAGCCTGAGTGTCATCCTGTTTTAGTTCATTCTTCAGTATTCCACTTTCCTAAAGCTACCTACACCTCCAATATGACATCTGTAGCATGTACCATAAGGCAAATATGAAGTTTCTGCATACATTATGCAAATGAGGTCATCATTAGCATAATGCATATTCTGATGTATTCACCTTTCCGAAAACTACCCACATCTCCAAAGATGACATCACTAGCATCTACCGTAAGGAAAATATATTAAGTTTCTGCATTACCAGTAAGAGCTACCATCCTACATCTACTTGGTTTTTTGACAGAAGAAAAAGAAAGAAGAAGACAGAAGGACAAGCCAGCAAAAACAATATGTATTTCCATATAAGGTATGGAAATATAACAATAAGAACTCGGCTATGGTTAGTACATCAAATGTGACAATTTAAAAACTGACAAGAATTCAGGGACCAGTACAGGCATTTAAGAGCAAATGTCTGTAAGGATCAAACAATGGTGGCAGGGGTCAAAAAATCGATTCGGCTCATATTTTGCACAGTGATAGTACTTGGTCCACTATCCCTCAAAATAGCTTTCTTTTTGCTCAACACCGATTGTTGCCATGGCAACGGGCCAAACAAGTTTTGGGGCCATTTTCCCTGATTTTGGCATGTCAAAAACATGAAAATTGGCTCATTTTAGGACATGATTAGGAGCAGATGCTTGAATTTAACGGGAAAACAAAAACTGGGCTAAAAAGAGCAACTATTCAGCTTTACTAGAATAGCTTGGAAGTTTTCAGAAATTCAAGTTGAAGTGCTTGGGCAACCTCAAAACAATACAGTGTTTGTAGCTTGTGAAAAAAGGTAATTTTGTCCCAACTTTGAAACGCTGTAAGTCCAAAGATGGTGTTTCGTTTTGCTTCAAATTTACATAATATATACATCCAAGTAATACCTATCAGGTACTAGTTCTCAAATTTTGGTATCTTTTTTGGTTGTCACGTAACTGTCCTCAGAAGTAGGTCATTTTTTTATGTTTGACGAAAAATATGATGTTGGGCCATATTTAAAGCCCAATATATGGGAAAGTAAAAAAGTGATCTGATTTAAATTCATGTCAAAGGTAACACTATGCATGTTCTATCAAATGAATGGTTGTCGAGGTTGGTGTCTAATTTCGTTGCTGTGTACTTGTCCCTTAAAGTAGGCCATATTTTCGATGTATGCGGAAATCAACATTTTTTGGCTAACTTTGAAGCCCTGAAGATGTCAAAGTAGGATGTTTTTTTTTCAATTCAATCTTTTATCAGATGTACCCCTGTGTATTGTATATCAAATGAATGCCTGCAAAGGTTGGTGTCTTGTTTCGTTGCCGTGGACTTGTCCCTAAAAGTAGGTCATGTTTTCGACATATGCGGAAATCAACATTTTTGGCTAGCTTTGAAGCCCTGAAGATGTCAAAGTAGGATGTTTTTTCAATTCAATCTTTTATCAGAAGTACCCCTGTGTATTGTCTATCAAATGAATGCCTGCAAAGGTTGGTGTCTTGTTTCGTTGCCATGGACTTGTAGTAAAAGTAGGCATATCTTGGGCATGTGTGGAAATTGATATTTTGGGCTGTTTGAAGCCCTGAAGATGTCAAAGTAGGATGTTTTTTTTTTCAATTCAATCTTTTATCAGAAGTACCCCTGTGTATTATCTATGAAAGTGATGCCTGCAAAGGTTGGTGTCTTGCTCTGTTGCCGTGCCGTTCCTAAAAGTAGGCCATACTTTGCACATATACAGAAACTAGCTTTTTTTTTGCTATGTTTCAGGCTTTGAAAATGTCAAAGTAGGATATCTTTTTAATTCCATCAACAGAAGTACCCCTGTTTATTGTCTATATATATCAAATGAATATTTTTAAAGGTTGGTGTCTTGTCTCGTTGCAGTGTACTTGTCCCTGAACGTACATTTAGGTCATATTTCGGAAATAAGCGATTCGAAGGAAGCAAAATCAAAACATATCTATGTACAAATATAAACAATGTCCATATCTTTTAATGCAGTAGCATACTTTTGTTACAAATTGATATTACAAAGACAGTAGCTGTGTAAGTGGTGCTACAACAATCTTTGATTAATTTGTAAGTTGCACAGTTGTAGTTGTTGTTGTAGTGCATTGACCTTGTTCCAACGGTTTCTGCCCTATAGTGTCAGAAGCCTGATTGAATTGAAAAAACATCCCACTTTGACAATTTCAGAGCTTCAAACATAGCCCAAAATATCAATTTCCACACATGCCCAAAATATGGCCTACTTTTAGTGAGAAGTACACAGCAACGAAACAAGACAACAACCTTTGCAGGCATTCATTTGATAGACAATACACAGGGGTACATCTGATAAAAGATTGAATTGAAAAAAACATCCCACTTTGACAATTTCAGAGCTTCAAACATAGCCCAAAATATCAATTTCCACACATGCCCAAAATATGGCCTACTTTTAGGGACAGGTACACAGCAACGAAACAAGACACCAACCTTTGCAGGCATTCATTTGATAGACAATACACAGGGATACATCTGATAAAAGATTGAATTGAAAAAAACATCCCACTTTGACAATTTCAGAGCTTCAAACATAGCCCAAAATATCAATTTCCATACATGCCCAAAATATGGCCTACTTTTAGGGACAGGTTCACAGCAACGAAACAAGACACCAACCTTTGCAGGCATTCATTTGATAGACAATACACAGGGATACATCTGATAAAAGATTGAATTGAAAAAAACATCCCACTTTGACAATTTCAGAGCTTCAAACATAGCCCAAAATATCAATTTCCACACATGCCCAAAATATGCCTACTTTTACTACAAGTCCATGGCAACGAAACAAGACACCAACCTTTGCAGGCATTCATTTGATAGACAATACACAGGGGTACATCTGATAAAATATTGAATCGAGAAAACATCCTATTTTGACAATTTCATAGCTTCAAACATAGCTCAAAATATCAATTTCCACACATGCCCAAAATATGGCCTACTTTTAGGGACAGGTACACAGCAACGAAACAAGACACCAACCTTTGCAGGCATTCATTTGATAGACAATACACAGGGATACATCTGATAAAAGATTGAATTGAAAAAAACATCCCACTTTGACAATTTCAGAGCTTCAAACATAGCCCAAAATATCAATTTCCATACATGCCCAAAATATGCCTACTTTTAGGGACAGGTTCACAGCAACGAAACAAGACACCAACCTTTGCAGGCATTCATTTGATAGACAATACACAGGGATACATCTGATAAAAGATTGAATTGAAAAAAACATCCCACTTTGACAATTTCAGAGCTTCAAACATAGCCCAAAATATCAATTTCCACACATGCCCAAAATATGCCTACTTTTACTACAAGTCCATGGCAACGAAACAAGACACCAACCTTTGCAGGCATTCATTTGATAGACAATACACAGGGGTACATCTGATAAAATATTGAATCGAGAAAACATCCTATTTTGACAATTTCATAGCTTCAAACATAGCTCAAAATATCAATTTCCACACATGCCCAAAATATGGCCTACTTTTAGGGACAAGCACACAGCAACAAAACAAGACACCAACCTTTGCAGGCATTCATTTGATAGACAATACACAGGGGTACATCTGATAAAAGATTGAATTGAAAAAACATCCTATTTTGACATCTTCAGGGCTTCAAAGTTAGCCAAAAATGTTGATTTCCGCATATATCGAAAATATGGCCTACTTTTAGGGACAAGTACACATCAACGAAATTAGACACCAACCTCGACATTCCCATTCATTTGATAGAACATGCATATGGTTACCTTTGACATGAATTTAAATCAGATCACTTTTTTACTTTCCCATATATTGGGCTTTAAATATGGCCCAACATCATATTTTTCGTCAAACATAAAAAAATGACCTACTTCTGAGGACAGTTACGTGACAACCAAAAAAGATACCAAAATTTGAGAACTAGTACCTGATAGGTATTACTTGGATGTATATATTATGTAAATTTGAAGCAAATCGAAACACCATCTTTGGACTTACAGCGTTTCAAAGTTGGGACAAAATTACCTTTTTTCACAAGCTACAAACACTGTATTGTTTTGAGGTTGCCCAAGCACTTCAACTTGAATTTCTGAAAACTTCCAAGCTATTCTAGTGAAGCTGAATAGTTGCTCTTTTTAGCCCAGTTTTTGTTTTCCCGTTAAATTCAAGCATCTGCTCCTAATCATGTCCTAAAATGAGCCAATTTTCATGTTTTTGACATGCCCAAATCAAGGAAAATGGCCCCAAAACTTGTTGGCCCGTTGCCATGGCAACAATCGGTGTTGAGCAAAAAGAAAGCTGTTTTGAGGGATAGTGGACCAAGTACTATCACTGTGCAAAATATGAGCCGAATCGATTTTTTGACCCCTGCCACCATTGTTTGATCCTTACAGACATTTGCTCTTAATACCGACACATTAAACAACAATGACTTGAAATCACATTTATAGTTCGAACGCGTTAACTGTAATGATTGGTGCATCATGCCAATCAGTGAAATTCGTGTTGGCAAATACGGGAACACATCTACGGGGTAACAGACTGCTTACAATTCTATCCTTCTCTGCCAGAGGGTGCATCCAGAAAATGTCCAACTGTTTTCCCACCCCTCACGGGACTTGATCGCGTATTCTATTGTGTGTACTTGACCGCTCTTTCTGTCAACCCACAGACGATGGAATTGAAAATGGAAGATTTTTCAGTCGGCTCTGATTGTTTGTAAAACCTCTCTAAAAGAAAAAAAGTCTGGCGTTTTGGTCTTTACCTTAGCCTGGTATCTATTCTCTTAATCATAGGTTGCATGGAAAAAATGTGAAAATAGCGTCACCCCCATGAGAAAAGTGACTCCGTCCAATTACCCGTTCTCGCGAGATTTCTAGTGAATTTTCGTTTGATAATAGCCTTTCTATGATTGGTCCATTTGCGGGTATCGTCACCAGGCTTCAGACACAGACCAATCATGTCGCTTGTTACTACATTCTAAATCACGTGACATGTTGCCAACGTTGGCGCTTGAATTGAATCTCTCTGTCAGCGGAAGAAAATCTGTGGCAAGACAAATTATTTGCAAAGGTTTGTATTTTTTGCTGGTTTTATTGGGTCAACAATGTTGATGCATCTTATTTCAGTTCACGTATACTATCCAGAATGTCTGAAGATATCTGTTATAAGAAATAGATGTTTTGGGGGAGACTTACAAGGTGATTATGTTTGCTTGAAGTTTGCGTTGAAACTGTCTCATGTTATCAATTACAATACAAAAAGCCATGATAATTTGTGGCCACAAACTACGACTAAACTTATCCAAATTAAAATCTAAATTATGTAGGAAATATCATCCACTATGTTTCCCCAACAAGTATACTAAGTGCTAAGTGGTTTATATGAAGTAAAAATGCTATATTGTCTGAAAAAAAGCAGCACCTCGCGACCACGTCTAGCGAAGAAAAGATTATAATATAGACAAGGACATCAACAACAACAAATTATTAGGCCGCATAGCGTGTCATAAATTTGATCTAATCTCAAGTATTATGAATGAATAGAGTATAGTAGTCTACTCTAATAAAATAAAGAATAGATCTTACTCTTAGTTGTGATATAGTAATAAACCTAGCATGTACTCTATTGTATTCTATTTTTTTATTTTTCAGACTCAACAAATTTTCTGCAGGTTGCAAGTGGGTAAAATAAATTTTCTAGCCCTATAATTTTTATTTCCCTACATTGATCTTATGAATCTTATTCCACAGATCATCCTATAATGTGAAATTGTGAATCCAAGGCCATGTCTGAAGGATGAGTTCAGTGTACAGACCGATTGTGGTGCCTCCCGAGAAGGTCGTTTCTATCAACAATGAGTTTGCCAAGATGTATGAAGGAGCTGGTGCTGTGAGGGTAAGTGACAAATGAATGTTCATATTGTCATAAGATACTGTAGGAACATCACCTCACTAAATAGCTTTAAGGAACGGTTGCAGTCAGATGTGCAAAAGACAGGTAGTTCAGTGTAATACAACCAGCTGCTGCCGTGCCGCGTGCCTGCAAATAGTACAATAGGCTATAACCATGGTTCTCGGAATCACCATTCTTATTTTTCTGGAATTGAAAAAAAATAATTGAACCAAACTTCCTTTCAAAACTGGTACATTATATATTTTGAAGATGAGAGTAACATCCCTCCCCATCCATTCTCTATAGAACTCCTCTAAAGAAGGTGGTGGTAGTGGTGTGGCAAACAGGAGTGCAGCTCCTGCCTTCAAGTCGCCGTCTTCCCGTGTGGTCTACAAAGCCTCTCCGGTGGCGAGACTCATCTCGGCCATGCGACAAAAGAAGACGTTCGAAGAGCTCCAAGAAATCATGTCGCCAGGGTCCTCTCCTGTCAAGCAGGCTGCTGGGAGAGCTCATTCCAATCCAACGGATTTACATAACGACTCTCTACCGGCGCCAGCGGCGCACGAGAACAAGGAAAACATGAGCAGACATCTTGATGGCAAAGGCAAACCTACTGCTGAAGTGGACAAGAGTACAAGCGATCTGCAACAACGCAGGAGTCACAAAGAGTCACAGAAAGACCCCCCACAAGAAACGGTCGGTCAAGCGACTAAAGATGCAGGCTCTAAAGCTACAGAAAGAAGGGACACGCAGACCACAGGGGCTCGGAAAAAGAAGGTGATGAATTGGCTTGCCTCCCATGATGAGGAGTTGCTTCAACAACACGACCCCGTCGACCTCATTGTCACCCCGCCCTCCACAGAACGAGCTTCGGACTCAGGCTTTTCCTCCCGACCCGATGGTGATACAAACAAGGTATGCTTCCTAGTAGACTACGTCATGTAAATGTCACCATAGCTTGTTCATATGTGGACTTAGCAAGTGTGGTACTTTTTTATTTTTTTTATTTTTATTTATAAGACTCATCCATTACAAAAATGGAGGGGGAGACAAAACAGGTGATCTCTCACCTCTGCTAGTTGTCTCCCCCTTAACAAACAAAATGCAATATATAAGAAATAAGAAAACTATACAAATTACCACTTGTAACAGTACTATTTACAGTGAAAATATAAGAATATAAATCATAAGTTAACATATGTACAGAATAACAAAACAATATAATGACAGAAAATCTGGGCATTATTGTGGCCTTGTGGCTATGCAGGTGGAACAGGTACAGAAAGATTTTATTCTAGTACATAAGTTCAGTATCCTTTCCTTTAAGTAAGTGGTAGGTACTAAGTGTTTGTAAATAGAACTTTGGTTGATATTTCGTCTGTCCTTATCCTACCAGAATGATGTACCTGAAACTTATAGTAATACAGGGCTTGATCCTTGATGCAGTAAACTGTTTTATAGCTTTAAAACATCAAGTCCAGGTCAAGTCAATGCCTTCATTTTTCTTTGAAGTGCTTGTTCGACCACATTGCACAAAGATCTCAAATTCATTTTTTCTAATACTAAATGTTATCTTTTCTAAAGACTACTTCTACCTTGATGATGATAAATTATCAAATGACATATTTTTTCAGGTAAATGTCTTTTCTGATCAGTCTCAGGTGGATGACAGTATGGATGACGGAGAGAGTGATGATGATACTGTCAAGATGAACGAGACAGACGGCACCTTAGATGGCACCATTGAAGAAACAGACAAGAATGGACAGAGAACCAAGGTCTGCTTGTTTTTATGTCATACTTATACATTAGAACATGAAGTTGATTACTAAACAGTTACAGCTTCTTTGTATTATCCATTATTTGATTATACTGCTGCTAGGGTCCCTGACATGGGTGGTCAGCAGTTGGCTAGTCTTCTCACCACGCTTCCAAGCGGCTCTGTCCAGGGGGTTCACACTGGTCATGCTGCATAACCTTAATGTCCTTCCTAACACACTCTTTGAAGGGAGTATATCCATGTAAAGTGCTAGTGCATGTTAAAGATACAAATTTATTGCTCAACAACAAAGACTGATGTATATCAATGTTCAACTGTTCAGCTATTTCAACTTGATTATTACACTTTACAACTTTACATCTAGAATTCTGAATTATATATGGCTCTATATAGTCTGAACGATATTTTGTGGATTCAAACAGGACTCCAACTTGAAAGAGAATGAAGAGGACATGGATGGGAAGACAGTGGAAGAGAAGAAGCCTGAGGAAGATGACAACACATCTGAACAGGACATGGATGAGGAGGAAGGGCAGGAGATGGAACAGCCTACAAATGATGGACTTTCACAGAGTATTGCCTGGGCTGATAACACGGGTACTGTAATTCACTTTATCTTCACGGTAGCAAAATTTCATGGTGTAAGGAAAATGGACGTTTCCACTGAACTTTAACTTCACGGAACGGATGTTGTGTGAAGGAATCATAAATGATTACAACAAGTTTTTAACGATGATGATAAGTTCACTATACAGAGGTGACAGTGAAAGCAGTGAACATAAATTTACAGTGAAAGTAACATTACAAGAATTACAGCATCAGTTTCTTATATCAGTGTGTGTTTAACCATTCTATTCGTGGAGGCCGCCATCTTGGTCACCTGACAGAACCCAGCTAATTGGTCTTTTCATTTTAGTCACTGTAAGTTGAAAGGGTGCAGCCGTCTTGTTTAATATGAGTACTATACAGACCTTTTTGTTTAAGGTACATGTATCATTAATTACAGGATCAGTTCAGAATGGTTGCTTGTGTAATTGAGCTGGTTTTCTAACAGACTGACATGCAATCATGAAATTTGATTTCTTGCAGGGATGTACTATCCACAAAAATTGTTCATATGTTGTTATCCTCACCACGATACATTCTTTTTCTTTTTGCAGACAATGTATCAGTTGATACTACAGATACGTCAAGACAAGAGAAAGCAGCAGCCCCAAAAGTGACGAAAGATGTAAGCAAAATTTATTTTCAGTTTTTTTGGGTTATCCACTTGATTCTATAGACAATGTGTGTGTCAAGGTAGAAATTGCAATCTGACAGCATTACTGATTCTACTTATAAAGATAGCGATTTAAAGATTGTGATTGCGATCTTTGCCGCAATTCTATTAGTAGCTAGTACAATCGGTGATTCTACTGGTTAGGATTGTTGGTCGTGGCAATATTATTAGACTGTGCTGTAGAGGGCGTTTAGACACGACTTTCAAGTTACTACGCACCGTGGCCGTGCTATGTCCGCCATTGGGTACAGCACAGAAGCAGCTGGTACAGCAAGAATTACCGGGTAAGGCAAGAATTTGTAGCCGGAACGGCAAGAATTACCGCAAAATTGCAAGTTATCTATGTTTTTACATCGAGAGAGTCTTATTGAGAATTGCAGGTTGCATGCAAGTGTGTACTTCAAGTCTAGATTGAAAGAAAATGTTTAGTTGGCAGGAATGGCAATTTGATATTCAAGATTTATAGGATTGACATTTATCTATCTAAGGTCTTTCATTGTATTACTTGTATTGCATAAGCAAGAAAGTTGAAAAGGACAAACATCACTGTCGTAGTGTATTTTCATCCACAGGCTGCAGTGAAGCCTTTTAAGGAGCATGTTTTATACGATTGGTTTATCAAACCAATGAGGAACTCCACGGACATTGTTGTTGAGGGCCATCGCAAGTAAGTACATGTAAATGCTACCGGTACATTCTTATTCCTCATCTTAGCTATATTTATTTTGTACTTTATTGAGATTTCCATTTGTGGTGGGAACAAATACAACACAGGTATTCCCCGACTCTATACAATGACACTGACGACTAACTTGGGCTAGATGCATTGAGTTAGATGTCTAAAGTAAAAGAGTAGGAAAAAAATATCATGGAAATCCATTGTTCCTTTGTTCAATTATTCTCCTTGGAAGATTTTGACAAAAACGCCCCAGCAGTTCCAAAGCAAGCTGCTAGGGTGCCCAATCCTACACCACTTCTTCCTTACATCACAAGCTATCTGCCACCAAGAAATCAAGACCCTAGTGCGCCAATGTCAAAAGATACGAAAAACGGACATTCTCCTGCAGTACCAAGGTCACATACCAGGGGGTCCAAAATTGACCTTGACCTTTGTCCTCCCAACACCTACCCACATACCAAATATGATCATGATCCATCCAGAGGATCTTGAGTTATACTTCAATAGTCCAGAAACACACACAGACACACTCACAGGCACACCCAAAACTATACATGTATCTCCATTTTTCATGGAGATAATTATGCTATGTTTCATCTACAGTTTGTATGTCTACTTTCTCTTGTCTCTACAGGCAAGACCCAGAACACCAGTACTGGCACAGTACCGCCATAGTGAAGAGGATGCACTCCCGCATGGTGGTTACTGGTAGTGGTACAATGTACAAGCTGAGAGGCCTTATCGACAGAGCTATGGTACTAGAACAAGGTAGGCAGTCATTGTACATGTGTGTAAGATTGTAGGTTGTTATATGTTGTAGTGCTGGAAATGTGTAGATTTAATGTATTGTATAGTGTTTTCACACAATGTCTCGGCTGCCATAGTGCTTGTCACTTGTGTTTATCACTTTAGGCCACAGCAGGTAATTTTTATGGATGACATCAGCGCGCTCATTAATTTTCGCCTGATTTCAAAATAAAAAACAAGAAATTTCATTGCCCTCCGACGGTGGTCAACATGCCAAAAATTGGCAAATATGTCGTAAACGTTGACAGTCTAAGGTGTTTCATTGCATATGAATACCCAGTGTAGTTCCTGCCCATGATGGTATGATAACAAGCTGTTGTCTGCATTTGTTCTAGCAAGGACATTAGTATATAGATAGTGGGGGGGGGGGGGGGGTTCTAGTTAATTGAGCTGTATACACAAGGTGTTTCATCGCATATGAATACCCAGTGTAGTTGCTTCAGATGATGGTACAACAAGCTCTTTTCTGCATTTGTTGTAGGTCTATTGAGATGTACACACATCTACAAGGATATGTTTACTGTTGAATCAAAGAGGTTTTATATTAAATATGAATGAATAAGGACTAATACATTGGTTGAATACAGGACTTAAAGACCTGTTGGTCATAATATCATATTTCGCCGCCTCAATTCTTGTTTAACAAGACTTATGATCTCAAAATGTGAAAATATGGGAATCTTGTTTTTTTTTGCCCGCCTTGTTTTTTTTTTGCCCTATCTCATTAATTTCGTAGTCTGCGGAGGATGTCATCCATAAAATTTACTTGCTGTGGCCTTATGTCATAATTACATGATTATAATTACATTTACAAATTCAAATTTGCCTGCCAACTTCCAAGTTTATCCATGATCTAGCACGGTGAACAATACAGATGTCACATAAGTGCAAACACCCTGTTGCATTGTATGTGTACTTGTACGAACCCTTGGCAAAAGGAGTCAATTCGCATAATTGTCTGATTTGAAGAATCCTGACAGATTGGAAAAGCCTTTGACTTAACAATGAGAACAACAATGAGTTGAGAATAAGATTCCGTCTTTTAATCAATGAATAGTGGTGTGACTATTTGCATACAGTTTCGCTGTTGTGTATCATACACTTGCTTTTTGTCTTTTAAAAAGTCTTCCCTAAAACATATCTAACATCCTTTTGGTGTCATCACTGTTGTGTAGGATTCCCTGCCAAGGTGGCTAAAGCCTTCAAAGCTGGCTTCCCTGGGAACTGGCGGGAAGTTCTGGAAGACTCACGCAACAGCACCTCAGAAACGTGAGTTCTCTGTCTAGTTGAAAAGCATTGATTAAAGCACAAAGGTGGATAAGATCTTGTGTAGATCTTAGAAATTGTCTTAAAAGTGCTATCACTAGCAAACATGCAAGAAATGCTTGTACATTGTAGCTTCTTGGGTCTATCACCAGGGGTACTGTAATTCACTTTATCTTCACTGTAGCAAAATTTCATGGTGTAAGGAAAATGGACATTTTTACTGAACTTTAACTTCACAGAACGAATGTGTGAAGGAATCATAAATACAGGTTTTTCATGGTGATGATAAGTTCACGGTACAGAGGTGACAGTGAAAACAGTGAACATAAAGTTATAGTGAAAGAAACAAGAATTACAGTTTTGTGTCTGCTTTTGAAGCTCCTCCTGCCTTTACTTACGAGGTCCATTTTAGTCTCTGCTTGATTACTCTGCTGACATTGAGTGCTCATGTTTGCACATACGTTTACGCACACTCTTTAAATTTTTACGGTCACGCTGTGTGCCTGAATGAAAATGTCTTTGACATACAGCGTTATCTCCAGGTGCGAATGCGTCAAAGCTGGTCTCACTGTATGGTTGATACAAAGACCCGATTCACACTGGGAAAGTTTTCTGGACGTACGACAATGACAAATCGGCGTACGGTTCCATTTTTCCTGGGTGCGAATCAGCCCCGTGCGTGTACGTGTATGACAGGCATTTTTATGGGCCATGCAACTTTCACACCCAGGAAAAAAGACGCCGTGCATTGAAGACATACAGCGTTGTCTTGCATCCGGAACATTTTCTGCCTTCTCTGATTGTCTCCTTTTCTTTTGCAGGGAAGGTGAACAACAGACTAACAAACAGGAAACAAGTATTTTCCAGAGAGATCATCACAAAAGGAGAGAGTCACTTCAGTCAAAAAAAGCTGGTATGCATGCTTTAGTGTTCAAAATTCACTGTCAAGTTCTTTAGAGTGGTACTCAGGAGGTGTTATCAGTCAAACAAAAGTGTACTAGTGATTCTTTTAAGGACCACCTGGCCATTGTGCCCATTTTTGGTGGTGCCTTATATTTTCCCATTGCCTCAAGCATTAAAGGCAACCAAAGTAGTATTAGGGTCCAAAATATGGAAATAAAAAAATGGAGAAATCTTTATGGTAGTGACATTTACTAACACTATTAAGCATATTTACTTAATAACTTCATACTTTGAGTATTTTAAAACCGTGCAAAAACACTTGATTCCCTTTGTTTCACGAGCCAACAAAAACTCTGGCCACGATATTCAGTGAGTTCTCACATCACAACGACGTCATATTTTTGCATGATGGACGTCACTATACATTGTCATAGTGTTGTTTGAACTAATCATGTATAGAAATGACTAAATAAATTGACTTTCAAAATCCAATTTTCGGGCCCTAATGTTGCTTGGGTTTCCTTTAAGAATGCTGTCAAATGTGACCACACTGTGCACATTTATCATAATTGATCATCAATGGGAGTAAGATTCTTGGCAATCTATCCATCCAACTTAGAAAAGGTAAAGTGAAATGGGTAGCTTCTTTGCCCCTGAGTTCCTCAGCAACATTTTCTTGATTTTTACACTCAAAGGATGAACTGAATTTTATCGGTCATGGTTTTTATCAATTCACAGTCCCTAACGTCCCGCCACGTTCGATGGAAACCGTGTTGGGATCCTTGGGGCGGTCACGTAGCGGACGCGTAGTGAAGCCCAGGATGGCGTGGTGGGCCAACCAAAGGGTCGTCATTGAGAAGGACAACGTAAAGATTGACTGCACCAGTAATGATGAGCTGTCCAAGTCACCAGCCTTTCTCAGCTTTAGGACTGTCAAAGGCTTGGTAAGTTACAAAGCAGTGATATATATATAATACAACATGGGGTATTCCGTATCGCCCGAGGTTCTGGCCCGACTGCAGGTCGTATCGCGCGAAGGCCGGAGCGACCTGCGGGAGGGCCGGGACCGAGGGTGATGCGGAATACACCGTGTTGTATTTTATTTATGTCATACCAACCCAAAAAACACATATTTCAATGCGAAATACACCTGAAGTTGAGAGAGTTTTGTGTCCTTGAACAAAGAAATCGTAACAACATTGATTCCAACCTACTCTCATCTCCCAAATAAACATACCCCCCGGAATAAACATACCCCCTGGACAAATCTTCAAAATCTAATAAACGTACCCCCCGGAATAAACATACCCCCTGGAAATTGACCAAATTTACAGATAAACTGTGTCCATGCTACTTCTGTTCGAGGGACAGAAGATGATTAGCAGGTTCTCTTTATTCATTTATTGACCATCTGAGGACCATACCAATTAAGTGTATAACTATTGAACAGAATAACTGTACACATCTTGTTCAAACTATAATATTCCTTGCCACTTAAAAAAGATATACTGTAGTAGCAATGTTGAAAAAATTGGGCATAGGTTCCCCGCTATGACCCCTAACCGGGGGCCAACGGTGCTTCAAATTCAACAAGTTAAAATGTACATGATCATTGATACATGCATTTTCTGCTTGGAACTTGAAGCAAGTAAATTGTTGTATATACTGACATATAATCAAAACATGAAAAGTAGTCGCCAAACTTATCAGTTCACTTGGATGGGCAACACTTTGAAAGTCTACTCTTTTTCTATACAAATGTATCAACATTTAGAAGGTGAACAGAAAATTACAACATCCTGAATATATGGTCATCACAGGTATTACTTATATTTTGTAAAAGTCATGATAGAGAAAAGGAAGACTATGACAATCACATATATATGATGTAACTTTTTGTCTTTCCCAACTTGCCATTTATCTTCTATGCCTTCCATATAGAAACATAGATTTGTAAACATTACATGCCACAAATCGTTGTGTTGTGTCAAGGACATTTAATATCATATAATATCATGGACAATATTATATAATGTTCTTGGCTTTTGTTGTTGCAATACAAATAATTTAAAATCTAAAAATTACCCTTGTATGTATCATTTTGAGAAACTAACTTGTCAACAAATTTGTGAGAAACCTCCTGAAGGCTTGTTACAATGTTGCCACAAACTACAGGGTTCTCATGTTACATGAAAGGGTGAGCTATAGACAGTGGCGGCGCCACAGACAGAAAGGGGCGGGGCTAACAGAACGTACACTCATGTTCTTAGAAACCTCCGGCATTCTTTCTGTAGGGGAGTGATCTTTTTTCAAGCATTTTTCAGTGATAATAATGGTGACTAGATTGTAATTGATTTTTTTATATAGACTCAGGTATAAAAAGTCTTGTTGTAAAACTGCAAAAACACATTTCTAACAAAGGCAAAGGAGTTTTATTTGTAGATCAAAAAGAGTTGTTTCCCCTTCTTGGAAGTGAGATCTTCCAAAACAAAACATTCCCACGGACTATCACTGCCTGGTGCGTTACTGTGGCTCTTTTCAAAGGGCTAAATTTTCATGTTTGCGGTAGGATTGAAATGTTTTGATATACTATATGCTATATTGAAATGTTTTCAAAGTAATTATAAAGTTTTTGATGCTAAGACACAGTTTTTTGTGGTGTTATTTTTATATTTTCATTTTGGGAAAGACTGTATCTCACATGAGTAATGTATTAACATGCGTAACGTTACTTTAAACACTTTGCGCCGTTGACATGTATTGGTTTCTGGTCAGCATGCTTTGGTTTACGATGTAATGAGACTGCTAAAGTTGTTCATATAAAAACGTCAGTGTGGCGTCTTATTTTCGCCCAATAACAACGTTGACTACGAAGTGTTATAGAGATCGACCGATACGTTACGAGTTCCGCCAGGATTGCACAAAGGCCGGGTCATAGCGGCAGGGAAATCATCGCCGCTTGGCCGGAAAATAATGAATTATGAGCAAAAATGCCGGGGAAATATTGGCAGGAAAACCCAAACTTTGAATTTTAAGGGGATCCCAGGTTAGCAAAACTCAAATTTTCAAAAAAATAATAAACGTACCGTCCAAAATAAGAACGTACTGGGTGGATTTTGAGGCTGAAAAAAATAAACGTACAGGTACGTTTATTTGGGAGATGAGAGTACGAATCTAGCATTCTATACCGGCGCACTCAAAATGCATAATTCTAAATATTCTATAGAAGCCCGTGTGATACGGAAACTTAGAACCCTGTGTAATATGGAAAACTATCACACGGTCCAGAACACCCGTATCAACGTTTTCGCGGCCCAGGTATGACATAAACACTCTGTACATCATACGCTACACATATGCATACAAATAAATTGTCAGTTTACCCAAGTAAGAGGGTTTTGTCAATGAGATTTATGGGGCACTTCTATATTTGACTGAGGGGGTTTCTTAGTGGGGTTGGCTGCTGGGATCAGTGTATCATGTGTTGAAGTTGTAACATTGATATACATGTACTGTCTTGTTTGCTAGTACATGTAGTTGACCAGTTAGTGTAAATGCATGTAAGTTCACGTGGTTTTATTTCGCGCTAAAGGGAAAATGGAGTGTTCGCGGTGGTTTTGATTTCACGGCAGTGCTATAGTCACATACTGCTACAGTATTGGACAAAAATGTTTGCGGTGGCTTTAAGTCCGCGGTGAAACGGTCGCCGCGAAAACCGCGAACATAAAACCACCGCAAACATTTCTGCATTTAGAGTATGTTATTACATACAAAATGAGCACAGGCATGGTTGGAGTATTTGAGATGAAATGTCATGATATGTGACTGATCTTTCCTTTGCAGATTGTACACAGAGATGACTTACAAGACAGCAGATCGTAAGTGTGAACAATTATGATATAACTATATACTGTCATTTGTCTTTTTCACATTCTGTAATTTGTTTGGCTTGGTTTGTTATAATCAGTACTGTTATTCCTATTACATGTACTTTGATTGTTTTACATGTAGTTTGTTGTGTTTTGAATGTGTCTTTTCATGACCTAACCTATTATTGTTATTATCATTATTACTATCCTTCTACATTAATATATTGTCATAGTAATCACTTATCACTAATGTCAACTTAGAAGGGAGAAGGTTAATTCATGGTTTATTGTTGTTGGTATTTGTTGTTGGTATTTATTATTGGTCTTTGTATCAGTTGTTCGTGGTATTGGTTGTAAAATGTTGGTGTTGGCATTGGTTGTTATGGTAGCAGGTGTAACTGGTTGTTGTTTGTAGTGGTTGCTGGTGTTGTAGTTGTTGTAAAATTCCCATCCTCATGTTTGTTTTATCTCAGTGGAACTCCAAGCACCGTCAAGCGGCATCCAGCCACTGCCAGCACTGTCAGGCGTGCAGCAAAGACCGTTGTGGAAGATCCCCCACGCACTGGTCCGCGGGATCCTCTGGATCGCAGATCAGATCAGCACGATCCAGAGACCGCTCTCTCGCCTGCGAAGAAGAAAACCAGACTGGAACCCCAAAGGAAGAACGACACAGTCGTCACAACAGATATACTGTTAGATACACCAGGGGCACCGAAGGGGAGAGAGGCACTTGGCACTGTGCAGAACTCAAGACTGTTGAGAAATGGAAGGAACAAGAAACCGTGGGGCGTACCTGAAGACATCCTCAACACTCCAAAGCCAACTCATACTTTCAAGGTAGAGTATACTGTAATTCACTTTGTCTTCACGGTAGCAAAATTTCACGGTGTAAGGAAAATTGACATTCAGCGCTCGTGAGTGCGACTCGCACACAATATGTACATTGTATGCGACCAGTTTTTTTAGAATGCGACTAGATTTAAAATCACGGTCGCACGGTGCGACAATAAAAAATTAAGACCTACACCTAGATAATAGCTGCAGAATTAAGCAGTAACCTGAAAAATAAACATAAGGTATTCCAACGCTACCGTGAAAATTGCTGGTGAATTTTCCATCATGTTCCCACACCCGCGGTACAAAAAATATCCGTTCCTAGTGGCAATTCAACTTACGTTTCGGGACAATTTCGTGACAATAAGAAATTCTGAGTCAGTCCCCGTCATGGAGGAACTCGATTCAGCGGAAGATTTTGCGTTAAAAATGTCCTCATTTCCATTGGGAAATGTTTACTAAATAGTTCCATCCATAGTCAACCTGTTAAGTTGTGCCTAAAAACGCCAAAAAATCGACAAAAACCCCCGCGATTTCGGCCATTTGGCGAAGAATAAAAACAAACACCGGCCATGTTGAAATTTTTAGCGAACTCTCGCTAAATCTCGCAATAACACGCGAGAGCGACAGAACGCCCTCTAACGAGAATTTGTGAAACTGCAGTTTCAAATGTCGATAGAGGGCCGATATTGCCCGATAATATGATAGATTCAATACGGCATTGTGCTTAATTCTTTCTTAGGGCGAAATCAAGTACTTCTTTGTTATTTTTGGCATATTAGAAATTTTACTCAATTAGAAAAAGGTTTTTATTTTTTTTAAACTTGTATATTGTATGTTGGAATTCTTCACTGTTTGAGAGCTTTTGTGTTTACTACTGACTGTATTTAATTTTGTATGTATTATATTTTTCATGCAAAATGTTTGCCAACATGCAATTTTGTATGTAACTGAAAAAAATATTTCTAACACACATATGCCATGGCTTGAGTTCAGGTTCAGACTTGAGTATAGGTTCTAAGCTGAACATGAACCTCTGGAACTTAATGCCAGCAGTGAAGTTTAAAATTATGGAAAGTGACTTTATTTGTTTTGGTCATGAAACCAATAGCTAAGTAACAGAGTTATCTATTTATTTATCATTCAAGGATATGTGAATCATTACTTGCCTTGTTCCAAGTTGAAAATACCATTGTGTATTTTTCAACTTGTTGAACTTGAGGCACCGTGGCCCCCGGATAGGGGCCAGCCGGGGAACCTATGCCCATTTTTTCGAAAATCTCAATACATCACTCAAGCTTATGCAATTTTTAATGTCATCGCAAATGGTCATGTGAATCATTGATTGCCTTGTTCCAAGTTGAAAATACCATTGTGTATTTTTTTACTTGTTGAACTTGAGGCACCGTGGCCCCCGGATAGGGGCCAGCCTGGGAACCTATGCCCAATTTTTCTAAAATCCCTCTACACCGATATCATTCTTCCCCAAGAACTAACTAGATTATATACCACACATTGCCAGTTGTTCTGCACCATCAATGTAGGCTTTATATTTTATGATCTATTCAAATACTTTATTCCAGGTTGCTTACATTGATTAATAGGAGTATTACTTGGTATGGCCAAGACTTTTCTTGTTCTTCCAACTTTTTGTAGTGGTGCTCCTAGATTTTTGCTGGTGCCCCTAACTTTTTTGGGTTAGGGGCACAGTGCTCCTAGACCTAAAAGTTAGTCTGGAGCCCTGACATTGAACTTTAAGTTAGCGGTGGTGGCAAGTGATTTACAGAACGGATGTGTGAAGGATTCATGAATAATTTCAACAGGTTTTTCACTGTGATGATAAGTTCACGGTACAGAGGTAACCATGAAACAGTGAATATAAAGTTACAGTGAAAGAAACAAGAAATACAGAAGTATTGGTATAGCTTGAAATGCCACCAGCATTTTGATTGAAGGCGAGACCAATTTAATTCCACGGTTCTCAGATTTAAAAGATGATTCTAGTTTGGAATATCAACTTGGAAATAGAGTCTGAGGAAGAGTCTGTACTTTAGTGCACACAGATTTTGACACAAGTTTTCACCCCAGCCTCCTCTTTTGGCGATTGTCATTTTGCTAAGATTTTACATAAAAAAAGTATGAGAACCAACAAGTTAAATTGATGTAGCCTTATGAGTGCAGAGAAAACTGGAGCTGAGTAGGTATTTCTGAAGGCTACCTTCACCTAATCTGCAGTGGTCTGAGTGGTGGGTACTTAACCTTCTCCCTGCTGCCTAACTCTGTAACCAATAGAGAATGGGGTGCCAACTGGCTACTTTAGTGTGCTAAAGGTTAAGGAGAATGCATACTGTTCCCCAACTAAAAAAAGAATTGAAACCACCACAATTTTTGACTGAATCGCTCAGTCTTCTGAAACTATCTGACCCCATTGCTCTGAATGAATGAATGAATGAATGGTTTATTTTTGCACAGAAGCATTGTAAAAACATTTCGCAGCCTGTAGGCTGAATTGCATGTTTTTGTACAGAGTAATCATTTCTACACATGGAACTATAAAATTACAAGTAATAAAAAACGACTTACTACATATAGATATTACGCATAAACTTAAGACTTACATACACTTCATCATCATCCTCAATCTTCCGGTTTCCCGGATTTACATAAACTTACTTGACCTAAATATTGCACATATACTAGTGACGAATTCATAAAGTAATGAACATGTGATTTAATGCATGTGTGATGTCAACAATGGATCAAATGTTGTTGGAAGTTGATATGAAATAGTTGTAGAAAACACCTGTAAAATTATGAAATTTGTTTCTTCCATTTAATGTAGAATTCCAAAAATGGGGAAGAGGACACAAACAAAAGTAGAGACCAGTCATCGGCTCGTGACACTAGCCAGTCCTCTCACCAGAAGAAGCTGAAGGCTCAAGAACCTCCCCTACGAGAATCAGAAGACAAGAGGGCAGGAAAGACTGCTGAAAGCAAGCAGAGAAGGGGTAGACCACATGGAGACAGGGGCAGCAATGTCACTGAGGATACAAGCATTGAACAACAGCCCTCTACTGAAAAACAGGTTCCCCAAAAGAGAGGAGCAAGGAGAGGAAGACAAAGGAAAGACGATGAAACCAGTGATGAGCAGACAACCGAAGATGCTGTGTGTAGCGCTACCAGGAAAAGAGGAAGGCCAAGTAACAAGAAAGAAAGCTCTACTGTCAACAGAGGAAATTCTGAGAACATGGAGCCAGAGGTAAAGGAAGCACCAAGCAAAGACAAGAGTCTGCGTGAATGGGACGATAATCAGGCTGAAGAAACAGACGAGGGGGAAAATTCGAGGAGAGGTCGTGGCCGTAAACTAGCACGGTCTTCTGCCAGCCAAGACAGGCCTCGAAGGTCACCCAGGTTGAAAGATATCGCTGCAGACAAAATTGAAGAGAAAGAGGAGGAGCCAACTATAAGACAAAGAGGTTACAGGAAGGGCTTGCAGAAGGGCAAAACGGCCGTAGCTTCACGCAACAGCAACAGGAGAAAACAACAAGCTGAAAGTATGTCTGACGATACTGAAGCTGAAAAGGACTCTGAAGATAGTGCTGGAAAAGCCCTCGAAAATCAAGGCAAAGGAAGACGACGTTACCAAAGAAAGAAGAAAATGAATAACAAGAAGACAGAGGAAAGAGAAGCTAGTCCAGCTGTACAAGTAGATCAAAGAAAGAAGACAGCAAATAACAAGAAGACAGAGGAAAGAGAAACTAGTCCAGCTGTACAACTAGATCAAAGAAAGAAGAAAATGAATAACAAGAAGACAGAGGAAAGAGAAGCTAGTCCAGCTGTACAACTAGATCAAAGAAAGAAGACAGCGAATAGCAAGAAGACAGAGGAAAAAGAAACTAGTCCAGCTGTACAACTAGATCAAAGAAAGAAGAAAGCGAATAACAAGAAAACAGAGGAAAGAGAAACTAGTCCAACTCTACGAGTAGATCAAAGGAAGAAGAAAGCGAATGACAAGAAAACAGAGGAAAGAGAAACTAGTCCAGCTGTACAACTAGATCAAAGAAAGAAGAAAACGAATAACAAGAAGACAGAGGAAAGAGAAACTAGTCCAGCTGTACAAGTAGATGGGTGTGAAAGCGCACAGGATACAGATAGGTCTCATAGAAAGATAAACAAAAATTCCACTGGAAACTGCAAAGGAAGGCAGGCAAGAGAACAGAGTAAAGATAATTCTGAGACGTCCTGGACCCTGGAGGAAGAAAAGAAGCTTTACAGGTAAATATTACAACAACATTTAAGACTCTGTGTTGAGTGGAGTGTGACAAAGTGAAGAAAAAAAAAAAGTCACCATTTTGCATATTCAGATCGGTATTGTTGTGCTACAAATACTACAATACATGTATTCCCAAAGTCGATTATGCAGGTTATGGCCACGCTAGTTTTATTTGTAGATTCTTGGAATTGCTGCTCATATTTTTCCCAATTTGAAAAAAATAGCTACAAAATGTGTCACAGATTTTTGTAGGGGATGGCCCCTGTCTGAACCAAAGCTACGGCTGGATGCCCCTCTGGCGGAAACACTGTTTCCATTTCGGAGCATGATTTAATGATCAACTGATGCAGGCTCTTACTTTAACTAGGATTTATACAATATTATTATAGACAAGGGGTCCAAAAATAGGGGAATGCTGTGATGCGGGGGTGTGTTCTAGTCTTATCGCACTTTTAGAAGACCATTTTAAGCACTCAAAACTGTTCCCTCTCTGTCTCCCAATGGGCTCTATGGATTAACAATTTCCTGGTACACTGTAGCTTTGCATGTCAATCAATTTTCATGCTGTCCCAGTGTCTGGTAGGACTAAAAAAGCAATAGTAACACTGTAACATGTGTATGTAATTACCAGGGAAAAAGGGGTCCTCTGTGCATCCAGCTGAAAAAGAGGGCGTCCGTTTTCCTTGTTATATTAGTATAATGCGTTCAAAAGACGCATGGACGCATGCCTAGCTAAAAGCCTGAACTGATGATTGGATTGCTATGCTTTGCTCTTACTTAGTGCTATAAACAGCACATCCGCTGAGGACGAGTGCATGTGGCAGCAGGTTGCTAGGATGGTGGGATCTCACACTGCACAGGACTGTCAGGCCAGGTATCAGGAGATGACATCTACATCTACAGCCAAACAAACTGCCAGCTCCAAGGACAAAGAAGATGCCAGCAAGGCAGAGAAAGGTATACAAAATGAAAAGTTGATGGTTTGTTGCTTATGTAACAGTGGGGATCAACCTCAACTAATTGACCAGTAAACTGGTCCGGACCTTTTAGCCTAATGGTTAGCGCGTTGGATTCCCAGGCCGTGCAGATCGGGATCAGCGCGGGTTCGAATCCCTTTGGGTTTTACACCTTAGTAATGACTCAGAGGCATTGACTCATGCTGTATTGTGGATAAGGTTTGACTGGTATTATTATTTAGCTATATGTGTAACATATAGTTCAGGAAGGCCGTGAAATACACACCAAGTATCACAATCGGCATGTCAGACTTCCATGCAACAGTCTGCAAGTGGGGAACCAACTTGACCTCTCCGAAAGATCTACAAATTTCTGTCGGGCGTACTGCATAGTTGGCATGAACTGTGTTGGGATGTTTTCTGTTTTGAGTGTTCTTGTCCAGCGATTTTTTGGCAATGCCTCAGGTGTGGAGCCTTTAGTGGGGGAAGTCATGTATGCCTTTTTTTGTATCTAGAGCCGAAGAAGCCTGTCGTCTTGACTGGAAAGGCTGGAACGCTGAAGAGGAAGAGACAGTTACAGGAGTTGATGAAGCAGTACAACGAAGGGCACGAAGACGAAGCCTTTGAAGACGGCATCACTCCTTTCAAGAAGCAGAGAAAGATCAGTAAGGTAAAGTAAAATGGATTTCAGTTTTCTGGGATTTGATTTTGCGGTTCGGAGAAAATGGAGTTTTCGTGGTGGTTTTAAGTTTGCAGTTTGCATTGAAACAAGGGGGTACATGTAGGCAGGCAGCAGACAGAACAGGCATTTTTGCAGTGGTTTTATGTTAGCAGTGAAGTTGTCACCGTGAAAACCCGGAACATAAAACCGCTGCAAACACAAAACTTTCTGAGAGGACATTGGTCCCGTGGTCCCAAGCCTTGTACATTTAACCATTGCATGTTTAAGTAGCCAACACATTTGTGAATAAGAGTATGGGAAACCAAGTGTGCTTAGCTAAGAAAAGTTAACTGTGGCATGCAGAGCATGCGTACTATTGCAGGGGTCTCCCTGCGCAATGGTGCAAGGGCGCTGCGCCTCTCCCAAAATTCCCAGCGCCTCTCCCAAAATTTTCAAATCTAGGGTCTTTTCTTTGTATTTTTGTAGATAAAAAAATAGCGAAAAATTGGAGCGGCGTCGATACTCCCGACTAGTAACTCCCGAACGCTACACACATACTTTGCCGAGAAATCGGAAAATAATTATCGAAACACAGTTGGCTTTGTCTTGTACTTACGGGCGTGGGGACGCCGTCTACTGTTGGGTAATCACACTCTTTTGTTTCTTGTTATTGTTATGCTTGCAAACAATGGATATCGGTGCCTTTGACATGCATTGATCTCATTAAAAAACTGTTTTTTCAAGACTCAATCAAAGACAGCCAGCCAAAAATATGTGAAGGAAAACAAGATTTTCGGCCGAGCATTTCAGCCCCTACACTGTGATTTGCCGCGATTTGCCGTCATTTGTGGCCGTATTCGGCGGAGAATCTATTCCTATAATTGTTTTCCCGTGAAAATTCTGCTTTGGTAGCGTAGACGAGTCTTATTTTACGCCGGGATTTGACTTCTCGCTAGCGGCAATCTCCGACCGGCGGCTGACCGGCGGCCATCTTTGTTTACTCATTGATATGCATAAATCTAAGCGCTGATTGGTCCGCGTCATGAAAACATGTGCTCTGATTGGTTGATGCAAGATATCACGTGATCACATGGCGGGAAATCCCCTAACACAGTTTCAGCATGGATCGCATTTTGTGACGATAATTTGGAGCAGTTTTGTGGCGATTGTAACATAATGTTACGTTTTGAAAAATTAACCAAGCATTTTCTGATGGCAACATTCGGTTAATTTTCCTGGTATACCCTTCCAAACCAGGCGGAATTGGACGAGGTTTGGTGGGCATTTTACTAAATAAATAGAAAACCTATTAAGTTTTTTTTTTAAATGGTTTTTATTGATAGGCTGTATCTGTATCTATATAGCCGGTACAACCGTCATTAGGCGTAACACACCAGCTTCGCAGGTGCTCTATACTTATGAATAATGTTCTACTGGCATACATTTCTAATTCTTATTTCAAATTTATTACATAATTGTATGAATAGTCATTGATTTTTTTAAATATTTTTTTTTTAAATAATTTTTTTAAATAACCTAATTTGATAATAATTTAAAACAATTTGGGCTTGATCTTCTGATGCTATCTTAAGTTTTTAACATTCACAGCCTAAGTTGCAGGAGAAAGCTTCCAATTGCAATTTATAAAGGCAAAATGCAACCAATTTTCCGTCTCTTTAGTCTGTAAGATTTACAGCTCAAGTTCCAGGAGAAGGCCTCAAATTGCAATTAAGATGGCCAAAATGCAATAGCTTCTAATACGGAAAGGGGGGAATCCCCCCCCCTCTCCAAACCTCTCCCCCCCTCCTTGTCGCGCTGCGCGCGACTTTCGGGCGCTTCGCGCCCTCAGTTAAAAATGGCAGCACCACTCCCCTAAAAATTTCTGGGGAGAGCCCTGTATTGGCATGGCTACCCTTTTTGAAAAGCATTACACTTTGCCTCATTTAGAGGTCCACATACTTACGCCAAATAACAGTTACTCAAGCAACTGGATATGATTTTGGAAAGTTTGTCAGACGTTTCAAGTAACAGTTGCTTATTAAGTAACTGTAATTTGGCGCATCGTATTACCTAGATGTCTAACATTCATCGAGGTCTACATACTTAACCTTTTCTCACAAGGTATGAGGTGCTTCTCCTATTTCAATGTGTATTTCTGATGTAGTCCACTCTTCCTTGTGTACAGGGACTGATCTCCATAGACTACAATGCAGACGAAGATGATGACGTGCGCACCGATGTGGCTACCAGGCAGGCTTTCCAGACGCCGATGAGTCGGCTGTTTGGACACAGCACGGCTGCCGCCGAACCCACCCCCAAAGGGTTGAGCCTCAGAACACCAGGAGCAATCGGTGAAGAAGTGCACAAGTAAGGGGTTACTTCATCTTTGCTTGTAACATGATAAGAGAAGTGAAACGTGGGGTCGTGTGGCGTAATGACAGAGCGTTCGGCTCAGAACCAAGTGGTCCCGGGTTCGAGCTCTGTCATGTCACCGATGTTGTGCCCTTGGGAAAGGCACTTTACACGACTTTCCTCACTCCACCCAGGTGTGAATGGGTACCTAATTTCGGTTAGGGAAGGTCGTATTGAGGTCAATGGCACCGAATGGCTGCCACCCGGACCCTTGCGACAGTTCCACAAAATGCAAGTGTGGAGCACATATGTACCAATATATATTATGTCAACCCTGTAAACCCTGCATCAATTCAGCGTTCAACAAGAAATGCTGCCATCGCACGGGTGATTTCTGACCAATAAAAACCATTATTATTATTAAGAGATAAACTATTTGAGTATTACTCTATGTAATATCAGGCAATGGGATCTATATTCTTGGTTTTCTCACAATTTGTTGGCCGAAGTTAAAGATTTCAAAAACGAGAAAAACTTGAATCTTATATTTTGGCCAGCATTGATTGTAAACACATTTTTCAAGTTGCAAGCTGGTGTTCCAGATGGATTAAACCGTTATGGGTAGTTATTGTGATCTTAGACTTAGTGTTCTTTGAATAAAGACATATTCTATATCTACGCCCTATAACCTACTTCACCATTATTTGATGGCATTTTCTTAACTCTTCAAGACAAAAAAGCTAAAGATGTATGCAATGTAAGCAAGATGTGATTTATGCTGTAATGAGTGCAATTTGTTTTTGCAGGTCAAATCTTGATAAGTACGTCTTCAAGCAGCAAAAGGCAAAGAAAGGGAAAGCTATCAATAGTGGACCCATAAAGGTCAGTGGTATTGTTTTAAATTTTTTATTTTATTCATTTACTTCATCGTAAGAGCCAGTCACATGTTTGGCTTACTGTGCTGGACTGTGATGACATGTTATAGAGAGGAAGAGAGTGGATAACTCGAGAAAGTTGGATGGATCTTTATTTGTCAAAACAAAAGCTGAAGTATCTGCTGTTGGCACCCTAGGACCCTAGTGGGTTTCTTTGGTACTGCAGCAGAATCTGGGACTAAACAGATTGTGTAGTAATTCTTTGGCAATTCATTTTGTGACATACATGAAACTTGTTTAGTTATACATGTAACTTAGGCCCAATTTACACTTGGTCTTTTAACTGTAGTACTACACATCACAGTCTACTTCTGTAGTAGACTACAGCTTTTTTCTGGGTGTAAAAAGATATAAAGCATAGTCTACTACAGAAGTCTACTAGACCCTCTGAGGTTGTAGTACTACACTTTGGTGGGGTTCTGCGAGACTTCGAACCAAGTGTAAAATGAAACTGTAGTAGACTACACTTCGAAGGCGACAACCATGTTCGATCTAACGTAAGTCGAGCTAAACGCGTGTTCCATTTCGGGTCATCTGCGGTCATTCTCTAGTTTCTACTGTAAAATCCTTTTTCTTGGTATAAATATTGGGCCTTAGTTATAAGAACTAAAGATAATGACTAAAGATAATGACTAAAGAACAGATGGTAGAGTAGTGTGGTCCTTTTTAAAAGTATTTCTTGTTCTGCTTCGTTTCAGACACTGGGAGGAAGTCGCAAAGCAGGAAAAAAGACCAAGGTTTCCAACATTGACTTTTCCAAGCTGCTGACGGCACAGATGCTGATGGAGGAAGATGACTCAGATGAAGAAGATGACTACTTCTCAGACAACGGCGACTAGCTCATAGTCGCTGTTGTTTTGGGGCATATGTGTTAAATTAAGATGGACTTTTAAGATGGATTTTCTTGTACAAATTAAACCAAAACCTTCTCCCCCCAAAATAGTATGTGTACCTGCATGGTTGAGTAAATGGCTTAAACAGTAAAAAGATGTAAAAATTTGAAGAGCTAAACATCTTAATCACTGACTCTCTGAATGTGTCGTTCAGTTCATTCAGATTCTTGTAAGTTGTAGTGCCTAGTGGCACATACGTCTAGGGCAGCAAGTTTCCTTGCTGTTTCAGAAGCAGGGTAGGGAGGGGTTGCTTGCCCTTCCCTTTTAATGTGCCACCAGCTCGAGCACAGGACCCCCATTTTACGTCCCTTCTGAAAGACAGGTGAAGCCCCAACCAAGATGTCCTGACCCAGGATCGAATCCGGGTCTCCCAGTTAGCAACTAATTGGAACCAGGAGCTCAACTGTTAGGCCACTACTAGTTTTTGTAAATTATTTTGGTAATAGTTACTTACTGTATAGTGTATTTGATCAATGAGCTTATGTTGCTGTCTGACAAAGTGCCTGTATTATTCGTAGTATAAGAAGAAGTACAGAGGAACTAATGCCTTGTTCAAGAAGAAGCATTTGTTACCTCCATGAGAAATGGAGGTATAGTATTGGGTGTGGCTCAGTTTGGGAACCACTCATGAACCAGGGTTGGAGGAATGCTGAATGGCACTTTGTGCAAGAAAAAGCATTTGTTCTGGTCTTTCTTTGCATTTTTAATTTCTTTTCCATTAGTTTCTTTTACAGTTTAAGAATGAGCTTGTTCAATGAGCATGTAATGTTACTAGCTGACATCACTTGTACATGATGTAGTAGTTGCGCTTTGATCAAGAAGAAGCATTTGTTCTATTACTTGACAGCTTACAAAATTAACATGTAACTAGGTTAACCCATGTAAATGTATAACATCAACTTTTCCTAGCTTCAAACTGGGGTAACCAAGCACGTCGCCAGAACAAAAGCAAGAACTTGTGTTTAAGGTCGTGTTCGCGTATTTAAGGTTACTATCTCGCATACAGGTTCATTTAGTTGTGTCCAAAGACATATCTTATGCAACGGCTGTTACTTAGATGCAACGTTGACCAAAGAGAACAAAAGAGATTCAGCAGTTATAATAGGTTTAAATAGCAGGCTAATTGCTGTATACGCATTACGTTCCAGCGACGTGTTGGGTAACCGCATGTATAACAGAGCAAAGTTGGACACTGATTTTTGACGAAACAACCAATTTGGTTTGATTCATTGGGTGATTTTACATCGTTACATCATTAGATATTTCTAGAAGTCTATTGAGAGTTAATTCTTTGTTTACCACTGCAGTTCTCTCACAAACATTTCAGGAATTCATCAGATGCATTCATCAGTGTGGTGAACTATGCTATCATAGTGTGAGCTTCATTTTTTGTACTTCCAACATTATTTTAGTAATAATGTAACATGTAAAATCAAATAAAGTGAAGATATTAAAGAATCATTGAAAAGCTGATACACAATATTTTGCAGTATGTGCCATTGAAAAATTGTGAATTTTTAGTTTTGCAACATTTGTATTTTACTAATCTATTAGTTTATTTTATGTACATTTTTGTAACTGTACATTTTCAGTTCAGTACACTATCCTTGTAGAAAAACAACTTTTGTTGTAGATGCTCAATAAAAGGATGACTTTTATATAAGTGCCAAATGCACAAATGTTCTTTTATCATCCCAGAAACCTTTGCTCTTTGAAGAAACTCTACATTCCACCCAACAATCATGACCAAAGCTTGTCCAGAACACGAGATATCAAAACTGGAAGTTCTGCTGCAGTACCAAGGTCACACACCAGTGCTTCTTTGTCAACATTTGATACTCATGGAGATCCATTCATAAAAATACAATCATGGTGATTGATTTAAAGGAGTCCTAAACTCCAGAAGGCAGTGTTATTTTCCACTAGATTATGTATGAATTTATACATAATCAGCCGACTTTTTGCAGAATTCTGCTTGTGGTTAATTTCACAAGGTGTTTTTTAAAACAATATGACACTCATTAAACCCATGCAAACCCTACCCATGTATTCCCTATGCGTAAACATACTTTATCATGGATATTTTCGGCATAAATGAGGGTTGTTAAGCACAATAAGAAGGCCAATGTTGTTGATAAGATATAAAAGAACACATAGCAAGACAAGTTTTTCTTAACCCCCATGACATTCCTTTTATAATCTAACTTTTGTCAAGCCTTGTCAGGCACACTGTATTAGGCCATAGGCTGAGGTTGTTTAATTTAATTAATCAGAAAATAGAGGGTCACCTGGGGAATTCGGTAGAATACTGAATGCTTTTTGATGCGCACGGTACTAGTGGGTACTTTATCATATACTGTAAAAAATATCCCTTTTTACTTCCTAAAATTATCGTTTGGAAAATAACTCCCCCCTCTGGAGTTTAGGACTCCTTTAATTTTCAGTCATTATAACTTACACCAATCAGACCAGCTTGTCACATGTGGATGAACTTGTCCCGCTGGTGTCTATACCAGGTCTGATGTTGTTTGATTCTTGGCGCAAAGTTTGGAGTGACTGTCGTTATTGAACAAATGTCATATATAAAGACTTTTCTAATAATTTCTTCTTATTTACCAGCTAAACTGTGTTTTTATATAGCAAACCCACAACAGAAAAAGTAAAACACGAATATTAGAAAAACAACCAAATCTCATCTGTTACTGTTAACAAAAAGATCCTTAACCTTTCATTCACAAGAGCACTACCAGATAAGTGTATTCCTGTTGACTTAATGTCCTATGGGCCGACTGCATGGACTTTATCTGACGTTACATCATCGAAAGATTTATCAAGTTATCATTTTCTTCTTCAATATGTTCCAACAATTGAATATCTAAAAATTAGGCCTTCCAGCACCACACAAAATATGCAAAAGTCAAGTGTTTTGGAGAACTTTATTTTTCACCATTTTTACCTCCAGTTACATCCGTTAACAAATAATGGGCGACGTACATATTCCATATGTTTTCATCCACATTTGGCATATAAAGTAATATACAATTCAGGGTCGACTTCATGATGCATATATATATATATATTCTTATAACTTAACTCTAGAAAACCAAAATTTACAAAGCAGTTTTTTAAAACTATGTGCAACTACATAATTTTATCAGTTTATATCATTCTGTTGGGGGAGGGAATCTTAAACCCTACATGAGCTCATAGTGTAAGGCTTCAGACAAAGTTCAATAAGTGCAAAGCGGCACTATGACTCACTTTCATAGCCAACCACACCAGGCCTTTCCTACTCTTCTTTTAAGTACATGTACATGTAGTCTGTATAACGCAAACTCCAGCTGTCCGGGGGTTTCTCTCCCCTCCCCGCGGAGTTGGGTTGCGAGGCGTTACAGGGCGGCGAGCGGTCACAGGAGGCTTGATTGAATTCAGGCTAATGTACATGTATGTTGGGTTCTTTTACAGAGGTTTGATGCCTGAAGCACCGACTTTATGTCACCATCTGAAATGCTGAATGCAAACCCTCACAACATATAAGAACAGGGGACTCGAACTACAGAATTTGATTCATTCAAAGCAGTATGTGAAGAATTGCTTTACCACAAGGATACACTCTGCTTGTATTACAACTCCTTAAAGGAAATCTCAACAAAAATTTCTAAAATAAGGCACAATTTGGACCACTTATATCTGTACAGCGAAAAATTTTGGTAAAATGCAACAAGGTTCCAATACTCAATCAACTGTTGTATGTGAGTTGAAAGGAATTCTGCACAAACTGGAAACCGAATTCTAATTTTCTTTGTCTTTTTGAACATCTGGGTAAATATTAGTTTTATGTCCAGGTCAGACTATAAAAGGATGATTCAACATCGCTTAGTTACATTCTGTACATTTCTGAAATACGGTTATTAAACTGATAGCAATATTACAACAAAAATATCAGTAACAATATAAAGTAACGACACTCTACAGCCACAGACATTCACCTAACATCCCACACTACACTTGACAAAGATTAAGTCGAATGAGACTTCGTTTTTTTCCCTAAAACTCCAAGCAATGGGAAAAAAAATGTGTAATATGGAATATAGTGATCATTAAACGTTGATTGTCAGCAAAATGCAACTAAGCGCAATTTATTTGGCAATGAGTCGTTATGAGAGAGTTTGTACAATATGAACTATAGCTATAGGTTGGGTATGTAAGCTGTAGGAATGAATGAATGTCATGTTACTCCTAGAGTTCCAATGCATCATCTTTCACTGGTCACTGCTGTCTTGGCGTAAGTGTAGTCCTGTACCACAGACTGCGAGAGCCTCTGTGCATCTGCACGTAGCGCGTTGATTTGAGCCTGAATCAGTCTACTTTGCCGCATGAGCTTAGCTGTCCGCAACGTCACCTCGAATAACCCCGATTTCCTCAACTGTTCCAAAACCTGCTGGTAGCGTTTCATCTTGGCTTGCTGAATGTCTTTCATACCGTCTTTCGCGGCTACGGGATCCTTCGCTGTCGGAAGCTTCTCGTCCGGTCTTGCACGTGTGCCTGTCGACTGGGTCGTGGCAGGTTGGGGTTTTCCACTTTGGCGGGAGGCCGTGCAATGGGTGCTCGTTCCTTGCAGATCCATGCCGAACGGCTGGAAACAAGGCGTGATGTAGCTCTGCGCGGGAATAGAGGACTTTGTTGAAGTCATCGACGTGGTCACCATACTGGTGTAGTTGCGCAGATCTAGAACGCAATTCACAGACTCGTCCGTAGTCATGTCGGTCTGGAAAATACAAGAGAAGCGTCATGAAGTGTGGCTAAAACTACATATCTGAATAACACATGAAGTGTGGCTAAAACTAGATCTCTGAATAACACATGAAGTGTGGCTAAAACTACATCTCTGAATAACACATGAAGTGTGGCTAAAACTACATCTCTGAATATAGATGAAGTCCTTGAGGGAAGATTTTACTTGGGTTATATATTGATAATTATCATCACATATGACATGAGCATGGGCATCCTGATTGCATTATGAGAAACAGATCACTACCAACATAATACCGTCAAATACCAAATAATCTTCTTAGTCAGATCAGAACTTAAAATTCACAACGCAACCATCAGTTCAACGGCTATTCAATACAGAAGTATGAATGTAGCAACAGATTCAAACAATCTAATCTCAAGAAATGATGTAAGCCAGGTTTACAATTTTTCCACACAGAACGACATGATAAAAGTGTATTCATCAGTGCACTATTATAAAATTTTTGCTCCATCGCACCTATGGAATAAGAATGGGCAAGCTTGCCTCAATTCACACAAATCCACTTGTGTGTGTGGAGTACTGATTAGAGTCTAATTTTAGGCACAGTATGCATTAATATTGGATACATCATCAACATTCTCTACATCCGCAATCCAGATAAATACACCAAAAATATGACCCAGATCGGTGAGATATTCTACCTCAATATTCCTGTAAAATACTTTTATATGATAATTTGGGACTTATTTTTACAAAATTTGCTGGGTTTAATCTGTAATGATTAATTAGTCTAGGCCAGTACACTTAAGTAGTGATACAGCATACACAATAATAATTGTAGCTATCTTGAAAAACCTATCAAAACATTTATGTCTCAGAAGCCATATTTGCTTTACCCTGCAATACTGGGCGTGTAATCTAGCTCCATTGAAACGGACAGTTCCCGTATACAGTACAACCATGAATGCAACATGTCGTCACTCCAGATTAGCTACCGTCATTAATTCACCATATTCGTTAGAATCGTTATTACACACTACGACAGAAACGTTACCATTTTGTGATGAAGAATAACATGCAATCCTGGCGACCACAATGGTCTTGCCGTGATTCACCGATGGACCGTTTGGTTGTTTCTATCGCCATAAACGTGACCAAGCCTACACCTGCATTCTCATATTTGCTCACGCGGCAACATCCTCACAGTGGGAGCTCTTTCACAAATTACAGAGAAGCGTCAGGATTTGGCATTCATATTTGCGTGGCACTGATTGTATCTGAGTCACCAAGACTACCAACGCACAATAATCGGCAGAAATAAGGTTGCCAGGAAAGGGAAGTACGGTTATTTTCATCATCGTACACGTGATGAAGGCTTCACATGCTTCCTGATAATTGGTCACGGGGCCGTGCACTCACAGTGAGAGCTCTTTCACAAATTACAGGGAAGCGAGGATTTCATGTTCATTGTTGCCTCAAGCATTGATTGCATCTGTATAAGACTACCAACTCACAATTATCAAAGCAGAAATAAGGTTGCCTGGGTAAAATATTACCGCAGGCATACAAAATAAAAGCATTGTATGCCTGACAACAAATCTCATTCTGATACCACCACTGTACAAGAATAGCACATTTTCCTAATTAAAAAAGTACAGTCACTGTGCTTATGTAAAAACTACATACTCTTTAATTTGTCAAGTACGAAAAAACAACAGTCATGATACCGATAAAAAAGCATCAGACAGTATATCTTATCATCAGAATTTTTCTCTTTTTGTTTTGTAAGCAGAAAAAAGCATCATCATAGGCAGGAAACATATACAAACAAATACAGCATACTGTATTTCACTACCTTTCCCTCCCCATACAAAAATGGACTGTTCTATATCAACCTTTTGCAGAAATCGACCATCCCAGAGCTACATGTATACTATGTCTTCTTGTAATTTACGAAAGCTGCATACTTTTTGTGTAATAATTACCTGGATGTCTAACCTTCATCAATGCATTCTATTTGTACCCTACACCACTTCTTCCTCGATCTAAAAGCTGTCTGCCCCTTAAAAATCAGGACCATACAATATTAGCATGTCAAGATACCAAAACCTGCTGCAGTACCATTTAAGCTGCTAGGGGGCCCATAACTGAACGTGTCCTTTGTTTTGCAAACACCTAATAATTTAGATAGATTGATTAGCCTAATAGAATGTTATCTGATATTGTATGTACCAGTGAATGCCATACTTTGTACCTTGTACAATTGTTGTGTAATTAAGGTATTATTTAATATCAAATATCATGAAGATCCATCTACTAACTCACTGATCCATCTGCAACTTCTTTTAAGTCATGTTGTTCACAAATACACAGACACAAGTACACACATAGAGTCTCACACAAACACACACACAGGCACAAATGCACACGCAGACACACACAGACACCCCCCAAAATATAACCCTAGGCCACACCAATCTAATTTCTTGGTTAACGGAATTTTGAAAAAAAGGCTAGATTGGAAAATCAACATGAAAACAGAATCTCAGAGGAATGTTTGTACTTTGGTGCATACAATTTCAGGGAGTGAACAGGGTCAGGTGCAAGTTTTCACACCAGCCTTCTGTTTAAATGATGTCCTCGTGCTAAAATTTAAAAAAAAAATCTGTTAACCAAGAAATTAAATTGGTGTGGCCTTAAAGAAGGTAGAAAATGTCTTACCTGCTGAATGTCTGAACCCTTGTCCATGCCCCCCTTCGTGTCTTGGTCAGGACAGGATGGAAGGGAACACCTAGAGTCTTCCTCTGTGTGACGAAGGACAGAAAGGACAGAAACATTAGGTGTTACTTCGTGACTTATGACTGCTTAGGATTGGCACATGCACGCTATATTCTAAGATAGAAAGAGGCAGAATCCATCAAAGAAGGTAGTAAATTTTTGCTGGAATGTTAAAAGTGGCGACTACAGTCAACCCTGCCCAAGGCAACCACCCTGGGGACCGAGAAAAAGCGATCGCATTAGACAGGTGGTTGCCTTGAAGAGGATCGACTCACGACATGTTTCCAAATTGAGGTGTTAATCAGTACAGTATTACATACTATTATTATATGAATGGAAAATGATGTGATTTTAGACAGCATAACTACCACCAGGTATAATTCCCATTGACAGAAAGATCCTACGAAATTATATTTTTCGTTATTGTTTTAATTTCGGTGTGCCGTTACATCATATACTAATTTCCATCATACTTTTGACAAAACACAGTGTCCGCCTCTATCAATCAAATTTTCGGGACCGAGAAAAAACGGTCACCATGGCCAAGTGGTCGCCTTGAAAAGGTGGTCGCCTAGGCAGGTTTGACTATATTATGTAATTTTCCCCAAATTTCATCTGAGACTTCATCTGAGCTTAATCAAGGTTAGCCCTTGACAACAGCAACAAGCTAGTTGGGCAACCTTGGCTGTCTCCGGTATGTAATGTTTCAGACAAAAAAAATTGTCGTTCCTTTGTTCAGTTATTCCTTAGAAGATTTTCACACTACTTCCTCTGCAGTTTCAGAGCAAGTTGCTAGGGGGTCCAAACCTACACCAATTCTTCATTACATCACAAGCTATCTGCCAACAAAAATCAAGACCATAGCATGTCCAGGTCAAAAGATACAAAAACGGAAGTTCTGCTGCAGTAACAAGGTCACATACCAGGGGGCCCAAAATCGACCTTAAATATTGTCTTCCCAACACCTGCCCACATACCAAATATCATTATAAGCCATTAAGAGGTTCTTGAGTTATGCTGACTACAGTAGTCTGGAAACACAAACACACAGACACACCCAGAACTATATCTCCATTTTTCATGGAGATAACAGTAAACAAAACTTACCGATAAATGTCATATCTGTGACTGCACTGCCTACGGTGTTGTCCGTGTCGTCCCCACTGCTGTTCCCGCCCCCCGGGGAGCCTCGCCCGCTGATGCCGCTCTCGCTGCTGCCGTTTCCAGAGAACTTGTCCTTATCTGGGTCCGACGTTTGACCGTCTTCCCATCCAGACCCGTCGCTGGAGCCCGTGTCACTCGAGCTGCTCCTCTCCTCAAAATTGTTTTTGTGGTCTTCCTCCTTCTTGGTTTCCCCCATGTCTTTGTTCGCGTTCTCTGGTAAGTCCTTTTTCTCTTCACCATCGAAATAGCTGTCGCTAGCGCCCTCTGTCAGTCGTTGCGGTACTGCAGCGTTGCTCGTGTCCATTTCTTCCTCCATGATTCTGGTCTCCAGTAGCCTCTTTCTCATAAAAGTGCAGGGGCATTCCTGAAATAAAATTAAAAAAACTAGAGTTAAGTATTTGTGCTACATATACTTCAGGTTTGCTATGTTAGTTTTAAGTTAGCGATTACGGGATCTTTTTATGAATATGAATTGGTATTGAATTTTTATTTGAGTTGAATGTGTGATAGTTGTGTGCCAATCTATTAAAAATAGAGAGAACGCTAGCGACCCCAAAAAACAACCCTCCCAATAAAATGGTATGGCGACCCTGTGACGACACAATTCAAGATGGCGGCCACCACATATGCCAACGGATCCAACAAACTTTAAGGTTTTGCTACGCAAACCTGTAACAAGGCAATCAGAGCCAGCAGACTTCACCCCCCCTTTAACCATTCTACCTTGCAACCCTCCATATCCCTGTGGACAAAAAAAAGCACCGAGGTCTAAGATTTGTAGACACACGGAAAAACTGACAAAAACAATACCTCACTCCTTTAGGGTAAAAACAGCTTATTTCAGCATTTTTAAGGGTTCTCTTATAATCGTACATCAGAAAGTTTCTTTGCAAGCCTTGCTTTCACATTTTATCTTACCTCTGTAAAAACAGAGGTATCGTAGTGTTTGTATGTCTTGGTGTGTGTCTGCAGTTATTCGAATATTGCAGAGCGCACATGGCAAGATGTTAGACAGTAGTGATGTAATAGGATACTTGGGGATCCAGAAGTATTTTTCTGCTCATGTCCACTGGTGTTTTAGTTGAGAGCCAGGAAGTGCTTACACACGAGTGAAGCACGTTTCTGGTGGATATGCTTATTGCAACATTAACAGTAACAGTACTTAACAGTAATAGTACCACTAGAATTGCAAACTCAAGAGACTCGAGTGTTCAGAACTTTTACTTCATCTGTATGAGGGTCTGAAAGGAATGGAATTGGACGATGGAAGTGTGGCGGCCAACATTATATTATGGACAGCTTGAGCAAGAGTGCAGAGCAGAGAGACTTGAAGAGATGAAGCGGTTCAGGCAAGCTTAAGACACCTGGGAAGCATGGGCGCACATACAGCTGCCTGGCGCCGAGTTGTTCAAAACGGTACCGACTTGTTCAAAACGGCGTCATCAACACAGATAAATGAAAGAAATGGTACTCTCCAAGCAGAGGTTGGTGGGGAAGATCGTGACCGTTTTATCATATGCCCATTGGTGGGGACAGCGGACAAAAAACGGGGCATATGATGAAATGCTCACGATCTTCCCCACCAACCTCTGCTTGGAGAGTTGGTGGGGATTGAGGACGAAAAACGGGGCATATAATAAAACGGTCACGATCTTCCCCACCAACCTCTGCTTGGAGAGTAAGAAATGGAAGAAGTAGAAGGAAAGCAGAAACTGTTGCACACCTCCGTTTAGTTTATGGTCCTAAAACTGGACTGCCAGGTATCAACTAGTACTGTTAATCACCCTAGCTTGCAGACCAATTCCAGGAAGAATCATGCGCATACACATGTAGATCTAGATTAGCCACACACAGGACCCATTATCAAGCCCCCACAAGGCCAAAGAGTGGGAGAGCCACTACCGGTATGGTACAATTTCGCCTGAGGCTTTCCTAGTACGTACACGTGTGGTAGTTCTCATTTGCATACACATGCCCTTTAACGTAGGCACCCCAAATTTGGGAGCGGTCGCAGCCCTGACCAAGGGAGCTGAATGTTTCAAGGCAGGAGCCCCTCACTCACACATCCAACCTTTGGTGCCTAACCACTGGAAGTTGACATGACAACTGTCTTGTTTGAATTCTTTTCCAGATAAATACCGTCTTATCTTCGCCAAGAAAGTTATATTTTTGGCAGCCTTTGTCCGTCTGTTAGTCACCAAGATAGCTCAAGAACGGCTGGATGTATTGACGTTAGATTTAGTGTGTTTGTGGGTTGTGACAAAAACTGGAAATGGTTCGATTTTAGGTCCCTTAGTGGCTTGCTTTGGTACTGCAGCGGAACTTCCGGTTTTCATATCTCGTGTTCTGGACATGCTCTTCTCTCATGATTTCTGGGTGGTAGATATTTTTAACTTGTGCTCGGGAAGAAGTCACAAAAGTTTGGGCTCTTTCTTTGAAACTACAGGTGGTTTTAGTTAACAGACATCCAACTCAGTGATGCAAAAAATATATGATGAAATATGTCTTTCCACCAAGTACACCGAGTCTATTATATATTAACTATCTTGATTGCGTGGTAGTATACGTATTTTCCAAACTCCATGTGAGTTGTTGGCTCCTATCTGGTTTGCTAACTTACTCCTGATTTTTCAAGGGCAGAACTACTGTAAAATCATGTATTTAAGTTTGTGTGGGGTTTTTTTCGCGCTAAGGCGAAAATAGGGTGTTTGCGCTAGTTTTAAGTTCGTGGCAGCGCTATAGTTACATACTGCTACATTATTGGACAAAAATGTTTGCGGTGGTTTTACGTTCGTGTAAGGGTCGCCGCAAAAACCGCGAACATAAAAGCACCCCGAACATTTCTGCATTTACAGTAATTAAATGTATGCACCCTACTTTAGCATATCTCTGGAAAACCAGCTTGCAACATGAAAAGTTTTGAAATTGTGTACTACGATGATATGCTGTTTAAAGTCTATCCTTCCATACCTGGTGCAGTTGGAATCTAATGTCTGTATATTACATTGCCAAACAAAACTGGCATTCAGACAATTATTGTATGAAATGAATTGAAAAAAATATTATGGTTAAACAAAAACTTGAACCCTGGATGTAATGAATTCTGCAACTCGTTAACGAATACTAGTAGACTGATTTCAATGCCAATCATCATATAGAGAGCAACTTATTCATTAGCATCAAGTACAGTAGGGTCTGAGGGCTGTCCTAGGACCCGTCCCTCTGTACTGGGACAGAATTTTGCTAGTTGGGACGGACAAAAATTTCACCCCATCCGTCCAAAAAAAATCTGAACTTAATGATGACATGAAAGTGATGAAAATGCAGTTTTGTAAGCTTACAATGGCAGAACAATGACGTAACAATGAAAATCAACAACGTGGGCTCCAAAAACAATGGGTGGGACGGATTTTAGAAAATTAAAAGCGGGAGACAGGCCCGAGTAGGGGCCTCCCACAAGATATTTGTAAGCCTTCCTGTATGACAGCCTGTTAAAAACCTCAGATGCTTTACGACGATACTTGGATATCTGAACAACTCTTGGAGTAAGATATGTAGGGTGTATTGGTGAGACAAGTTGTTTGATATAACACCAGCCATTGCTGCTGCATTTGTGCAATTCAAACATTCTTGAACAATACAAATTCAGATACAGAATGTTATATAAGAAAAAAAAGTAACAAAAACTACTTTGGATTGCAAGAGACCCATCTCCAATTGAATTTGAATACTATCATGGTAATAGTTTTATGAGTATTCAGTTTGACTCATTGAATCACTAAGTCTTACATTCAAACAGGGTTGTCTCCAGCTTTAAATTTGTTTCAGTCCTTCTCATTGTTTCCGAGCCCATGTGGTTACTTTTCGTTGTTAGATCCGTCATTATCAGCTAATACGAAAAATCATTTTCCTCAGTTTCATTGATGTTCACATTCTTTGGACTGACAGGTTGAAATTTTTATCCGCCCCAACAAGCAAATTTCCGTCCCAGGTTCTAGAGACAGCCCTGCACTTAAATCTTTAAGAAAGGTTCATTTTAGGCACACCACCCTCTAAGAAATGTTAAATGTTCCCAAGAAACCTGTCCCTAAGGACAAAGAAATAAATGTCAAGTTATGTACTAAACCTTTGTTGTGCCCGGTGCACGGTGGAATGTAAAAAGTCCCAAGAACTTACCTACAATTTGTTCAGTATTGACTTGAAGTATGGCATACATATACTTTAGATTTCAGTAAACTTCCAATTGTATTAGGCAACGATTTTTCATCTACTATTACTACAATAAACGATAAGGTTTATCTGATATCCTCATAACGGTGAAGAATTGTCTTACATAATGATTATGTTTGGTTCTTTAAGCGTTAAAAGGAACTTTCCTTACAAGAACTTGAAGAAGAGAGCTGACTCATTACCTTAGTCAAACAGACTGTAGGAGCACGCACTGGTACTGGGTAGTACACCACTGGTGGATGTCCAAGGACATAGTATGGGGCCATCAAAACATACGCCATGTTTTAGCCTTTTTCACTTGTCCCTAAAACTGGGCAAACTTAAAAGCTTCTTTATCAGAGCTCTTCTGAGACTGCTTTCAGACAAATTTACTCCAGACCAATTGAGCCATAAAAAGGACTTTCCATACCATTACAGACGGTTTTGAAGTCACATGGCAAGCAATGTAAACCCCCAAGGGAAACGCCCGTTTCAAAGGGCTGTAGACATGGAGTTGATTCAAAGACACCCCTGTTTTGTCCTTGACAGGTGCATAATTATTTTGTTTACCAGAAACGGAGACTTTTTGGGTGCCTCCACCCTTCACACATAGCCGGAGGGGATACATGACGCAAAAATCCTGTCTGGAACTCATGTTAATGAAGGGCAGTTGTTCTCCAGGACTTTGACCCCAGCAGAGCATCTGCCAAACTGTTGTGTAACAAAAAAAATTCATATTCATATACTGGTGATAAAAAGTCAAACCACAATCAAACTTACACAAACGTAGATTTTTACCCGAGCAAAAACCGAGAATACATCACGCGCACTTTGTATCCGAGATTCAAGTTTCACCCAACGTGGTCCAAAAATCATACACGGCGTGACGTTATCCATATGAATGGATCTTTAAAATCAAATTTTAAAGAAAGTCTTGGATTTCGACAGCTGCAATTTATCGTTTTTTGGGGGGCATTCTCTATGATTCAAGCTCAAACTATATGTACATTCTCTGTTCAAACTCAAGGACAGACGATAGAACTCAAAGTGCCTGAGGGTTGGACTTAATCGTTCTGTTTACGAAAAAGTTGGAGCTGAGTCCACGTGGCAGGTGCATGACACCAGCTCAGTCCACTATAGGGTGAACCAATGAACTGTAGCGACTTTGTGCTGTGCACTTTGGGAATGTTTGCAAAGGTGAAGGATAAGGGGGTGGGTTGGTGGATCATCTAAAAGGAAGTTGGTTATCTACTTTTCAAACCAACTAAAACTTACGTCTCATGAAGACATGCAACACAATCTGCAACGTAATTCCACTTAAACATTAAAGAATATGACAGCTTCATACAAAGTCTATATAACAATGGAAAAATGACAACATTCCACGCTCGTTCTCATTTAAATGTACACATTCTGTAACTTCAATAACTGTTTGAAGTAAGACGTTTCTGACATTGAGATATGCAACATATTAGGTGCCAAACTGTCGTTTTTAGGATGACTTAAAACTTTTCTGGCTTTTAAAAACCACAGTTTGGCACCGTATATGTGGCATATCTTAATGTCAGGAACATCTCACTTCAAACGGTAACGCAAGTCACAGAATGTGTACATTTGAATGAGAATGAGCGTCCAGACTTCTTGTTCTGGTGGTTCCTCTTCCTGACACCAAACAAGTGACTACCTTAGACAGGGGAGTACCCGGTACTAGTAATCAAATATCTATACATAATTTCATCCGACATTGACAGGGATAACCTGATTGGCGGCTTTTTTTATCAAGATTGCATTATTTATATATGCCAGAAGGGAACACCATGTGCTCCTGATATGATCCCTTTTTGTGGTGTTTCACAATGATTATACCAGTACAGTAGCTTGTTTCATGATCATATTTGGCACACAGTGAAATTAGCAGTGTTTTTGACGAATTTCACATTGGGGGAATTTGCATTACGTCCTCGATTTTGTTTTCAATGACTAGTGAGTCAGAATCGTTGAATCTTCGACTATACCTCTTGTGTTGGTTTGAAATCTGGGATGGTTTGTATGTCCATGTCTACGACTAAACCAGAGTCAACTTCTTTTCCCTTTTATTCACCCAAATGTTGCAAGGTGTTATTGTAGTTGAGTACAGTACAGTCAACAATTTACACAGTTGCGGTACCTGCAATAATATGCCTCTCCAGTATGATTAAAGGAGGGCGAAAGAAACAAACTACGTGAAGATAGACTGAATCAGCAATGGCTAACTTAGTCTTACGCGATTTGGAAGGAAGATAATCAATATGTCCTTGAAATGGTTAAGATGTCATATACCCTCAGAATGTAGAGACTGTGTTCTATCTTACGAACTCGATTTCCTTTTGTTTTGAAATCTGTCACAAGGTAAACAAGAAAGGCATAAAATATATTGCCATGGCGACAATTGAGTGGCTATATGTATGTGGTGTTTATGATTAACATTATTTAAGCTACATGTATATTTTGACACATTGCAACTTCAGACAGGCAAATTGCCCAGAGATCCATTCTGAGGAATGCTCTAGCAGAGAGACAGTGCTTTTCGTCCAGTTTTGGTGTACTTGATCATTACTGTAAAATGCATTTAAGTTCGTGTGGTTTCTATTTCGCGCTAAGGCGAAAATGGAGTATTCGCGGTGGTTTAAAGTTCGCGGCAGTGCTACGGTCACATACTGCTACAGTGTTAGACAAAAATGTTCGCAGTGGTTTTAAGTTTGCGGTGAAACGGTCGCCACAAAAACCGCAAACATTAAACCACCACAAACATTTCTGCATTTACAGTACTCAGTCCCACACCCCCTACCCCCATCCCCCGGAATATGACCACTTGTTGCCTTAGCCTCCTTGGCAGACCTCCCGGGCGGCGCCGGCATGTATTTTTTGGGGAGCGCTATATAGCGGCGGATACAGTCCCCCAAGCAGATACGATCCCCCAAGCAGGTACAGTCCCCCCAACCAAAGAACCTGGCCCCGAAAAGTTGAAAATCACGAATCAGCGCTCCCTCCAAAAATATAAACAACGGTGCCGTCCAGCGGGCCTGGAAAGGAGGCTACTGTTGCCTTCTGTCCAGCTTGCCTGCAGCTGCGATTGCCATGTATCCTACAGCCCTGCTAATCCAGGCTAGGACTCTTACTATTGGGGTTGTCGTGCTTATAAATATTAATGAGATTTGCCTCGCCTTATTGTGCACAAGCCAATCAGTGCCCAGATTACAAATGACATGCCATAAAACCTGTTTGTGAGAGGATAATAGTTACTTCGTATGTTAATTTGGTCAGTATTTGGTGGTGTCTCATCAATCCACAGAACCGACAGATCTTGAAAATATAAACAAGTTTGGAAGCAGAAAAGACTATCAAGTTGGTGCTGTTTGTCTTGGTTTTGAATATTAATGAGCTTACCTTATATGTCACAAGCTTTAAAGCTTAGGACAACACTTTCAATTTCTCTCAATGGCTGACAGCTGGTTTTAGTGGCCACGCCCCCAAAAAATTAGTCTGAGGCTGGATTATATTATAATAGAAGTTTATTGCAAGTTCATGCCCGTGGGCTAATTGCAAATACATGGTAAAAACATAGGGAAAAACATACATGTGTCAGTAAACTGTGTCTGACTTTGTTGTAACAATAGGCTACTGGTACTAAATACAATTGTTGGCTATATCTAAACTAGCTGGGTTGATTATACTCCAAGTATTTATATTTGCTGTGGGATAGCCCTGCGTAGGAGGGTACGATTGCCATTGACTGGCCTGAAGGAATTTCATGAAGGAATTTCCATGGGAAGCCAACTCCCCATGCTTACCCTCGGGGCCCAGAAAGAGTAGCCTGACAGGGTAGCCTAGCCTGGTAGCCAGCCCAGCCTTTTCCATAAACCCGCCATGCAACAGTTAGTATTTGAGTAGTCTCTTGCAGAAATTTCATATGGGTGGAGCGAGATATTGCTGACCAAATGTTCACCATGTGGAGTGCTGGATACCCTGGGAGCCCAGACTAGGACCAGGTCGCTAGTGATTTCCTTCGGCGGCCCAAGAACAGTCAGCCCGCCCGATCTTAATCAACACTCCGGGAAGTTGTAGCCCGAGGGAGTGGACCGCGCCCCTTTGTTGGTAATGACCGGTCAACTCTCGGGCTAGAACTCCCCCGGTGCGTTAATTATGGTATCGCCGGGCTTGGAGCTCTGGGCCGCCGAAGGAATTGGCTAGAAGGAACCGGCTAAAAGGAACCGGCTAAAAGGCCCGATAAATAGTCTGGTTCCCAGGGTAAGTGCAGGAAGGCGCGAGGCCATTGTCACATGTAAAATTGTCTCCTATGTTTCTACCATTGGGCATGATCAAATAAAACCATTCATTCATTCATTCATGAACAGTCTGCTAAAGTTCTGCTAGGGGGTGCAGCTGAACACAATTGCCCAAAAGTTGAGGGGCCAGAAAGGAGGTCGTGCCCAGCTGGCCACAAGCATGGGCCCAGGGTTTTCCCCATTACGAATAATAATAATTCACCAATCACCAGGTTGTGATATTACATTTACAGCCAGTAGGTACTCATTTCTGAGTAATGAGGCTGTTGTAACACGCTCGGGGCACCTCCTCGAACATGGGACCCCCATTATACGTCTCTTCCGAAAGACGGTGCAGCCCCGACAAGGATACCCTTCCCGGATTCGATCTGGGGTTCTCACAGATCCAACTGCATTGTACTAGTAATTGCTTGCAAATTACAAGTAATTACTAGTAATTACCCCCTAATAATCATTATTACATGTAATTAGATTTTCACACTGATTATTTTATTCGCCATGTTATTTCTAGTATCATGTGGGGCTCTGTATATGGATAATGCACTTGAACCGTGATTGATATTCAGCCACGGACACAAAATGAAAAATACAGTATGCGTTACACCATGTTAATATTCTCATTGTAATTCATCACGATATCCTTTATAGTATAACTCAGAGCACGGGAACTCGTTTCTGGGACATCATCTATTCTCGCCCACCACAAATGCAATCTCCTTTATAATGATATAAGACTCGTTCATTTTGATATCCCCAAATATATCGACATGAATCCTCGATTAAAATAAATCATGTATCATCGTCCAAACAAGGAGATTGTAATTGGTCCAACCTATGACTCACAATCAATTATTCATATTCATAATCAATCATTAAGAAACACGAATTTATTAATCTATAGATCTTAAGGGTAGTCCCCTCAGTTAACTGAGTAACTGATTTTTAAGGGAGCCCTGAAAAAATTAATTAAAGCATTTAATGATGCAACATCAAAATTTGTGCCAATGATCTTTTTTTTTTCAAAATAGATGTCTGCAAGCGTCAATTAGACAAAATAAATGCCGTTAGCTATTCCCAAATCATTGGAGTTGGTTCCAACAATAACTGTTATTTTTTTAACACAAACCTGAAACCCTCATTGTTTGAACTTAGATACAAGGCTTCCTGTAACGTTACCTGATATAAATTATCAAGGTCTGAGTCGTATAGAATAGAAATGTGTGGTTTGTAAATAAAGAAAGAATTTCTAGAAATTAAAGAAGGTAGCGCAAACCTTACCTGTGTGGTGAAAACCCTGTCCCGTCAACGACCGGCATCGCATCAAACTGTCCAACGTTCCTTTGTGTCTCTCACTTTGTAATTCTTTCACGCCGAGCAGATGCCGCGCAACGTGACCACACGAAACACGTTCGCCCCATATTTAAGAACCAGGACACCCGAAATAAAATTAGCCCCCAAAACGTGCACCTAACACTGCCCGGAAGTGTCTCTACGTCAAGACACACGAAACCTAACGACAACCCAATGCTGAGAAATGGTTAATGAGAATGATTGAAACGTGGGGATAAGACTCCTCCGGCTAAAATTTGCTTTGGAGATCGCTGAAACGATTTGTCTTCCCGATGAGAAGAAGCCCGTCGCAACATGTGCCACTTTACATAAACAAAGACCACAAGGGGAAACCCTCGTGTACATTACAGCTGATCAACGTGAGTCCCGTGGCCCCGCATGTGAGGGGGCGGGGCTTAAGCGGTGACGTAAGCGCCGATCAATGAATAAGGGCACACGTTTCTACTTTGGTCCTTCTACTATGTGATTCATAATTCATGACACCCGGTGAATACGTTTGTACAGGATTGGAGACCACGTGCGAGGTAACCTGAAGTCAAGGAGGTTATGGAATCTTATAGGGGTATTAAAGATCCAGCTGGAAATGAACAGATCTTCTGTTTCTTTAGAATCAGATACAACTTAGTGCTATATGTTATTTTTCTGAATCCAAAATATTGGAATTTGAACAAGGTGGCAGTTGAATTTATACATGTATAAACACAGTATTCTGACGCCCCCCCCCCCCAGTTCCCCCCCAGGTACATGTATTTCCAATCCCCATAAAGGTTCAATAAATATTTGAGTGATCTTGAATTTTGTTTTTGTAGTGAGTAAATGTTTACTAACCTTCGCCGAGAAGGTTATGTTTTCGGGGCCATTTGTTATGTTGTTGTCGGCTGACAGGGTGTGTTTACTTATTGGCGACGCCTCGAGGGCTAGCCTAATAGTCACAATTTCTTTATATCAACATTCATGCCCTTATGCTAATAGTTTCTGAGGGATACATACTGAAACAATATTGCGGTAGAAGGTAACAATGTCTACTCTATAGATCTATTTGATATTTCTGCGTACATTGCTTTGGGGGTTTACCCCCTTCTTTGGAGGCAGTAGCTAATGCATTGTCTGACGTTTTTTTTAATGTCAAATGAATCTTGTGATTTTAGTAGAAATGTAACTTTTCGGAGGTCTTCCATAGCTGTTGAAAACTCGGGAAGATTGCTGTAATTGTTTTGAAAAGCTTGCTCGCTTCCTCCTCATAATGAGGGCAGCTAGTTTAATACAAATGAAATGTATTTCATCTTCCACTTTATTCATTGTTGCACAGTCTGTCCTGAACTGGCAGCTTTTTAAAATAATGACAGTGAACAATGATCTTTATTTGTACGTACGTTCATGCCCACATGGGCTAAATGCAGTACAGTAGTTTCAATATCACATGAAACGTATTCATGGTAGAGAATCATTTCAAGAGCGGTAGTCAGATACATGTGTAATTAATAAAACAGCTAAATATATGCTATACTATATCTATCGATCACACAATAATCAAACATATAATGTTATGCTATCATTGAATCTATTGTTTACATGTTTCTTCCCTCTTCTCAAAATAAGTGTGTACGAATTCACGAGTTTTTGTTGTATAATGTTGTCAGAGGATGTTACTATATATACAAATAGTTCATCTTTTACTAACTGTTTATATCTTGCATCTAAAATAACGTCCCTTATGTATCTCTGAAGGGTAGAGATGGGCACTGTTTTTATATAACAATGGTTCGCTTGTCAAATTCATTATGGTAAGATTACATGTATAAATAACTTTTCATTGATAGGAGGGTACATGTTAGTATGTATGCATCTGTTTACTTGGTATTCATCAATATCTAATTATCCACCTATCTATCTGCTGACAAAATATATGTCTATCATATTGTATACCAGGATTTCTCTGAATTGATTCAAATAGCAAATTCATGTTCATACTGACACGTGACAACCCCTGTATTGTACATTTTGGAAAAATATATGATCTTTTTTATTGCACATACCACAGTTCAGTGCTAGCTGTTTGTTGAACATGCTTACTACTAGCCCGTAAAACCATGGACCCCCGTGAGCGCTTATCTACCTGGGCGGACGGGCATCACTCCCTACGCCGTAGAGATATCGGGGAGATACTGATGGTATGGTTACCAGGCTATGTTCCGGTGGGTTAGTTTGGTTTGCTAGCATGGACAACTGCAATAAGCCCACCAAAATCAGTGACGCTGCCATCCCCAAAAAATCCGTTGTTCTTAGGGCGTAGTGCAGGGGACATATAGTATTGATGCCAATGTAGCCCGCGGTCATTAGCACTTCTTCTATTAAATTTTCGGCATCCACATAGCGCACAGGTTGGTGTCCTCGAACGGACCAACCATGTAGTCCTCGCTTGCTTCCATGGAACAAGCTTGAGATCGGCTGATGAGCACTAGCGTGCCTCCCGGCTTCAGCAGGCGGGTGATGCTGCGAACAGCAGCCGAGTAGGACTACCGGGAGGAACTTCAGTTTCCGGATCCAGGCACTTCATCGATGCGATGACGTCGAACTGTATGTGACAAGTGCATTTGAAAATGATATAACGTTGGGTAACATAAATTCGGGATTTTTCCGATAATGGATGACTGAAATCAATCTAGCAGAACAATAAACCATCCTTTTTTTCTATAATTCTGTCAGTATCATGTACTATCTTTGCACTAATCATATATATGGTAGATTTTGTCTCTAGTCGTGCTGACACCATAATATTTCAACTTAAAACTACCGTCCGCCGCACGCAGAATGACAGTGCTGTCGGACAGGGGGGCACATTAATTCGGGAGAGAAGATTCGTCTTGAATATCTTACCGCTAATCACATTTTATACAGCAGCTATTCGTTCCATCCTTGGCTTGAGGAGAGTGCTATGGATATAGACGTGTCCAAGTAAAAAAAATACACGAAAAAACGGCCGTACCGCACACATCAGGCCAGTTCGGGAACAAGCCGTGTGTTGAGTCGGTAGAACTCAAAGTCGGCCCATCGTCATCATCGGGCAACGTGTAACGTTACATTATTCATGGCAAGTTAGCTGGATGCCGTAGCAATGGTAATACTACTATGTCCATGTGTTCCTTGTTGTGTTAGGAGCAAACTTTGAGGAAAATATCTTCCTCAGTCCACTATCACACGCAGCATTTAGACAAAAAAGTGTTCCTCACAAACCTTTGTCGTCTGCTTGACAACAGGATTCTGGTTAACAATATGGCGGCGGGAAAATACACGTGCCGTAGGTTGTAGCAACAGAGAGGAGTTTTGATGATTAATCACACTTAGAATCCAGTTGCAGGTTAGCAAAAGAGATTGTAATAAGTTGTCTTGTAAATAATTGTGTTTAGCAGGAAGCGGATGTGACATTTTTCTTATAAACCAGCCGACAACCATGTTGTGTAATTCTCCCACGAAGCCCTCAGACTGTTCCAATAAGGGACGGAGAGTTTTTGACCTCGTCGCCTTATAATCCATGCTTATCGAAGCTTTTCAGACAGTGTTCTGAATACGTAAGTCTGTCAGGTTTGCATTTCTAGCGGTATTACTTATGTTGCATCTAGCACATATCCCTAAATACCCCGTTTTCGAAAAATCCCGAATTTAAGTACCCCGCGAATTTATGTTACCCAACGTTATAACATTAAGAATTAAAATCGACGAGTTTAAAATCGGCGAAAAAAAATCAACGACTTTGAAATCGATGTGCATTTGAAAATGGTATATAAGAATTAAAATCGACGAGTTTAAAATCGGCGAAAAAAATCAACGACTTTGAAATCGACGTGCATTTGAAAATTGTATATAAGATTTAAAATCGACTAGTTTAAAATCGGCGAAAAAAATCAACGACTTTGAAATCGACGTGCATTTGAAAATGGTATATAAGAATTAAAATCGACGAGTTTGAAATCGACATGCATTTGAAAATGATATAGGCTTTTAAACATATATGATTTTAAAAAGATATCTCCTTTTCAAAACATAGGAATCTAATTTCACCCATTTTAAAAAGACATTTTAAAAACATGAATGAATTTTATTTCACCCATTTCAAAAAGATACCTCCTTTTCAAAGCATATATGAATTTAATTTCCCCCATTTTAAAAAGACATGTCATTTTAAAAACATGAATGAATATTATTTCACCCATTTTGAAAAGATATCTCCTTTTCAAAACATATATGAATTCAATTTCACCCATTTGAAAAAGATATCTACTTTTCGAAACATGTATGGATTTAATTTCACCCATCTAGATTTGAAAAGTGGATATACGATCTTTTTGACGGTGTTTCTGCTTCGTAATTTGTGAGCAAACCTTGCTTGACCAGTTTTTGTTGCCTTCGCCTTGTGCTGTTTGTGCGTCTGCCTGTTTGCTAATCGCATAACTCGACAAGCTGTGGATGGATTTTAATGATATTCGATAGGTGGGTATGGGTTGGGAAAACGAAGATCAAATTCGATAATGGCCTCCTATCCGATTTCTAAAGTACTGCAGTCCGGTTTTGATCCTCTACCTCATGTTCTGGATATGCTATCATAGTGGTATAGGATGCTATGGTCGTATATATAATTTGTAAGTGGTAGATAGCTCTTGGGGCAGGGATTAAGTGGTAAAGGTTGGGCTCCCCTAGCGGTTTTTTCTAACTTGCAGGGGTCTATTTTGATTCACACTTTGAAAGAGAATAACCCAAGAAAGGATCGTCATGATATTTGGTATGTGAATAGCTTGGGGGATGATTTGCATAATTAGATACTAATCATGCAAATAAGGGGATAATTTGCTTACTTAATGAGTCCATTAAGGGCCATTATAATTCTTATTTTATGTACCTGTTTGTCACAGGTATTTAATTTTTGGTTACAATGTTGTATCGCTTCTGTAATGTTACTTTCAAGTATTGCTCCGAATTATTATGATGTTGTGATTTTAATTTGAATGAATAAGTTGTTCTTGGTTGTAACAATTGGTGGTGGTGAATAAAGTTTTGGAAAAAAGAGTCATTGCAAAACAAATATCTGGTTTGGTATGTAGAATGCTAGCAGAATTGAGTCAGAAATGTTATTTCCATGTCCTACACTATCGATGACAATTATGCATAATTAATTCTCATCTGTATGCTTCGCACAAACCTCATGTGTAGATCCTAAATATATAATTGTGAAATGGATCGTGGTGAATTGCTTTTGTTTGTCGGGCAAAGAGAAGCACAATGCTGTTGCTAATTGTTTGATATAATGTGTATGTAATTTTCGTTTTATATTCATTTGTGCCTGTAAAGCGGTTATTTTTATTTGAATTTGTAAAGCGTGTAATGTTTTACAAGTAGATATGTTTCATATATAAATGTATTTTAAAATGCGTAAATTTGGTAAAATATGTAATAAAAGCAGACAATTGAAAAGTCTTAAATTTAAAACGCAGGGAAGGAAAACCCTGCACAGAAACCCAGGGAAGACATCCCTGCACAAAAGTCCAAGGGAGCACACCCTGGCCCAAAAAAGCCAGTGGGAATGACCCCTGTAGATATATGTAACTTGGGAGCACACCCTAGCCAAAAAAGCCAGTGAGAATGGCCCCTGCAACAATATGTAACTGTGTTTATCTGTGGAATTGCAAATGGGTAATGTAAATTAAATGTGCTGGTATGTTATGTATTTATGTATGTTCGAATGAAAATGTGATTATTTGCTCTGTTGCTCTTTAATGTGTTCTATATCTTTTTGGCTGTTTCGCCAGAGTGAATAGATAGATATCAGTGATCATAAAGTTAGAATCCAAGGAGTCACAACCCGATGTTTTCGTATATGTACTCCCCAATAGAAGCCTTTATTACTTGTTTTATCAAGTTTCTAGCCATATCCACCGTCCAGTCACAGACTAGGAAAGTGAGCTTCCACTCTTATTGTTAACCTCGCACGCAAACTTTCGTTGAAAAAAATAGGTTCAAACAACTTGAATGTTAAACATGTATTGCATTGAGCCGACGATGTTAAAACATGCTTTGTACTGAGCCGACAACGAACGAGGCTGGTTTATAAAACAGGACAAGGTTTCTCAGAAAGAATAGCGTGGTAAGGAAAAGTCGCGGGAGGGTTTTTTTCTTTGCCCATGGGAAAAGATGACAAGCCGAAAGATGGAGGAGGGCATCTATAATTCAAGACGCTAGTTGTTAGAAGAAGTTCTTTCAAAGCAATTTGGTGGATGAATGGTCACTTACATGTCGATTTGGCGCACACAATTACTTCCAGGAGACTGACGGGAGGTCCCATCAGTGACAGGCGGACTGATCCACTCGTGGCCCGGCGGACAGGAGAGCACAGCACCGCACTTGAGAAACGCGGAGGGCCACGGTGAAAGATTAAGAGAGGTAAGAAGTCTCTACGGTACCAGACTATTTACGCTGACTGGCTGTAGGGGAGTTTGGCTAGCCTCTACCAGGTCCCGCGGATCGCTGTGAAAATAGTAGAAATTGGCCAAATAGAGTGAATTATTGTATGCTAAGAGAGTCGGCTACGAAGAGAGGGTCCAATTTGCAATCCTAGGAGCCTGCAAGTGAAACCCTGGCAAATCTCCCTATAGCCGGCGTAGTTAGTCTGGTAGAGACTAGAGTTTGGCCACGGTCGGGTTTCATTGGTCAGGCCAAGGCGAAATGTTAACCTTCCGACGGACTGACTCTCCTGGCCAATTATTCCCCTTCTTGTCGGAATTCTATACTCCACACCCCCGTAGAAAGGCCTAGTGGGGGCTATTAGGGGACTGTATGCGGTTATTATAAACCCCCTCATGGTCTTGTCGCGCTGAAAGTCAAGGGACTGATGTACTCGGAGTTCTAATACATGTATGAACCTTTACTACTCAACATATCTGTGACAGGACCTCTCCTTGGTACTGAACTGAGTATCACCAACAATTACATATCTGTGACAGGACCTCTCCTTGGTACTGAACTGAGTATATATATAACATAAGGACAATGCCGAAAGTAGACTTTTCTACCGTTCTTTACATTATCATATATGAGTTATTTTCCTTAGCAGTTGATTAAGACGAGATCTAACGTCTATTGCTTAGTTTGACAGATCTTTTCTTCTTTTGCTTCGTCTTATAGTCATGATGTGTGTGTGTGTGTGTGTGTGTGTGTGTGTGTGTGTGTGTGTGTGTGTGTGTGTGTGTGTGTGTGTGCGTGCGTGTGTGTTTGATAATACCGAACAAGTTAGAGAATGTCAGGATCTCTCTGACATCGGATTTGAGGTTCAAAAAATTTATAAAAAAAAGACGTTAACAGCTTCCAATGCTCCAGCAGCTTCAATGCACCATTGCCGGCGAGCATGCACCGTAAACTGACAAAGAATTTTCCTCCTCGGTTCCTTTGACAACTTGTTTTAGTATCATGGCAAAGTCTACCGGACATCTTTCAATGAAATATGGCAGTTTTCATTCTCCTTATATTTGGGGGGGGGGGGGGGGGGTGCCGTGTTAATTGTATATAACATATTAGTTTTCGTACAAAGAAAATCTAGTCTGACTTTATTTCGCAGACACTTGAATATCGGTAACACTGAGTAGTTCACTAAATGTGGGGACAACACAGACAAAACTGGCAATGCTTGCTGTAACTGTATTTATATAGCCGGTATAACCACCATTCGGTGTAGCACACCAGCTTTGCGCAGTGATATAGAAAGTGTTCTGAAGAAGTAAATACTCAAACTTGTCTGTAATGGCCACCCAATGGACCTAGCAAATGCATGGCCACACTAGACGAGTGGGCTCTGATATCCATCCGTTTTCAGCCATATGTAGTGCGCTGTATGATTGGAGTGGTCAGTATTGTGAAAGAAGAATGTCACTCAGAAAGGTGACCACAATGACATGGATGGGCCTCTAGATGTTCAATTAACCTATGATAGCACATGGTATTGTGATAGCATGCACACGTACGGGTCTGTATCAAGTAAGGTTGGCACGCAGAGGGGGGGAATACTGAAACCCTCAGCTTTGTCCGGCGTAACACCATTCGCTCTCCTAATCTAAGTATTCCTTTTCAAGTCATGACTGTATACAGTGCGTTTTATCTGTAACATGATTCTCTAGAGTCGTATACAGTCTTGTTTCCCATTCGACTAATACTGTTACGGTGTCAAGGCCTTTAATGATCTTACTGAATTTTTCATGACCGCTGATGACATGATAGGCCATATATGATGGCATGTGTCCTAATTTCAAGTGTCCTAGCAACGACGGGCTCTATCTCATGGCATGTGTCCTAATACCAGGTGTCCTAATTTCAGGTGTCCTAGCAACGACAAGATTAAAGTCGACAAACATGAAACGCCGCGACAGTCGAACGGGAGAAGAGCGGGCAACGGTTGCTCCCAGAGACAGAGCAATGGAAGAGAACACAGGCAGATCGAACAGCGTGGCTTATAAAGGAGCAGGCGAGCAAACAAAGCCTCGTGCTACCAAGGCTGTCGTGCCAACTCGTACCCTTCAGTTCAAAAGTTTCTTTCCGGTGACCGTGCGGTCTACCATGAACGCCAACCACCTCCACAACGAGCTCCTGCGAAAGAAACTCGAGTGTGAGCACCTGGGCAGAAAGAACAAGTTTCTCAGCAACGAGCTGCGAATGGAGAAGTACGTCACGCGTAAACTGGCCGCCGATAAAGCCGAGTTTCTGGAGACCAAGCACAATGCGCTGGTGAGCGAACAGGAGAGACTTATACAGAGGGAGAAGGACGCTATAGATCGTGCACAAAGAGTTGCCGCAGAGTTAGAGGGGACCAAGCAGCAACTGGACGACTTCAGGGACATAGTGCAGGAAGCCCAGAAAGGGAGCGAAAGGATTGCCGAAGAGATGGAAAAGATCCGTCTGGAAAACAAAACTTTAGTTGAGGAGAAAAGATACGCTACGATGGGGGAGATTGAAGCGACTCGGAGGGCGGACGCAGCGGACAGACAGGCGGCAGAGGAGGCCCAGCGGCGCTGGCGACTGGAGACGCAGACCAAGCTGACGCTGTTGGATAAGGAACAGACGGAACAACAGCTTGCGGAGGCCAGACAGCAACAGAGAGCTCTACAACAGGTGCTGGATGAGGCGGAGAAACAGAAGAGCCAGCGACAAGACAAGGGTACGCAGACGGCCGTCCGGATGTGTCTGCAGTGCGCCGGGCACAGACCGTACCGGGGAGTCTACGTTCAGCAGTGCGAACTGCTGAACCTGCACGGCCTCCGTATGGAGCAGGCCCGAGGTCACAGCATGACGCTCCCCCACCTAAACCAGCGGTCTCATGGCCTCCCAAACTTGTCCGAGCCACAAACTCCCGAGCACCAAAATGACCAGAAGAGCCCTTCCCATGCCACCTCGGACAACCTGCCTAGCCCCCGCGAAGACAACCAGCGCGATGGTAGGCTGAACATTTCCATCTCCCTGCCTTCTCCTCGGAAACTGCCGAAACGCACCAGCGGGCTTCGGTACGCCATGGTTCCTGTCGACGTTCCGACTGAGGAGGGTGACGACATTGTTGAGGTTTTCGAATATTAAGATTTATCCTCATCCTCCTTCGTCATCCTCCTTCGTCATCCTCATCCTCCTCTACATCATCATCATCATCATCATCATCATCATCATCATCATCATCATCATCATCATCATCATCATCATCATCATCATCATCATCATCATCATCATCAACATCAACATCATTAGTACATTATATCATCATCGTCATCGTCAACACCATCCGTCCGTCCGTTCGAATATTAAGATTTATCCTCATCCTCCTTCGTCATCATCATCATCATCATCATCATCATCATCATCATCATCATCATCATCATCATCATCATCATCATCATCATCATCATCATCATCATCAGTCAGTCAGTCAGTCAGTCAGTCAGTCAGTCCGTCCGTCCGTCCGTCCAAGTAGACAATGGTTCGCTGCTGATCTTCGATCAGTGTTTGAGATGACTGCACAGTACAGGCTAATCCGTGAGTCCCTGCTGCAGCCTCGCAGATGAGAGCTGCGAGGCATTGTGTGGCATGGACATGTTACGAACAGGCACGAATAGATAAGTAAAGAAGACGTTTTTCAATATTTCTTATTACTTTAAGTACGAATAAATCTGACTAGAAAGGATGGGGTCATTTTGGGTGATAAACAGAGTTAGTATGTACCATGGAGTAATCGAGTCCCCTGGGACTAGTCCAACCCTCATTCGTACACCAGGGCCAGTCTTCTAGTGTGTTTTGAAGTATTTTCAACATCGTTAAAGCTTTGATATTGTAGGCATTTTTCACACAATAGGCTGTTACTCTACACAAAGAAATCTATAACGTTTTAAGCATGTATAATATTTCCATACTGAACTTTCTGTTAGTTTCTCAATACGAAGAAAAGTTACTCAGCAATTGGATAAGCTTTGCAATGGTTGTTGTGTTTCGTCAGTGACTGAACAGAATTTGGAATACAACGGGTATATAACGAAATATGTAAATCATGTAGAAACAATTCTACGAGAAACAATTCTACGAGAATTCAATTGAAGTCAAAGTTAAACAATACTTAGGAGACCTCATACCTCCATGAAATATTTAGTGCCTTTGTAGACTCATTGTTTTATCTTGTCTCATTGATTATGCAAATAAGGACCTAATTACAATAATGTAATCTAAATTATCGTCTTCTCTAGCAAAATTACATATGTTATATATGCAATAGCCCGTTCCTTTGGCAGAATGCCATGTTTGAATTTCACAATAGATTGTGCAAATGGCCTGCACATTTACCTGATATGTGCATAGTGATGTACAGCTTAAACTAAATTACATATGTCACAACTATGTAATTCCTACCATTTACCACTAAGGAAATATGATGCTTTCGCATTAATTATGTAAATTAGTCTTTTTGCATGATCTTATATGTATTAAAGTTCTATTACGAAAAACACCTATTACATATAAGTGACAGGACCTCTCCTTGGTACTGAACTGAGTATCACCAACTATTACAAATCTGTGACAGGACCTCTCCTTGGTACTGACCTGAGTATCACCAACTATCACATATCTGTGACAGGACCTCTCCTTGTTACTGGGCTGACAGTATTTAAATCACATTATTTGGTAAAAGTGCACAGGCGCAGATAAGAAAAAAAATGCTCCAACAACATAAAACTATGTTCAAATACAACTACAAACCTAAATACAGTTCATCTTCAGAAGTAGTCTTCATTAGTAAATGATAAAGACTACTTTTGTCCAGACGTTTCAAAAGTAGGGGGCCAAACCCTACGCCACTTCTTCACAAGACCAAGAGCTATCTACCATATTAAAAAAATCATATCAAAAAATCAAAATACAAGTCCTGTGCAGTACCACAGATCGAAAGCTGCCATGAGCCAATAGCCTGATTACCAGCCTTTTTAGCTTCCGTACGCTACCCAAGCTCCGCTACCGGCAGCGGATATCCGGAGCTTGGGTAGCGCCGCGGAGCTTGGGTAGCGTACGCTGTTGAGCCCATACTCATCTGTTCATTTTGCTAACACCTATCAGCATATCAAATATCATAAAGATTCATCCACAACATATTGAGTCATACTGTTCACAGAAAGAAACACACACACACACAAACACAAACACACACACACACACAAACACACACACACACACACACACACACACACACACACACACACACACACACACACCACACACACACACACCACACACACACACACAGACACGAAAGGATAGGATAGCCGTCTGTCAACGGTTCGTTAGTCGCCAGAAAGGTAGCAGAAGGGCTGCTGGAACGTGTGCAGATGAATGTATTTTGGTTTGACCCAAAAGAACGTTGCTATCAATTACCAATAATTAACCACGTCAAAAACCAACCGGAGCCATTCCTCTGAGTAACGGTAAAGGGGGAAATAAATGCTGCGCGTAGAGGGTATAGCGACGTTGGGAGTGGACCAAAGGCTAGAGCACTGATCTAGGGGTAGGCTGGACTACAGGTTGTATAAAGCCCCCACATGTGCCGTGTTATCATAATGAAATGAATCAGGGGCCAGACCAACAATATATGATGATAAGTAATAAATAATACGAAATATGTCATAATGCCCAGCAATATCTCGGCGGTTTGGACGCATTTTTCATTTGCCCCAAACTACCTGCCCAAAGATGAAACACAATATGAAATATCCTCATTGTTGCTTAGAAAGGGGTGGTTTATTAATTAGGCCTCGGAACTGTACAACATCTGAGATGATGACACATGTAAAGAATAGGGTCGTCAGCAGTAACTTTGCTAGTGAGGAAGGAGAAACATATCAAGTGTAACAAATGTAAATACGTAAATAAACAAGCTATCTGCCATCCAAAATTAAGACCAGAGCATGTTCAGGTCAAAAGGTGCAAAAAATGGAAGTTCTGCTGCAGTACCAAGGTCACATACCAGGGGGGCCCAAAATCGACCTAGACCTTTATTCTCCCAACACCGGTACCTACCTACATACCAAATATCATTACAATCCAACCAGACGTTCTTGAGTTATGCTGACTGCAAACATCCGGACACACAAACACACACACACACACACACACACACACACACACACACACACACACACACACACACACACACACACACGATCAAAATAATATCTCCATTTTCCATCCTCCAAGCAGATGTTAGGATGAAAGATCGCAACGTTTTCCAAATGTCAAGCTCACCTGACAGCCAAGCAATTAGGTAACAATAGAACTTTGACATCATTTTTACAGATGGAATTTTTTTGTATGGATTATGGCCGTGATATCTGTCAGAAAAGCCCGTTATTCAGAAAACGTCGCGCGTTCAGCCACCCCAACATCTGCTTGGAGATTAGGTTTCGTGCTCCGACGTCACGTGATCCCCGGGCATAAACAAAATGGCTGCCCATGTTAGCGATGTTGTCATTCATTTGCAAAAGTAGTCCGGCCAAATTTCTCGTGAATCTCGGCGAAATGGCGAAGGAGGAGGCAACAAGTTGCTGATAGAGATACCCGTAAGACGTTTAAAGGTAGGGGTCGTTTCTACATGGCTACAAGGTCTGGTTAAAAAGCAGAATGTGGTGGAATTTGCGGTGCCCAAACCCATGCCCCATGCATGTCAGGTTTCTGACCTGCTCAAATTATCGTGATCGTTCGCTCGTTCGATCCTAGGATAAATTATAGCCTGTTCTCTCTAGTTATCATCTACGTTAAACACACCTGTCGTGCTTTATTTTGGTGTTTTATTTTTTCTTATAACAGGGGAATAAGTCGACGAGGTAACGTTGAATAATATGTGTGTGTAACAAAGATACTACTGAAGAAAAATTTCAGTCTGCGACAAGGCACAAGCGGAAGTCTGTAGAACCCCCGGTCACGGCGGAAATACGGGAACAGTCGGGCTTTCTCTCTCTCTCTTCAGCTGGTCACATAATCATCTGGAAAAAATGACACTTTCCAGGATTCGAAAATCGAAATCGTTTTTTTTTTACAGCCAGCTTGAAAACTGGCCATCCTAAGCCTGAAGGTAGGTTGTCCATCAGCATTTTCAGGTTGCCCTATGATTACAATGTCATGATTTGTCCCTAAACAAAATACTGTGTTCGCGGCGGTTTTAATTTCACAGTTTTTACGGTTACCATTTCAACGCGAACTTAAAAAACATTTGTGTCCAATACTGTAGCAGTATGTGGCTATAGCACTGCGGCGAACTTAAAACCACCGCAAACACTCCATTTCCCCCTTAATAGCGCGAAATATATACCGTGTGAACTTAAATGCATTTACAGTACCAGATGCGGGTACAGAAACTTAGGTACAGGTCCACTTAGTTTCATTTTGTCATTAGCGTCACCAAGAAGGTTTTTGTGTGTGGACAGCTTATTTCGAGAAGCTGTTGATGGATCCTTATGTTATTTGGTATTTGATAATTACCTTCGCCGAGAAGGTTATGTTTTCGTCAACGTTGTCAGCTAGGTCTTCCTTAGACCTCGAAATGATTTTGGGCCCCCTAGCAGCTTGCTATGGTACTGCAGTGGAACTTTAGGGTTTGATATCTCTGTATCTGTATCTATATAGCCGGTATAACTGCTCTTCGGCGTAACACACCAGCTCGTGTTCTCGACATGCTATATGGTCATGATGTTTTTCATATACATGTATGTATGGTATATGGGTAGGGGTCCTGAAAATGAAGGTTAAGTTCGATAATGGGCCTCCTATGGTACTGCAGCAGACATACAGGTATGCTATGGTCTCAATTTTTTAGTGGTAGATAGCTCTAGTTCAATGTCTGCTCCAATGTGTTACAATTATTCTGCAACATTTTCATCACTCAGATGTCGGATTGAAAATTTTATGTCAGCAGTCGACCCCCTAAAAAGGCTGGGGTCGAAATTTCATCAAAACACGACTTTCCTCACTTCACTCAGGTGTAAATGAGTACCTAGCTTCGGTTAGGGACATCCCTCGGATAGGACGTTAAATGCAGGTCCCGTGTTTTAGGAAATCCACACCGCACTTATGGAAAAGAGTAGGGGTCCTTCCTGGTGTAAGTGGTTCAAAACCTACTGTCCTATGACCACACATGGGTTCGCCCTTAATAGTAATAGCCTCCGGCTACTTGGGCAATCCTGGCATGAACATGTTGAACCACTAGATAAAAAAAAATAAGTTGGTCAGGTCACCAGAAACACAACATTTCTTACCTTAAACCCTAAGCTTAAACCCTAACCTATTGAAGAAGACTGTTTTCCATCATTTGAAATAAACTCTTTTATTAGTATTACTACTAGTATTACACATTTAGACCTTGATTTTCTACAGGGTAACAACATTTTTTTTTGTGGCCTTGGTGAGGTATTGTCATTTAGAAACAGTATCGTTACCCCTTCTGGAATTCCAATGATATGTTCGTCCTCCATTTATTCCATTGAGTAGTAAGATTCTAGTAGTCCTTTGACCCGAGTTTGTTGGGTTTGTAAGTGTATATGGCTGTTTGATGAAAGTCACTTGTGTGCCATGTTTCAGTGTGACAGGCCAGCCTTCACACGAGGTCATGGCTGTCCGTTTGCCAATCTTCTAATGTGTAACTTCAGGAGAAATTACTCTTCTACCATTTATGTACTCAGTTACACGTGCAGTAGCACTGCATTCATGATACAGGGAACAATTACAGGGTGTAGTGTCTGCTTGGTGATACTAGTACTTAGATTGGGAAATATCCATTTTGAACTAGGGTGATTTTTTTAATGGTGCAGCTTGCATCCTCGCATACTGTAAATGCAGAAATGTTCGCAGTGGTTTTATGTTCGCGGTTTTCATGGTAAGCTCTTTGCCACAAACTTAAAACCATCGCGAAATTTTTTGTCCCTCCTACCCTTGTCTACTATAGTCCCAAACACAAACTTAAAACCACCACGAACACTCCGTTTTCTCCCTACCGTGATATTAAAACCCCATGAACTTAAATGCATTTACAGTAGTTGTTGATTGTATGTTGTGCATGGTTTCCTTGAGATAAGTCTTTGAACTGGGGGGATTGTGGAATTGTGCATTTAGGCGCAAATATACCTAAAGAGCTGTAGGTGCATTTTTGTTGGCATCTTATTTCAAAAGTGCCCCCTGTCGGACCTGCTGTAGGATGCACGAAGACCTAACTTTGTTAGAAAAAAAGGGTCAAAGGTTATCACATTTACTGGGCAGGAAGGACTGACCAGCTTCCTTCTAGGGTTAAATTTTGTTAAAGGTTCCTGAAGCTTAGAAGTTCCATATACTGTACTTCCTTTTTGAGGTCATAGGGGCAGTGGGTTGTGTCTAGGTATACTGTAAATGCAGAAATGTTTGCAGTGGTTTTATGTTCGCGGTTTTTGCGGCGACCGTTTCACTGCAAACCTAAAACCACTGCGGACATTTTTGTCCAATACTTAAGCTGTATGTGACTATAGCGCTACCGCAAACATTCAATTTTCATCTCAGCGCGAAATAAAAACCTTTTGATACTGCATGTAACCTCCTAAACCGAAGTCAGGTACCCATTTTAACACCTGGGCGAGTGAGGAAAGTTGTGTAAAATGCCTTTCCAAAGAACGCAACATCTAACCAGAAATGCCAGGGATCTAATCTGTGAACTCTCAATCTCGTGTTCCCTAGCTATAGCCACTTGGACATTCAACACCTACCGATTGCGCCACACGATAGTGGCATCGTGTGGCGCAATGGGTAGGGCGTTTCGCCCAGAACCGAGAGGTCCCGGGTTCGAAACCACCGGTATGCCTCGATGTTGTGCCCTTGGGAAAGGCACTTTACACGAATTTCCTCACTCAACCCAGGTGTGAATGGGTACCTGACTTTGGTTGGGAAGGTCGTATTGAGGTCACCTGCTGGCGCGAATGGCAGCCGCCAGACCCTTATGACAGTTACATAAAGTGCAAGTGTGCAATTATGTATCTTGTGAATTATTGTGTATTATGTGATTGTAAACCCTGCAGCAATTCAGCATTGGCTACCATTGCATGGGTAATATCAGACCAATAAACCATATTAGAATATTTTTTATCTTATTAACAGCAGTAAAAATTGTGTACATAAAAAGGTGTATTCAGTACCACAATGACTGCTGTGAATTCAGCTGGCTCCACAATCACACATATCTCCATCCTAGCAGCTGTAAAAGGGAAACTGCTAAGACTTTAGGCATGAAAATAGGCGCCTGACATACATTTCATACTAATACTGTAAAATGCATTTAAGTTTGCGTGGTTTTTATTTCGCGCTAAGGGGAAAATGGGTGTTCTCTGTGTTTTTTAAGTTCGCGGCAGCGCTATAGTCACATATACGTGATACAGTATTGGCCAAAATGTTCGCGGTGGTTTTAAGTATGCCATGAAAACCGTGAACATAAAACCACCGCAAACATTTTTGCACTTACAGTATGTTGTGCAATTTCAGCCTCCACCGAAAACCAGAAGGGTCATGCAAAGTCTTTATTGCACTTCCCTAGTTATAGATATAGCTGTGGAGGGGACCCATGTTGGCATGGGTTCAAGTTTAGTTAATGTATATACGTATTGTTAATGTGTACATGTCCTTAGAACTATAGGTGGTGTCAGCTTTAGGAGACTGATTAATGATACTGTAACACTCCTTAGTTGGGAAAACTAAGGTCAAAGTCTATATATGTCATCATGAGTCAACGGAGAGGGCCTCAGATACGGGGTCATTTCCTCCTCCATGAAACTTGCTGTACATGACAGGTTTTATTCTATGATTTGATCTATACGTTAAGTTAATTGCTCAATCTGTGTCATTATTAGCAGGGGAAAGTAAAAGTGATCCTGCACCAGTTTAGCTCACTGAAGAGTTAATCTTCCACTGGTGGTGACATCTAGCTAGAGAAAACAGACTTTATGTACAGTACAAGTGTATTTACAGGTTTAAGACTTAACTGCTAGATGTATTATGATTGTTGAATATAGGTATTCATGTTGTACGTAGCTTAGCGCATAATGCACATAGCTCTTCCGTAATCATCTATTGCCGTAGATCCGAACATTTTTCTGCCCGATGTGTCAAAAACGACCCTCTTGCCACTGCATCGCAAAGAGCGTCATCTTGCACATAGATGGCATGTCAAACTGTTGGCATGGCAACACCTAGAAAGGTCAACAGGGGTCAGGGACTGGTGTATGCCCTCTGCCTTGACATTTTGACAAGTTTTCTTTCTGACTGCAAAATGAACCGTAGTCATCAGTAACAATGGATAAGGAAAGGTTACATTGTCAAGTGATGACGGCATCCTTTGTATGCCTATTGTGTATTTGAGGGTACGGATTAGTGTATGAGTGTGGCAAGGATATGATAATTTCTATAAACATATTTCCGTGTCTCCCTCTCTGTGTCTACAATCACTGGAATGCTAAGTCAATTTGCCTTGTCTGTTGTCCCTCCTCCAGAAGGCCTGGGGGTCAACACAGCAGGGCACCACGTGTGGGGCAAGAACTGACCCATGGAGCAGGACGGACAGGTCAACACCAGGCCTCCGGCCGCAGTAGGAACTCCACGCGAGCGAGTAAGTACGCCGTCTCGTACCTGGTGTATGATATCCAGAATGGAGACGGGTTATTATAAGTGTTTAAGAGTGGTCTGATATAAAGAGAGTAAGACCAAGATGGGCCACTGCATTGCTGTACAGGCAGAACCGGAGAGTACAGAACCAACTGACCAGGTAAGGCAAGACTGTCTGGTCTTTGGGGCAAATAGAGAAAGTAAAAAAGACTTCTTTGTACTTGTGTTTCAAAGAACATTTTTAAGGTGTCCTATTAATTAGACAAGATAAGATGATATCAAAATGATATTTACCAACGTGAAACTCTAGGTATTTCTATTCCCATTAATTTGTGAAAGAATATTTTTGAAATATTGTGTAACGTTCTAGTCTTCTTAGTTTTTATAGTATTGTGTCAAATATTTTACAATATGAGTTCAGTACATGTATTATTGTACGTTTGGATTCTCCTGAGATGTAGGTTGAATACCCTGTACAATAAGAAATTTAATATATTATAGTTTTAATTCTGATTCATATATCTGATTATGAAAACCTCCATCAATTCAATATCATTCATATCGAGTCATAGGAAATAGTGCACACTTTCTTCTGTAGTAAATTATACTTTTATTTATTTTGTCTAACTTCAAGTTATAACAATTATGGAAACACAGGCAGCACAACTGGTTTGGGGTACCTTATAATACTTTTATTTATTTTGTCTAACTTCAAGTTATAACAATTATGGAAACACAGGCAGCACAACTGGTTTGAGGTACCTTATAATTTTTTATATTCAAAACAATACATGTACAGCAAAAATGACTTTATTCTTTTTAGACCACATGTAAAATAGTCAGATTTTTTGGAAGTTTCCAGGGTCATATCAACATTTTTCACATTTCATCTGGCATTAGTAGTTAAGATATATTACACAAGAACATGTAAATGCTAGCATAGTACCTATTACCATTAGTAGTATTACACTAGTTGAGAATAAGCTTAATGGTCCTCCATTTGTCATGGTGACTGCAAAAATAGGGCGAGGGCTCGATGAACCTTGACTAAGTGGTATTTGCTCTAATTTCAGCATTTCCTGGTGCTGAGTGAATGGAAATTTTAGCTTCTTTGCACATAATGGGTGTAATAGTGAAGCGCTTTCTAGATGATGAAATTTAGCTGTTGTATCTCCTCAATAACCAATCCTTTCAACGAAAGCTTGTGAGCCATTTGACGATACCCGGTAGCTGTTCACTTACTAGAAGGAGCGGCATTCTATCACAAGGCAATCTGACATGGCAGACTTCACCGCTTTACCCATATTGCTTTGTGACTCTTCCAGTCCCACAGACAGAACATGGCAACATTGCATTGTGTATGTTTGGAATGACAGAAAAAGACACAACAAGACAAACAAACAAACAAAAAAACAATACCTCTATTTTCACAGAGGTAACAAGCTTCACACCCTTGAGAAAAATATCTTCTAAGTTATGGGGAAACATACAGAGACAGCTCTTACTCTGTTGATGTAAACATCTAACTAAGATGGAACAGTGTTTGTGACTTTGTCAGTGGCGTCTCAAATAAAGACCACATCAGGTACGTGTGAAGTCCAAACAGATGCCTGGAGTAAATTTACTTTGCAACAGTCACAGAAGAAGGGCGTCCTGCTGGCAGGAACACTGCTGTGAAGAGTATAGTAAACATGGCTAGGTACGCCAAATGGCTGTAGCTTTTGTCAGATAGACAATGACTGAAGGATGGTACATGACATAGTGACATGATAAACCTTTGTTGGATCCGTTGGCATGTGTGGTGGCTGCCATCTTGAATTGTGACGTCACAGGGTCACCATTTTATTGGGAGGGGTGTTTTTTGGGTCACTAGCGTTTCCTCTATTTTTAACAAATCGACACACAACTATCACACATTCAACTCCAATAATAAGAAAAATTCACAGCCAATTCATTTTTATAAAAAGACCCCGCAATCGCTAAACTAACATAGCAAACCTGAAGTATATGTAGCACAAATACCTAACTCTAGTTTGGTGTTAATCTATGCAGCTATGTAGTTTACATGTGCTATTGTTAAGAATGACGTCACAAGGGTCAAAGGTCGTTGGCATCGCCGACTGTGATCTCAGAACGCCGCGAATTTCAAATGTTGTAACAACGCAAATCTACGACGGACTAGTCCAAAACAAGTCAAAACTAGTCTTAGTAGTATATTTAACATAGTGCAGTATGCTCTACGAAATTTAGTTTAGGCTGCCTTTAAGCATCTCCTTGTGAAAACAAATACCATTAAGGCGTTATATGTTTGTTTCTGCACATTTTTGGCACTAAAAGGTTAATGTCAGGTTGGAATGACCAATCACTTGTGTCACATGACCTTACAGTCAGGTGATTGGTCAGAAGCACCAGGAGACAGACACTCTACTCTCCAAGCAGAGGTTAGAAGATTGTGACCTTTTTATCCTCTTCCCGGAAAAACGGGGCAGAGGATAAAAAGGTCACAATCTTCTAACCTCTGCTTGGAGAGTGACATGTACCTACTTTTAACTACTCACTTTTTATTGTGTACTGACTTCCACAACTACATGTATTTCTTCCCTACAATGTCCTCTGCTTGACACATGCAGTTGAACTTGAAGATAGAGTTATGCCACACCGAATTCAACTTTTCAAGTAAAATCATTTCCTTTGCCTCCCTGGTACACAACTGTTCATTGATGTACAAATAGGGGAGTTGCACAGTTCTATGTCTTTTTGTTTGGGAAGTTACAACTGTCTCTTACCCATCAACTTTTTATTCCCCAAGAAAAGCACATGTCTTGTCCTGTTAAGTACAAAACTGTACAAATACATTTAAAGTCTATAATGTACAAGTCATGCATAAATTCAGGAAACAGCATAGAAAGCTCAGTGCTCAGGGCCAAAATGACATGTACATGTACACTGCCATTTTGGATATTGGGTTGCAATATTAAGATATTTTGTATTGATACCCGATAACTTAATCCCTAACATTCATACTAATATGAAGGGATCATTGATCATCGTTACTGACATAATTCTACTTTGAATCATACTATTCATAGATAGGCACACCTTTTTAATGTACATTATACTTTAAAGAAAAAAAAATGCTAGTTTTTATCAGTGGGAGACAAGGAAAGAAATCCTTGACCCGTTTCTATCATTTTTGTGACACTGTACACAAAACATTATACTTTGAAAAAAAAAATTCTACTCTTTATCAGTGGGAGATATAGGGGTCGGTACCGTGTACCGGTACAAAACCGGTATTTCTTAATGGACCGGTCCGTAAAAAATCAGTGGACCGGCCTATGGACCGATTAGAAAATTCATAGTACCAGGCTACCAGCAGGCGGCCACATAAATGGTCTAGGAAAATACAAAACAGCAGATTTAACGAGTCGTTTTAGAAGACGTTAGCTGTGAATCATATCTAGAAACACTTAAAGGATGAGTAAACAGACAGCAAGGAGAGTATAGTTATAATTTTGAGATAAAGTGCAAACCTAAGAAATTATATCGTTCCAGACATGACTTTTGGAGACTTTTTATGTGTGTCTCGCTCTCCAAAATATGATGTTCTGCGACACTACTATAATCAGGTACAGGTACAGGACTGGTCCAGGTACAGGTCCGGACCTGGACCTGACCCTCTGGACCTGGACCTGGACCGGACCGGACCTGAATTTCATGTACCGGTACCCACCCCTAGTGGTAGACAAGGAAAGAAATCCTTGACCCATTTCTGTCATATTTGTGACACTTTACACAAAGACCTGTGACATCATACACAAAAAACCTTGCACTTGTGACCAGTATGAGCTGGTGTACAACACAATGCGTGGAATGTCCCCGCCAGACAAACCTGCACAGTGAACATGAAGCAGAACCACCACTCCTGCAAACACAGTGGCACATTCCGAACATTCTTGCCCACATTCCCATTTAAGGGTTACTATGGCTCATTGTAGAAACTTCAGCTCAGTGGCCCAATGGTGTGAAACATATGGGATAGTAGCTACTGTAATTTTCGTGATTAAATCACTTTTTAAACTTTTCAAGCTCATACCACATGTAGGTATTGTAAGGTGACCACAAAGCTGGGTGCTAACTTTATTTGAGGTTATTCTCTCAAAATTTGAAGGGAACCTTGAAATGTTGTCCTCCAATAGAAAATAACGTTTCCTTGTATCATGATACCACATGGTAATTGATATACTAGACTGTGATTGTACCAGTGCACTTATCGAAAACTTCTGCTGCTTACATTGAATGTCAAAAAGATGTATCTACAGTAAGAATGTAGAGTATGTCATATGATAAGGCTATTGGAATTCTATTAGTAATCTGTAAATTATTGATCATACCAATGATTACTTTATAGGCTTAGGGGTTAGGTAATGGCTGACATATAGACCAGACTTTTATGGAATTACTCAATCAATATAAAAGTTACTGTAAATGCAGAAATGTTCGCGGTGGTTTTATGTTTGCAGTTTTCTCGGCGACCATTTCACCGCGAACATAAAACCCCCACGAACATTTTTGTCCAATACTGTAGCAGTATGTGACTATAGTGAACACTCCATATTCCCCTTAGCACAAAATAAAAACCACGCAAACTTAAATGTATTTATAGTATCTACTAGACATCAATGCCTTTGGGGTTTATTTGCAGAACCCTGACTGGGTTTACCTGACAAGAATTATGGGTAGTTTTGAGTTCATTGAAGAGCCGGACTTGCAGCCGCATCTGCGTACCGGTACCCGAACTACGGCGACCACGCGCACCGGTGTGTGGTTCGATGACGACGACGATGATAATAATTCCGCTCTGACTCACTACATTCAGCATGGATCATGGGTAAATATTGCCATGCACAATGTACGTTGGATGGTGGCAATCAGTTGCGGGTTCAGACTCAGTCTCCCCTCTATTCTAACGCTGCTTGTGAAATGCTGGTGTGGCTGGGAGTTTCAAGGTGTTCTAACTGTCACTGGGTGCAAGCTTAAAGAGCTCTTCATCCAAGTTGTTGTTTCAACCAAGTCACCCCAGTCTAATAACTGAATCATGTGCATTCTTGCTAAAATGGTCCCTTATTGTTTATTGTTTATTGAAATTTTCAGACAGCTGGGTGACCAAATTTAATTTTGACATATTGTTTTTCAAGGGGGCCCAGCACACAAGCAATGAAATCATTATGCACGAAGAAAATGATTAAAAACTTGAAGCAAATTGTGACATAAGAAACACAGGATGTAATAACACAATTGTAAAATAAGTAACAGAGGGTATACGTAAACAAAACATGTGTTACATGAAATATAAAACATAAAAGAAAGCCAAGTTCAGATCAAAATTCGTAATTCTTACTCAAAATCCTTTACCTGTCCAGATCTACATTGAATGACTAACTTGAAGGCATTGGTTGGAACAGCAAGGGAACTACTGCTACTTGTGACTGAAATTGGCAACAGTCATGTTGTAGTTAGTAAATGACAGTCATGTTGTACTATTACTGGTAGTGGTAGTAGTAAGTAACTGACTGTCATGGTGTACTATTAGTATTACTGGTAGTAATAAGTAAATGACAGTCATGTTGTACTATTACTGGTAGTAGTTATTAACTGACAGTCATGTTGCACTATAACTGGTAATAATAAGTAACTGACAGTCATGTTGCACTATAACTCGTAGTAGTTAGTAACTGACAGTCATGTTGTACTATTACTGGTAGTAATAAGTAACTGACAGTCATGTTGTACTATTACTGGTAATAATAAGTAACTGACAGTCATGTTATACTATTACTGGTAGTAATAAGTAACTGACAGTCATGTTGTACTATTACTGGTAGTAATAAGTAACTGACAGTCATGTTGTACTATTACTGGTAGTAATAAGTAACTGACAGTCATGTTGTACTATTACGGGTAATAATAAGTAACGGACAGTCATGTTGTACTATTACTGTTAGTAGTTAGTAACTGACAGTAATGTTGTATGTCCCCCCAGGCTGGCTCTGATGCAACGGATGGAAGTCCCCAGAGATGCAGTGTCACAGTTCCCCGTCCAACGTCTATAAAAGTCAGGACGATCAAACGGTACATGTTACTTACATCCTTTATTGCATCACACTCTCATGATCATGAACCAAAAGCTCATTGCAAACTGACGATAATAATTTTAAGGGTTCTTGGTGGCAAATGTGCTTGGAAACCAAATCCGTAGTGTGTTTTTGGCACACTTTTAGACAGATTAGCTGAAGAGGCTTGGTGGGCGTCACTCCACTGTCATGGACAAACTGACAAAGTAGGAAATAATGTACTTTTTGAGAAAATTTTACAACCCATTGAAGCAGACAAAGTCAAATGGATTTTATGTTGAATTGACATCCAGCTAAACTTATCTTTTATCATATCATATCATGTATCATATTAATTATTGTAAGTCTAACCATTAGATGACATATATTTTGAACGTCTTTTAAGTCATTTTATCTAATTCAAAATTTATTGTTTATGTAGTTTTCAAGCAAGTTTTTATTTCCTCTACATAGTAGTGAAGTTGCTCTTTGCATCGCATATTTGCGTGTATCTTTTGCCAGTGGCATTTAAAGATGGTATTTTCATCATGGTGACATAGTGTTTGTAGATAGCTGTGTGTACTATATATTGTATTTAGGCGGTGTCAAAGGAGTCAACTTAGTGTCATATTGTTCTGAAAATTCATCTGTATCAGCAGTTAACATACTTATTACATAGTAGATAAGTGTAGCTGAACTTCTGTATCAGTTTTGGATGAATTTCGTGCCTTCGATATAAATATATTAAAAGTCTTTGAGGAGGTTGTTGAAATGGGAAGGACTAATGTACCATGTACAATATTAATCTACATGTATATGTACTGCAGTCTTCCTCTGTATGGTAAATGTGACCCTCATCCGTGCCTTTTGCTACAGGATCCATGAAGGAAGTATTCGATTCCCCAAAATAGAGGACTGTGCACACTTCCACTATGAGTATGTGGATATAGGCCAACTCCAGGTACGGAACAACAACGAGACAAACCTGTTTGTACCTCACTGTAGTACTGTGATTCTTGATTTGTTAACTATAACTTAATTTTTGGCTAATTTAACGGTCACTAGTCAACAGCTAAAATTTCATCATAGCAAATATTTGATCACTTATATATGAGACAGTAATGTTTGTTCCCACCGTCAAAATTAAGTGCCGTGACCTCCTCCATTTTCCCCCAACCGTCATATTTTCCTGCCGCTATATTAAAGTGATTTACAGTATTATAAGGGGAAGGTGATATCTGGTTCCGACTTACAGTATTGTGCCCGAATTAATGACTGTATAGCTTTCTCACTCCGCGCACATGATAGAATGAAAATTTGCCAATGAGGCAAAGAAACAAAAATAATTTACAGCATCTGCTCTCATTTAGTTTTCCTCCCAAATCACACTTTTAAAATATTATATTCAATTATCAACATTATAACTAGTGTCATACACAGAAAAGACGTAGAGGCACGTTGACCAATCCTATAGTCCCACCCTCCTCTGTCAAAACGTAGAAATGCAAAATAGAAACATAGAAATGCAGATATTTGACATTGGACATGCAGTCACTTCCTCAGTGGTCAGTTCTCTAATTACCATGTAATCATTGGTTGAACTGCTGATTATGATGGACTGTTAGGATCAGTCTAACGTTTGCCACAATGGCCTTGTTTTCATTCTATCATGTCCGCCGCATGAGAAAGGTGTATTGGCAGTCGAGTGTATGATAGACCAATCACATTGCCCCACCCACGTCAGACAAATCATTCAAATACGAAACAGAAACATAGAAAATGTAGATGATTTCTCTCTGTTGAAAACAGTAAGGAATGGTAATTATTTAAATGAAGTATTCAGCCTGTGCTTTTTGTATGACTGTCGTCTGTCAGGTTGCTATGGGGGATGAAAGTCCGACTCCCTGAAAACAGTAAGGAATGGTTATTATTTAGATGAAGTATTCAGCCTGTGTTTTTTGTATGGCTATCGTCCGTCAGGTTGCGATGGGGGATGAAAGTCCGGACTCCCTGAAGCACAACGGCGTCCCCGAACCTCACAAGGACACGCTGTACCTGGTGTCTGTGGAGTGTCAGGTAGGCGTATTATTGTCAAAGAATAAGTCACAATGTTTTACCAAGCCATCCGAAAGCTATGTTTTCCTTGTGCATAATGATCAGAGCTACAAATGAACGTTCCCACAAATTGATATCTATGAAGTGTCCATAGTTATTAAAAAAATGATTTTTTTCTAATTAGGTAAAAACAATTATCTTTTGATAGCTACAGATGATAAGTAGATATCAATTTGTGCGAACGTACATTGTACGTCTGTAGCTTTGATCATAATGCATATGGAAAACATAGTTTCATTGCAGTGTTACGTACCAAAGTGCTGTATTTTCTCTTAGAAAAAATCAAATTAAGGGCAATAGAATTTAATGACGTCATCCAGATAATCAGATTTAGTATTCTTCCATGACCAGCTATCAATATTCAGTACAACTAATGTAACAGTTCTTTCTTAATCTATTAATGAGAAAACAAGCCAATTTAGCCATGGAGGAAACCTTAAGGACAACACTACTGTAACAGGAAAAAAGTTGGAGGGAAAAGTCCAGTCACTTCATTTGGATTCATAAGTTTTCATAATTTGAATAACAAGAATTAACTGTTTATAACAAGATTTACAGCCGAATAAATCAAATCAAATCAAATCAACTGTTTGATTGCATTATTTACACGTTTGGAGCTGTGTTTGAACCACCAGTCAAAGCTGATGTTTTATCATAATGAGTCAAGAGCATATAACATCTTTCATTCTAAATTTCCTTACTAATGCCGAGTACATGTACATGTACATGTAATGGGGACCCACCCACTCCCAAATAGGTGGTATGAATGTAATTAACATTCATAATATTGAACGGAAAAATCATTTACTGTAATTCACTGTATCTTCACGGTAGCAAAATTTCATGGTGTAAGGAAAATTGACATTTTCACTGAACTTTAACTTCACGGTGGCGGCAAGTGAAGGAATCATAAATGATAACAACAGTTTTTTTCACGGTGATGATAAGTTCACAGTACATACATGTAGGTGACGTGAAAACAGTGAACATAAAGTTACAGTGAAAGAAACAAGACTTACAGTATATAATTAGAGGAACTGCTTGCCTGCTTGTTCAGGGTAAATGCTGGACAGTTCAGCACAGCTATGAAGACTTCCGTTTCTTGGACAAACACCTGCACAGCTGTATCTACGACAGGAAGTTCAGCCAACTCACCGAGCTGCCCAAGGGTGAGGCGATGAAGGAGAACATACAGGTACAACTTCTATTGGAGACCCTTATACAACCTTCTAGGGGAACTTAAGTTAGAGACCCTTATACATTGAACAGCCCCCAGGGGAACTTTTATTAAAGACCCTTGTACAAACCTCTAGGGGAACTTCTGTTAGAGACCGGTAAACAACTCCCCGGGGAACTTCTGTTAGAGACCCTTATACAACCCTCGAGAAGAACTTCTATTGGAGACCCGTAAACAACCCACAAGAGACCCTTATACAAGCCCAGAGGAACTTCTGTTAGAGACCCTTATTCCCAGGGGAACTACTATTGGAGACCTTCATATAATCCTCCGGGAGTACTTCTATTGGAGGCTCTTATACTATCCTCCAGGGGAACTTCTATTGGAGACCCTTATCATTGTTTCATTTTCTCAAAGTGCATGTAATCCTGTTTGACAGTTTGACAGTACCACAATGTAGTCATATGGAAGTCATTATCTTTTTGCCGGTAAAATATTGTAAACAGTTTTGAGCTGATAATTTCTGTTTTGCCGTGAGTAATAACTCGTTCACCATTGTGATTTTGAGTAATTACCGATGACTAACCAGCCGTAGTAGGTTATTAACGTTACCTTCCTCCCTCCCCTGTGTGCGGAAGGCGGTAAAGCAGGTTCTGTCCAGGTACCTGGCTCGACTGTCCCAGATCACAGGCAACCTGCTCAACTGTGGACCGGTGCTCAACTGGCTGGAGGTAAGAAAACACTTGATGATTCATTCTAAACAAAACACAACAGGCTATTAGCTAGCAAGACATCAGGGTGTCTTTTGGACGCCCTACACTAAGAAAACAAGGAAATTGGATGCCCTTCTTTTGTAGAGGACACCCTGTACCCCATACACATGCACATGTGTTCCCCCCACTCACTCACTGCAAAATGGACCATTCCACATACAAGACAGTTGAACAGCATGTATTACTAAGCTGATTGACATGCAAGGCTACCAGGTAATTGTTCATCCATAGAGCACATTGGGAAGCTCTGGTTCCCATTGCCCCCCCCCCCCCCATGTTTGGACGCCCTGTCTATAAATCCTAGCTCAAAGCCTGAAACACAATCTGTACAATTTAGTGAGTAGCCTGTATACTCACAAATAAAAAGATACAGTTCTCGTAGACAGCCCCTCATTCTGGCAACCCCTTTTCACAACAAATGATGGGGTAATTATCGTAGATGAGAGGACTTATGAGGACAGGTGGTGGTTGACATTCCATGTCAGCTCAGCACACCAGGTTCTGCAGTAGTCTTCAGCTGCGGACAGGGATGTGAAGTAGATCTATGGCAGTGTCTGTGGTAAGATGATAGTGTAGGGAAAGCTATCTTTTGCTTGTAGGGCTGTGTACCTTAACAAAAATTCAGGTACGGGTATGGTGCAGGTACAGCAGTTTAGGTACAGGTCCGGACCTGTACATGTACCTAAACAAGATTGGCTAATTATCTGTAAGTTAAACATGTAGCTAACTGTCTTTTTTAGTGGTAAATTGTCATCTTTGTATGAGGATTTATGTATGTGAATCTCAAAACAAGTCTATTTGCAAGTTTTCCTCAAATTCAACTGTCAGGTTATCAATATTGTCATCTCTGTCAAGCGATTTACCTACCTTTAGTCTAAAAAATGGTGTCCACTAGTGTCTTAGTTTGTTTAGACACAGATACAGGTACAGTAGATGTTCAGGTCCGGACCTGTACCTAAACAATTTTACAGAGTACTTCTGATTTTTGTTACTCTGGGTCTGGACATGCTTTATATGGTATTGATTTTTGGGTGGTGAATTACATTTTAGGACGAGAAGAAGACTGGTATAGGGTTGGGCCCCCTGGTAGCTTGTTTCAGAACTGCAAGCAGGGTATGTTTTCAGTAAAATCTGTATGAATGTCACAAAATTTAGAATGGCACCCCTTTGTAGGCTATCATTAGTTACCATCTCCTGACGCCATGATGACGTTTTGTTTCTCCAGTTGGACAACAGAGGGAACCACCTGATCGCACGAGACGAGTGCGCCATCAACGTTCCCGCGGTCGCCGCCGCACACGTCATCAAGAGATACGCAGCTCAGGCTTCCGACGAAATTTCTCTTGAGGTAAGATGGTGGAACCTCCTACGACTTGTTAGGCAAGCGTGTGGGGATGTGCCAGTGTGTAAGATACAGAAATGTTCACGGTGGTTTTATGTTCGAGGTAACTCTTTACCGCGAATTTAAAACCACCAAGAAAAGCCATTCCATTGCGTAACTGTAGAGCTACTATTGTTTTAAACGCGAATTCAAAACCGCCGCGAACACTCCTTTTTTTCCTTACCACGAAATTAAATCCCCACAAACATTTCTGCATTTACAGTATGTTCAGTATTTGAGTTAAACGCTCTACACTTTTGTTACATACACTACAGTAGGTTAGTGCTGTGTACCTAAACCCTGGACCTTACCCGGACTGGACCGAACCTAAAAAAAACACCTAAACGTCTGGAAACAAGTCCAGACATGAAAAAAATATCTCTTGCTTATATATAAGCAAGGTATGAAAAAATTATCTCTTGCTTATATGTACATGTATGCAAGAGATATTTTTTCATGTCCGGAGTTGTTTCCAGAGGTTTAGGTTTTTTTTTACTTGAACCTAAACGTTAGGTCCAGTATTCTCCTTTTTGTTTTAAACCATCTTAATCAGCCCTTAGATCGTAAAATTTTCAATGGAAAAATATGAAAAATTGCTGTTTTGTGTTTATAAGTGAACTTTTGTGTTTACTACTAACTGTATATAATTTCGCATATATAGTTTTCAAACTGCATGTAAAATGTGAACCTCTGGATCTAAATCCTGACCTGAACCTGAACACGGGTTTAGGTACACAGCACTGCAGTAGGTGCAGTACAGGAAGTTAACGTGTGTGACTGTTGTTTGGTCCATACAGGTGGGAGATATTGTATCTGTTATCGACATGCCTCCTACCCATGAGACCTTATGGTGGAGAGGGAAGAAAGGATATGAAGTAAGTCTCATCAAGTTAGAGTCAGTTTCGTTCATGCTTGTTTGTAAATTGCATATAACTACTAAACTACAAACTCTTTGTACCTTGACGTTGTAATAGCAGTCTATTCTGCTCTGCCTGAGATGGGTATTAATGCTGTAGATCAGTCCGCCCCATTTTCACCACCTCATTGCCTTTTCCTGTATTTGTATAAGTCATAAAATTCATCCAGATGTAAATTATGATTTCTTGTTTAGATGCCCCTAAGTAGATTAAAAAGTCCTCTTTTAACTGCATGTCCCCGTGGCACAAGCGGTAACGCAGCCCCGCTGCTTCGCCATCTGGATCAAATTCCGTGGATCCTGGGGCCCGAATTCGATCCTAGGGGCGACTCCAGCTCGGATATGTTGTAAGGGATTGCATTCGTCATTTCGGATGGTGACGTAAAGCCGGTGGCCCCATGTATGAGGGAGCTTCAGGCATAAGCCTCATGCGTCAAACCTTTGCACGTAAAAGAGCCCAACACACTTATCGAGAAGAGTAGCATTGCACTACCACTAGCTACTTAAAAAAGCACCATGCTTCACCTCAATTGAGGATGCCTGCTTTACCTTTTTACTTTTTTTAAAACTGGAAATATTTTGATGTTTCAATACTTTTTAAATGTTCACTTGTACCTTCAGGTCGGGTTCTTTCCCAGCCAGTGTGTGGAGGTGATCAGTGACAAGGTCCCCCCCTCTTTCAACGTTCCCACTCGGAGGACCATCAAACCAGGTATGGTGAACCGTCTCCCACTGTTCTGACAGTACAATGAATAGTCTTACATTGTTTTGACAGTCAAGAGTAACAAATTGTTCTGACAGTACATTGAATAGTCTCACATTGCTCTGTACAGTGAACAGCTTCCCACTGTTCTGACAGTACAGTGAACAGTTTCCCATTGCTCTGTACAGTGAACAGTTTCCCATTGTTCTGTACAGTGAACAGTTTCACATTGTTCTGCACAGTGAACAGCTTCCCATTGTTCTGACAGTACAGTGAACAGTTTCCCATTGTTCTGTACAGTGAACAGTTTCCTATTGTTATGATGGTACAGTGAACAGTTTCCCATTGTTCTGACAGTACAGTGAACAGTTTCCCATTGTTCTGACAGTACAATGAATAGTTTCCCAGTGTTCTGACAGTATAGTGAATAGTCTCCCAGTGTTCTGACAGTACAGTGAATAGTTTCCCATTGTTCTGATAGTACAGTGAACAGTTTCCATTGTTCTGACAGTACAGTGAACAGTTTCCATTGTTCTGACAGTACAGTGAACAGTTTACCTTTGTTCTGACAGTACAGTGAATAGTTTCCCATTGTTCTGACAGTACAGTGAATAGTTTCCCATTGTTCTCATAGTACAGTGAATAGTTTCCCATTGTTCTGTCAGTACAGTAAACAGTTTCCCATTGTTCTGATAGTACAGTTAACAGTTTCCCATTATTCTGACAGTACAGTGAACAGTTTCCCATTGTTCTGACAGTACAGTGAACAGTTTCCCATTGTTCTGACAGTACAGTGAACAACAGTATTCTTAGTGACTGATTAAATAAGGATCATATTCTATCTTAACCGCTAACCACAGCTGAACTTGTTACCAGTAGTTCTACAAATAAAAATAAACCAAGAAGTAACTGTAGACCCAAGTAATTCCACAAGTTTTCAATGCCTTCATCTTTGTTTTTTACACATTCAAGTACATTGTGTACAGTCTAGAGTATTGCAAAATGTAGGGATGTCAGTCATCATAGCCAGAACTAGAGACTAGTAGGGACGTTCATACAGAACACCCCAGTGCATTACTAATCAAAGTTGCATTTGTTACCTCTGTGGAAAATAGAGGTATTGTTTGTGTTTCTGTCTGTGTGTTTGTATATTTGTGTTCCCCCCATATTTGTGGTCAGGATAACTACTGGATGGATTGTGATCATGTTATTTGGTATATGGGGGTAGGTCTTGAGAACTTGAGACAGCTCTCTATCTTCATGTGTACCTTGTCCCCCCCTAATGACCTGGAGGTCAGGGGACTTGGTAGGTAAGTCTTGGAAGGACAAAGGGCAAGGTCAAGTATGGGCCTCCTAGCAGCTGTCCTCGGTACTGTTATAGTTTTGGGATTGCATACAATTTGTTGATAGAACTGTCCTTGTAGCTAACATAATGATTATAACACAGTCTTACATGTAATGAGTGCTATGTGAATCTATGTTAGCCTTCCTTTAAAATGTATGTACTACCAGTACCATACTACCAGTGTGAAGAGTGCCAACATGTTAGTTGTACTAACGGCAAACCTGGTGTTTCTCTCCCCTGCGTGCCACTGGCGTCAGGTTCCCGTCCCCGGTCCTGGGCCGCGCCTGCACCTGCTCCCAGCTGTATGTCACTAACATTCCTCCCTCTGCATGTGTCGTCTGCGTCCCTGTGTCTGGTGTGGTGTGGTGTTGTATTGTGCTTAGTGTTGCTGTAATATTGTGTCGTGGTAAATGTTACATGTTTAGTTTCACAGTGGACCCAACTGTACTGTTAAGAATGTCCTATCACGCTTACTTTTCTTCAGTTAGTATCCTATATCTTTTTCATGCTAGAACTGTCCACTTAGAATAGTTAATGGGTGTTATAAAATGTATTTAGGGTTGACAGCGGAAATTGCACTTCACATTGCACTAATTCAGCACTACTTTTCTTGCTTGCCCCACAAATGTAAAGACCCATACTTTTGGGAGGAAGGCACTAGTACTCCAGGTACAGTTAACAATTTGTACATGATATACACATTGAGTCTTTGAATTGTTATCTACTCAATGCTTTTTTGTCTTATATGTGTAGTTGCACTCTGTCACAGAGGTGTTTGTGTTCCAGTCTAATTTTCCCTTCTTACATGTAGGTGTCTGTGTCCCAGTCTAGTGTACCTTTCTCTTCAGGTGTCTGTTTGCCAGTCTAGTATTCCCTTCTCCTCAGATGTCTATGTCCCAGGCTAGCATTTTCCTTCCCCTGAAGTGTCTGTGTCCCAGTCGAGCATTTGATTCCCCTTCAGATGTCTGTCCAAGTCTGATGTTCCCTTCTCTTCTCCTTAGATGTCTGTGTCCCCGTCTAGTATACCCTTCTCCTTAGGTGTCTGTGTCCCAGCCTAGTTTTCCCATCTCCTTAGGTGTCTGTGTCCCAGTCTAGTGTTCCCTTCTCCTCAAGTGTCTGTGTCCCAGTCTAGTATTCTCTTCTCCTGGGGTGTCTGTGTCCTAGTCTAGCATTCGCTTTACCTTCAGGTGTCTGTGTCCCAGTCTAGTATTCCTTTCTCCTTAGTTGTGTGTTTCCCAGTCTAGTATTCCCTTTCCCTTCAGGTGTCTGTGTCCCAATCTAGTATTCCTTACTGTTCTCCTCAGATGTCTGTGTCCCAGTCTAGATATCCCTTCTCCTTAGGTGTCTGTGTCCCAGTCTAGCATTCCTTTCTCCTTAGTTGTGTGTGTCCCAGTCTAGCATTCCCTTCTCTTTCAGGTGTCTGTGTCCCAGTCTAGTATTCCTTACTCTTCTCCTTAGGTGTCTGTGTCCCAGTCTAGTATTCCTTTCTCCTTAGTTGTGTGTGTCCCAGTCTAGCATTCCCTTCTCCTTCAGGTGTCTGTGTCCCAGTCTAGTATTCCTTACTCTTCTCCTTAGGTGTCTGTGTCCCAGTCTAGTATTCCTTTCTCCTTAGTTGTGTGTGTCCCAGTCTAGCATTCCCTTCTCCTTCAGGTGTCTGTGTCCCAGTCTAGTATTCCTTACTCTTCTCCTCAGGTGTCTGTGTCCCAGTCTAGTATTCCTTTCTCCTCAGGTGTCTGTGTCCCAGTCTAGTATTCCCTTCTCCTCAGGTGTCTGTGTCCCAGTCTAGTATTCCCTTCTCCTCAGGTGTCTGTGTCCCAGTCTAGTATTCCTTTCTCCTCAGGTGTCTGTGTCCCAGTCTAGTATTCCCTTCTCCTCAGGTGTCTGTGTCCCAGTCTAGTATTCCCTTCTCCTTCAGGTGTCTGTGTCCCAGTCTAGTATTCCTTACTCTTCTCCTCAGGTGTCTGTGTCCCAGTCTAGTATTCCCTTCTCCTCAGGTGTCTGTGTCCCAGTCTAGTATTCCCTTCTCCTCAGGTGTCTGTGTCAAAGTCTAGTATTCCCTTCTCCTTAGGTGTCTGTGTCCCAGTCTAGCATTCCCTTTTTCAGTTCTGCCCACTCCCTGTGCTGTGCCTTTATGACTGGTTAATAAATGAAAATTTTGATAGATTTGTCTCATCCTAGACTGATTAGTCTACTACGTAGTATATGGAACATGTGTGCCATTACCCCTACATGTACATGTACATAAATCTTTGTGTCTGTAATTGTCTACACTCAAGAACAAGATCAACAATCAGATAACCGTTTTGGGCAGTTTGCAGTCTGGGGAAGGCATCTCATTTCCCTGTAGTGGTCTCTAAGCATTTCCTATTAATCCTTACAGATGAAACTACTGTAGGGGTTTGTCAGAATCATTCTAACCAATTCGTAGCTGAAGGTAACCACACACTCAGAACATGATTATTTGTCCAGATGTATTGTAGGTTGTGTTTTTCCTTTATTGAGATGCATTTGAATAATATAACCACACTTTGGCATTACATAACATAGCTGTTGGTTACTTTGAGAGATAGAAAATGAGCTCCCATAACTGCCCATTTGAAACACTGGTCAATGTTATAGCACCACAGATACTGCCAAAGAAAGGCCAGGAGATGGTAATTGAGACCTGCTATCTAATACATGGTATTCATGTAAGAACAAAAGTCACCTACCTGAGTTTTAGTCCATGAAAAACTTACATTGGCAGGGGTGTCCCACCTCTAAAGTGTCAACGCAGAGCATAATTTTGACATTCGGTACGGCGGAACCCGTACGTACTCAGACATGTTTACAAAAATTGACATTTGACCTTTCTTCACTACCTGATAACCACACCAAAACACCAAACTTCTACAGCCTACAGACACCACAAACTTGGCTAAAAGTCTGATTTTTCAACATAACAAGAAGGTAAAAACCCTTACCTGTAACATCCAGCTCCAAAGTACAAACATGTCCAAAAGAAAAGCCCCTTTAAGGGTACCAAACCTGGCTGTATAGGCTAAAAGTGGGCCTTCTGCACCAACGTCAATAACCGTCTCGTGCTCGAAAGGGCTATACTGTGTAGAGCCACTGTGTATTCCCAATACCATGTGTGCTATTAAAATAAGTCCCTTATTCATCTTTCAGGGATATACTCTTTTTTGCATGGACTTATGTTCCTCTGATGCAGACATAAAGACTCTTGTTAAATAGCTTTTCAGATGGTCACAGTCTTTTTTGCATGGACTTATGTTCTTCAGATGCTGACAAAAAGACTCTTGTTAAATAGCTTTTCAGATGGCCACAGCTCAGTATTCTGCACTGTAAGGTTGCCTTTTTGGTCACAGCACAGATCTGTAAAAAGGGAAAGTTTGTTCAAGATTACCACTTGTATCTGTGGATAATTACTTTAACATCCTGAAGACCATTTCTTAGAAGATGCATGTCTCTCTGCTAATACTTCTTTCCATTTTCTTTCTTCTGACCTGGCAAAATGAAGGACCAAGAAAGAAGGGTAAGATGAGTTGTTGGGCATGGTTGTGTGTCTGTGTGCCTATATAGGATCACGCTAACATGTCAGGATCACACTGTAGGGAAAATGTCTGGATCACACTGTAGGAAACATGTCTGGATCACACTGTTAAAGACAAGTATGGATCAGGCTGTAGGAAACATGTTGGGATCACAATGTAGGAAACATGTCTGGATCACACTGTAGAAGACATGTCTGGATCACACTGTAGGAAACATGTCTGGATCACACTGTAGGACACATGTTGGATCACACTGTAGGGAACATGTCTGGATCACACTGTAGGGAACATGTCTGGATCACACTAGGAAATATGTCTGGATCACACTGTAGGGAACATGTCGGGATCACACTGTAGGGAACATGTCAGGATCACATAGTAGGAAATGTGTTATTGGATCACACTGTAGGACACAAATTGGATCACACATGTGATCACACTGTAGGAATCATGTCAGGATCACACTGCAGGGAACATGTCAGGATCAGAAGTCATGCATGGTACAAACTCAGGTCTTGGGTGGTTTTGAACTTGTGATGTCAGTCTGTTCTGTGTGCTATTTTTTGTGGTAGTAGCAGACATCATTTTATCAGTCAAGTAGTTTTTGGTAATGTAGTACTGTTACTTTCATTGTACATGGGAGTCCATACATGTGAGTTTTGGGAACTCAAAATAGAAACTGTGGCCTTCCTAGTTGTAGGAATTAGTGTGGTAGTTCTAGGCACTGAGAAACTTAAGTAGCAAACTCCTTAGGGGACTGAAATTACTGGGAGGTAACGTGGAATTGAGAGGATGAATTTGAGTCGGTGATGAGAAGTAGAAATATTGGAACCTTCAGTTTTACAGAGTCTGCAGAAAGTAACATTTGGGTTGAAAATTCTGAAGCAATTTGCTCTAAATTAACTCAGTGTGGCATGATGTGGCCTTGTGTTAAGGGCAATTGACTCGGGATCTAGAAGCTCTGGGTTTGAATCCCAGCAGGTCCCACTAATGTGCTAAATGTACTAATGAATACTTGAGGTAGGCTCTGGACCTCGACTTGGCGTAACTCGAAGCAGGACTATCGCCATGAAGGGGCATAGTGCTACCAGTTAGTTAAGTGCTCTCATTAGGAACTAAAGCAAAGGTTCTATGTTTGAGAGCGCCACGTTCAAGAACCCATCACACTTATTAATAAGAGTAGGGGTCCATCCCGATGTGAGTGGATCAAACCTTTTAGTCTGGTCGTACACAGCTTTTATCTACTGTGCGAAACAGGTGTGTTACACGTATGCCTCAATGCACTTTACCATGATAATGTAATTTAAACTGATTCTCATGTGATATTTTTTCTTCCCTTCCAACCATGGCCCAGTGTCCAAGAAGCACGGAAAGCTGATCACATTCCTGAGGTCCTTCCTGGCCACGCGACCGTCGCGCCGACTGCTACAGCAGACGGGGATCCTGCGGGAGCGTGTGTTCGGCTGTGACCTGGGGGAGTACCTGTTGCGGTGTAGCGTGGACGGTGAGGATGTGGTCTATGTTTTATTTAACACATTGTTATAAAGTATCACTGTCTATCACAATAAGATAAATGTAGGCACCACTATAAATATAAACTTCAAACTGTATTACTGTTTATGTCATACCTGGGCCGCGAAAAAGTTCGATACGGGTGTTCCGGACCGGGTGATTATTTTCCATATCACACAGGGTTCTAAGTTGTATCACACGGGCTTCCATAGAATATTTAGAATGCATTTCGAGCATTTGTGCCGCTGTCGAGAATTCGAATGCCGGATTTGGAGGTTGGAATCGACATTGTTACGATTTCTTTGTTCGAGGACACAAAACTCGCTCAACTTCAGCTGCATTTCGCATTAAAATGTGTCTTTTTTCGGGTTGGTATGACATAAATGAAATACAACACAGGGTATTCTGTATCACCCTTAGTCCCAGCCCCCCTGCGGGTCGGATCGCCCTCCGGCCTACAATGAACATCCATCGGGCGATCCAACCTGCAGTCGGGCTGGTACCTTGGGCGATACGGAATACCCTGTGTTATATTCTATATGTATCACAAGCACAGAATCACACTGTCAACGGAAACATGCCGGAAGCACACTGTAGGGAACATTATTTTGTTGATCACACTGTAGGTATCATATCAGGATCACAGTTACCACAGGCACCACCAGTTATAAATTGTTTATTACAAGAACTGTTTTGTTAGATGTATTCACCACCAGTTATATTCTGTTACAGGAACTATTTTGTTGAATCATACTGTTATAAACGATTACTCTCTATCACAATAACTGCAGTTAAGTGGTCCTATCCCTCGTAGTGAACCTACATTCACACTGATTATTCTCCTACTGACTTCACACTGGTCCTGTCCCTGGTGCTGAACCTACATGTACATTCACACTGATTATTCTCCTACTGACTTCACACTGGTCCTGTCCCTGGTGCTGAACTTACATTCACACTGATCATCCCCCTCCTACTGACTTCACACTGGTCCTTTCCCTGATGCTGAACTTACATCCACAGTGATTATCCTCCTACTGACTTCACACTGGTCCTGTCCCTGGTGCTGAACCTACATGTACATTCACACTGATTATTCTCCTACTGACTTCACACTGGTCCTGTCCCTGGTGCTGAACATACATGTACATTCACACTGATAATCCTCCTACTGACTCCACACTGGTCCTGTCCCTGGTGCTGAACCTACATGTACATTCACACTGATTATCCTCCTTCTGACTTCACACTAGTCCTGTCCCTGGTGCTGAACCTACATGTACATTCACACTGATTATTCTCCTACTGACTTCACACTGGTTCTGTCCCTGGTGCTGAACCTACATGTACATTCACACTGATTATTCTCCTACTGACTTCACACTGGTTCTGTCCCTGGTGCTGAACCTACATGTACATTCACACTGATAATCCTCCTACTGACTTCACACTGGTCCTGTCCCTGGTGCTGAACCTACATGTACATTCACACTGATTATTCTCCTACTGACTTCACACTAGTCCTGTCCCTAGTGCTGAACCTACATGTACATTCACACTGATTATTCTCCTACTGACTTCACACTAGTCCTGTCCCTGGTGCTGAACCTACATGTACATTCACACTGATTATTCTCCTACTGACTTCACACTGGTCCTGTCCCTGGTGCTGAACATACATGTACATTCACACTGATTATCCTCCTACTGACTTCACACTGGTCCTGTCCCTGGTGCTGAACCTACATGTACATTTACACTGATTATCCTCCTACTGACTTCACACTGGTCCTGTCCCTGGTGCTGAACTTCCATGTACATTCACACTGATTATCCTCCTACTGACTTCACACTGGTCCTGTCCCTGGTGCTGAACCTACAAGTACATTAACACTGATTATCCTCTTACTGACTTCACATTGGTCCTGTCCCTGGTGCTGAACTTACATTCACACTGATTATCCTCCTACTGACTTCACATTGGTCCTGTCCCTGGTGCTGAACCTACATGTACAGTCACACTGATTATCCTCCTACTGACTTCACACTGGTCCTGTCCCTGGTGCTGAACTTCCATGTTCATTCATACTGATTGTCCTCCTACTGACTTCACACTGGTCCTGTCCCTGGTGCTGGACTTCCATGTACATTCACGCTGATTATTCTCCTACTGACTTCACACTGGTCCTGTCCCTGGTGCTGAACTTCCATGTTCATTCACACTGATTATCCTCCTACTGACTTCACACTGGTCCTGTCCCTGGTGCTGAACCTACATGTACATTCACACTGATTATCCTCTTACTGACTTCACATTGGTCCTGTCCCTGGTGCTGAACCTACATGTACATTCACACTGATTATCCTCCTACTGACTTCACACTGGTCCTGTCCCTGGTGCTGAACCTACATGTACATTCACACTGATTATTCTCCTACTGACTTCACACTGGTCCTGTCCCTGGTGCTGAACTAACATGTACATTCACACTGATTATCCTCCTACTGACTTCACACTGGTCCTGTCCCTGGTGCTGAACCTACATGTACATTCACACTGATTATTCTCCTACTGACTTCACACTGGTCCTGTCCCTGGTGCTGAACTTCCATGTACATTCACGCTGATTATCCTCCTACTGACTTCACACTGGTCCTGTCCCTGGTGCTGAACCTACATGTACATTCACACTGATTATTCTCCTACTGACTTCACACTGGTCCTGTCCCTGGTGCTGAACCTACATGTACATTCATGCTGATTATCATCCTACTGACTCCACACTGGTCCTGTCCCTGGTGCTGAACTTCCATGTACATTCAGAATGATTATCCTCCTACTGACTTCACACTGGTCCTGTCCCTGGTGCTGAACTTACATGTACATTCACACTGATTATCCTCCTACTGACTTCACACTGGTCCTGTTCCTGGTGCTGAACCTACATGTACATTCACACTGATTATTCTCCTACTGACTTCACACTGGTCCTGTCCCTGGTGCTGAACTTCCATGTTCATTCACGCTGATTATTCTCCTACTGACTTCACACTGGTCCTGTCCCTGGTGCTGAACTTCCATGTACATTCACACTGATTATCCTCTTACTGACTTCACACTGGTCCTGTCCCTGGTGCTGAACCTACATGTACATTCACACTGATTATTCTCCTACTGACTTCACACTGGTCCTGTCCCTGGTGCTGAACCTACATGTACATTCACACTGATTATCCTCCTACTGACTCCACACTGGTCCTGTCCCTGGTGCTGAACCTACATGTACATTCACACTGATTATCCTCCTACTGACTTCACACTGGTCCTGTCCCTGGTGCTGAACTTCCATGTACATTCACACTGATTATCCTCCTACTGACTTCACACTGGTCCTGTCCCTGGTGCTGAACTTACATGTACATTCACACTGATTATCCGCCTACTGACTTCACACTGGTCCTGTCCCTGGTAATTTCTACACGGGTAATTTCTGACCAATAAACATTATTATTTATTTGTTTCCCCAGTCCCCCCTGTGCTAGCCTGCTGTGCAGAGTTTATAGAGAAGTACGGCATCATCGATGGCGTGTACAGACTGTCCGGGGTGGCCTCCAACATCCACAAACTGCGGGCGGAGTTCGACATGGAGACGGAACCGGACCTGGCGAAGGACTGCTACAGGCAGGACATCCACTGTGTCGGCTCCCTGCTCAAAATGTACTTCCGCGAGCTGCCCAACCCACTGCTCACCTACCAGCTCTACAACAAGTTTGCTGTGAGTTACAGACAAACGTACAATCATTTGAAGTCAGGACAATTCGGTACCAGGACTTTTCAGCCACTAGCTGATCAGGACGATTCGGTCCAGGTCCAGGGCAACTCATTTTATATTTAGGGTTAAGATTAGATTAGAATTAGGGTTAGGGTTGAGTTAGAGTTAGGGTTAGGGTTAGGGTTAGAGTTATGCTTCCTCTTGATGGAGAAATGTCTAGAAACAGTCCTTGGTATGGTGCCGAATCGTTCTGATCTGAAATTAGTAGTTCAGGTACAGGTTGGTTCAGGTCCGACCTGTACCTTAACTCGTGTACCTGTACCTGTACCTTAAATTTGTTTAGGTACACAGCTCTAGTCCAGGTGCCAAACTGTCTGACATCCACAATCTTTCTGCCACTTGCCAGGGCCAATCAATAAAGATTTTACCAAACCCACTTCCAGTAAACATAGAAAGCTGAAATTCCATGTCTGTAAGGATACATGTTTCTACAGGTCATCTTACAGCTTTGAACTCTGAACGATTCTGTTGTACGGGTGCTGAGCTGTGGTAGGATGTCGGAAAAAATCCAGAATGAAACAATTTTCACAGATTTTAGCAAACAGTGCCTTTACTTTAGTAAAATAGGCCTGGTTTTGACCAAGTCTACTGGGTGCTCCTTAGGCACTGGGAACCACAATGGCTTTCCTCCACATCACAGGTACTATGTCTTCTCTGAGCCATGTGATTACAATATAAGTTTAGTTGTGGGACCAGAAAGCTTGTACACAAACTGATGAGTTTGTACAGTATCTGGTCAGGACTAGGGACTTTTGATGTTTTTACTCTTCGTAGTGGATTGTACATATCCCAGCTGTAACTGAAGAGAAAGAGTCAAGTGTTCAGCAATGCAAGTTACCATGTAACCTATAGACTTAAAATGTATGTGCAATTTCCGGTTCCTACCATAACTGGAAGTGGGTCATGCAAGATATTTTCACTGTTAAACTATCAATTGATAAAGGTCCATATTGTATGTTAAACTTAGTGACTAGAGTAGAATATTACCACAACTTTAGATAATAGTATATCCTTGTATGTCTTTGCTATCTTCATATTTGCCTAAGTAAGACCATGTTCCAGACTGTACGTCGTCTGTGTATACTAGTGTTACTTGACCTCTATCCAACCCTTGCAGGAAGCCATAGACAACAAGGAGCAGAAGTTTCAGCTAATCTATGACGTCATCCAAAAGCTCCCCCCACCACACTATAGGTTTGACTCTGCTCAGTTGGCTCTTGCCTTGCAGCTTGTGGTGTGTTTCTGATCCTTTTTCTCCTTCCTTCTGTGTGCTTGACTAATCTGTAGGAGGCTGTGGAAGACAGGGAGAACAAGCTGGTCAAGATATATGATGTCATACAGCAGCTGCCCCCACCCCACTACAGGTAATAGAGCAGCAGCTCCCCCTACCCCACTACAGGTAGCATTACAGTTGCCCCCTACCCCCCACCCCTCTACAGGTAATATAGCAAAAGCTCCCCCTACCCCACTACAGGTAATAGAGCAGCAGCTCCCCCTATCCCACTACAGGTAGCATTACAGTTCCCCCCCACCCCCACCCTCTACAGTTAATACAACAACAGCTCCCCCTACCCCACTACAGGTGATATTACAGCAGCTCCCCCTACCCCACTACAGGTAGCATTACAGTTGCCCTCCCCCCACCCCTTTACAGGTATTATAACAATAGCTCCCCCTACCCCACTACAGGTATAATATTACAGCAGCTCCCCCTACCCCACTACAGGCAGCATTACAGTAGCCCCCCACCCCTACCCTCTACAGGTAATATAACAACAGCTCCCCCTACCCCATTACAGGTGATATTACAGCAGATCCCCCTACCCCACTACAGGTAACATTACAGTAGCTCCTAACCCCCACCCCTCAACAGGTAATACAACAACAGCTCCCCCTACCCCACTACAGGTAACATTACACCAACTCCCCCTATCCCACTACAGTTTACAGACTATGAAATAGAACTAGAACTAGAGGTAACATTACACCAGCTCCCCATACCCCAAAACAGGTAGCATATACCAATTCCCCCTATCCCACTATGGGTACATGTAACATTACACCAACTCCCCTTACCCCACTACAGGCAGCATATAACAGCTCTCCCTACCCCACTACAGGTAATATTACAGCAGCTCCCCCTACCCCACTACAGCTAATATTACAGCAGCTCCCCCTACCCCACTACAGATAGCATCAAAGAAGCTCCCCCTTTTTCACATACTTGTCAAATGCAAATCCATCCTTGAGCCAATCAGTCAATCATGTTTTCAACAGAACTACTTATTAAGTTATTTTTGAAAATTCATCAGCATACAGTATCTCAATTTGCCAGTAATATATTGACTTCTAAACAATCATTATGAACATATTCTGCAGATATTTCAGTACTGAGTTGTTTCAGGAGGACATAACTAACAGTAAGGATGTAGCCAGCACTACAAATTGCTTATGTCTCAGATATGACATAAGCTATATCAATATAACCATCTTGTTTTCTTAATTCTCTTTCTTGCTCTGCAAATGGCTCTAATTACAACTGTTATCTTTTGTTGATGATCTACCTGCATGCTCCTTGTCCTGTTTAACAAGTACAATGTAGTTTCTCAGTGCAGGGTGGTTATTGGGTGTTCGCATGTTGTCTGACATTATCACAGTAAAAACTTTTAAAAACATACCATGTTCACATTTCCAATGAGTTGCCTAATATTTCAATCTCAGATCACTTATACATGGAGACTACAAGTTTTATCATTTGATGTTTCAGTTTGTTAGATGTAAATTTTCTTTGAAATTCATGATATTTTTTTAACCTACTTGAAAAGCACCCAAAATGCAATCTTATCATGAAGTTCTGCTGTATGCAGATATAGTCCATAGTAATATGCACATGTAAATTCATTCAAATTCTATTTGTATTTTGTTTGTGGCAGAGAAGTGATAAGACACAAATTTTTGGTTGCCATCAGTTCAAGATTTTAAAATGATTTTGATTTTGTTGGAATAAAAAAGATGTCACCCATCTTATGGAAGAGACTCAATCATAAATCAGCATAATTGAAAACTCAATGTCTATCATGCACCTAACTAACACCTCTTCTAACTGTTCCTAATGTTCTAAGACTTGCATCTGGACATATCTGTACTTCTTCATGTGCAATTGTGCATCTGTGTGTACATAGGTATCAATACCTTGTGTTTAGTTGCACCAAATTGTGCCTACTTTTTAATTCCACTGAGTCGCATTTACATTATATATAAATAGTATATTCTTGTTGATGTCCTTACCTTGTCTCACATGTCCTTACCTTGTCTCACCTGGATGTCCTTACCTTATAACTTGTCTCACCTGAATGTCCTTACCTCACCTGAATGTTCTTACATGTACCTTGTCTCACCTGAATGTCCTTACCTTGTCTCACCTGAATGTCCTTACCTTGTCTCACCTGGATGTCCTTACCTTGTCTCACCTGGATGTCCTTATCTTGTCTCACCTGGATGTCCTTACCTTGTCTCACCTGGATGTCCTTACCTTGTCTCACCTGGATGTCCTTACCTTGTCTCACCTGGATGTCCTTACCTTATAACTTGTCTCACCTGAATGTCCTTACCTCACCTGAATGTTCTTACATGTACCTTGTCTCACCTGTATGTCCTTACCTTGTCTCACCTGAATGTTCTCACCTTGTCTCACCTGTATGTCCTTACCTTGTCTCACCTGAATGTCCTTACCTTACAGCTACATGCAAAATTATTCAACCCCCCTTGCATTTTGGACATTTTGGCAAATTGAGGAACTTTACAGCTACATAATATTACTAAATCATATAAGTGATGAACAGATATGTTATTACAATCTGATACCACAGCAAAAGTTAAGATTTTTTTCATAGTCCATCCAAAATAGCAACTTTCACACAAATAGTACGTTGCAAAATTATTCAACCCCCTATGAGGGTTTGTCTTTAGTACTAAGTGCAGCACCCCTATTCATCTAAAAGCTGAATTCACCTGATGTAGACGTGAACGATAGCTTGTCACAAGCTTCTGGCAGTGCTCTTTGCGAATTTCGGCCCTTTCTCATGGGCAATGGTCTCCGGCTAGCAATTTTTCGAGGTTTACGTACCGCAACAGCTTTCAATAGATCCAATCCAAAATTCTGAACTGAGTTTAAGTTTGGAGACTGTTACGGGTACTCAAGAACCTTCCAGGTTCTTTTTCTGACCAAACATATCTGGATGTCGATGTGTGCTTGGGGTTATTGTCTTGCTGGAATGTCCAATGACGCCCCAGCTTCAACTCCTTAACGGACCTGGCGACATTCTTGGCCAGAATTTCAGCAGCCACAGTGATATCTCTTAGAAGACAGGTGGACAAGAACCATATAATTACTGTAAAAGTCTTGAAAAACAATTTGGCTGAAGGAGAAACTGTTGTTGCAGTGGACACAGTGCGCCGCACACTTCATGCCGAAGGGCTCAAGGTCAGAACCCCAAGACCCACACCATTGCTGAAGCTATGCCACAAGAAAAGTTGCCTCCAGTATGCTCAAAACAACCTACTTATGCCACAGTAGTTTTTGGACGCTGTTATATGGACTGACGAAACAAAAAAAACTTGACCTCTTTGGTCCTCCGGGTCAGAGGTATGTTTGGCACAGGAAAGACTAAGCATACGCAGAGAGGAACACCCTGCCTACCGTGAAGCATTGTGATGGGTCTGAGGTTCTTTGGGGGTGTTTTGCTTCCAATGGCACTGGGAATAAACACTGTGTTGAAGGCATCATGAAATAAAACCAGTACTAGGATATTCTGACCAGGAAAGTTACCAATTCCGTTAGAAAGTTGAAGCTGGGGCGTCATTGGACATTCCAGCAAGACAATGACCCCAAGCACACATCGACATCCACATATGTTTGGTAATAAAAAAAACCTGGAAGGTTTTTGAGTACCCATAACACTCTCCAGACTTAAACTCAGTTCAGAATTTTTGGTTGGATCTGAAGACAGCAGTTGCGAAACGTAAACCTCGAAAAATTGCTGAGCTGGAGACCATTGTCTACGAGAAATAAGCTGAAATTCCCAAAGAGCACTGCCAGAAGCTTGTGACAAGCTACCGTTCACGTCTACATCAAGTGAATTCAGCTTTTAGATAAATAGGGGTGCTGCACTAAGTACTAAAGACAAACCCTCATAGGGGGTTGAATAAATTTGCAACGTACTATTTGTGTGAAAGTTGCTATTTTGGATGGACTATGAAAAAAATCTTAACGTTTGCTGTGGTATCAGATTGTAATAACATATCTGCGCATCACTTATATGATTTAGTAATATTATGTAGCTGTAAAGTTCCTCAATTTGCAAAAATGTCCAAAATGTAAGGGGGGTTGAATAATTTTGCATGCAGCTGTATATTGTCTCACCTGAATGTCCTTACCTCACCTGCATGTCCTTACCTTGTCTCACCTGAATGTCCTTACCTTGTCTCACCTGAATGTCCTTACCTTGTCTCACCTGAATGTCCTTACCTTGTCTCACCTGAATGTCCTTACCTTGTCTCACCTGGATGTCGTTACCTTGTCTCACCTGAATGTCCTTACCTTGTCTCACCTGGATGTCCTCACCTTGGTATTCTTACCTTGTCTCACCTGGATATTACCTTGTCTCACCTGAGCGTCCTTACCTTGTCTCACCTGGATGAACTAAGTGTTACCTACATGTACCTTTTCTGACGTTACGGTAATGCAGCAGCCTTGTTCTACCTGACCGTTTTCCCTTCTCAGGACCCTGAAGTACCTGATGGAACACCTGTCCCATGTGGCCACCTTCAGCGACAGGACCGGCATGCATTCCAAGAACCTGGCTATCGTCTGGGCCCCCAACCTTCTCAGGTAGGACTCCACATCATACTGTAAAAAAGAAAATGCTCCCGGAGGTTTCATGTTTGGGTTGTTGTGGTTGCCCTCTTCACCAGAAACTTGAAAACCAATGCAAAAAATGCTTTTTCTGCCCGCCTACCCCCTTGTCTCAATGGCAAACTTGAAACCACGGCCAACACTCCATTTTCTCTGTACAACAAAATTAAATCCCTTAGAACTTAAAGTATTTTATATGTATACAGTAGTTTTGTACCTCCTCTTGGCTGTATGTAATGAGATAAAAGTATGGATTTTTTTTGTAGTCAGCATAACTCAAGAACCTCTAAATGGATTATGATGATATTTGGTATGTGGGTAGGTGTTGGGAAGACAAAGGTCAAGGTCGATTTTGGGCCCCCTGGTATGTGACCTTGGTACTGCAGCACAACTTCTGTTTTTTGTTTTTTAAGTGGCATCGTGTGGTGCAATCGGTAGGGTGTTTCGCCCAGAACCGAGAGATCCCGGGTTCGAAACCCCGGTATGCCCTGATGTTGTGCGCTTGGGAAAGGCACTTTACACGACTTTCCTCACTCCACCCTGGTGTGAATGAGTGCCAGACTTTGGTTGGGGAAGGTCGTATTGAGGTCACCTGCCGGTGCCGAATGGCAGCCGTCCAGGCCCTTGCGACAGTTCCACAAAGTGCGAGTATGGAGCAAATATGTATCTGTTCTGTATTATGTGATTGTAAACCCTGCAGCAATTCAGCACTGGCTGCCATTACAAGGGTAATTTCTGACCAATAAACCATTATAATGCCATGTCCACGCCCCTGCAGGTCGAAGGAGATCGAGTCTGGAGCGGCAGCTCTGATGGAGATCCGTGTGCAGTCTGTGGTGATCGAGTTCCTGATCCACCACGTGGACCTGCTGTTCAGCAACAAGCTGGCAGGGACGCTTCTGGGGGCCCCGGCAGAAGGTCAGTATAACTACAACCCACGGCTGTCTCCAGCTGTAGATTTATGGCCGTCCCTCTCATTTTTGGGGAGGGGGTGTACGGGGGACCGGAGGCCTGAGCCGAGTACCAATGGCGCTCTCAAAACTAGCGGTGTCCGGGGGCATGCTCCCCTGAGTAATTTTGGAAATTTCAGCCGTCCAAAACACTGTTTCACCCATGTTTCAGGAGTGGATATGTTGATTTTCATTGTTAAATCAGTCATTTGAAGCTTTTGTCTATTTCATGTCATGTTCAGATTTTTTTACTAGACTGTCTTGAACCAGGATGAGGAGGAATACAAACTCAGTCCCTTTTAAGACTGCTGTCTTCTCACTGCAGCGCCACCTAGCAGTGAGAGGTAGCACTGCAGTCTTCTCACTTCAGCACCGCTCAGTTGTGAAAAGAAGCTGCAGCCAGTATTGCCTTGAAGAATGTATTAGGACCTCTGCAATGTTAATTTTCTCTGATATGAACAAACTCTGAAATAACATCTTTGTTTATATTGTTGTTGAGCTGTATTCGTTGTTGTTATCTCCATGAAAAATTTATCTCCATGAAAAATGGAGATATTGTTTTGGGTGTGTCTGTGTGTGTGTTTGTCTGTCTGCTTGTCTGTTTGTGTTTCCGCACCACTCCAGTCAGCATAACTCAGGAACCTCTCGATGGATTACGATGATATTTGGTATGTGGGCAGGTGTTGTGAAGCCGAAGTTCAAGGTCGATTTTGGGCCCCCTGGTATGTGACCTTGGTACTGCAGCAGAACTTCACTTTTTGTATCTTTTGACCTGGATGTGCTATGGTCTTAATTTTTGGGTGGCTGATAGCTTGTGACGCAATAAAGAAGTGGTGTGGGTTTGGGCCCCCTAGTAGCTTGGCTTGGAACTGCAGGGGCGTTATCTTGAAAATCTTCTAAGGAGAATAACTCAGCAAAGGAACGATGGATTTCCATGATATTTAGCATACAGGTAGCTTAGACAGAGATGTACATAATGAAGTGTAAATAATGTTAATTAGAACTTAATTTGCATAACTAATGAGGAAAATCTATATTTGCAGTGTTTTCCATTATCAGACTCAAATACATGTAATTTATGTAGTTTATGGAAAGTGGATTATCAACAGATACCAATTATGCAAATAAATTCCTTATTTGCATAATCAATGCACAACACCATATCTATCTAATTGAAAAATTATAGGACTATCAATATGATACTTAGTATGCAGGTAGCTTAGATAGAGATATACATAAAGAAGTGCAAATTATGCTAATTGTGACTTAATTTGCATAGCTAATGAGAAAAATCTATATTTGCAGTCTTTTTCATTATCAGACTCAAATACATGTAACATACTAGTATGTAGTTTATGGAAAGTGGAGCATTAACAGATACCAATTATACAAATGAATTCCTAATTTGCATAATTAATGCAAAAACACCAAAATTCATCTAATTGGAAAATTATAGGAATGTCAATATTGCAACATGTGTAAGTTAAATAAAGGTGTATATGACCAAGCATATATCATGCAAATGTGTAAGTCATTTGCATGAATAGAATTGTTCATGGAGATATGAGGTCGTGGAACTCTTGTTTTAGATGCACTGAAGCCGGCTCGCCGCCCCAAGTCGCTGGTGCTGTCCACCCCCACCAAGCTGCTGTCCCTGGAGGAGGCCCAGGCCCGCACGACGGGCTCCCTCCCCTCCCAGGGGTTCATAGAGGTGGGAGGGGGGCCAGCCAACCTGCCGCAGTACCACGCTATCATCGACCTTCCTGAAGGGTAGGTGCTCCAGTGATAGCGCCCCCCTCCCCCCTCACACACACACATCACTCACTTCTCTGCTATCTGTAGTTATTTCCTCTTTTCCTCTCCACTTTCTCTTCTTTCCATTGATACGTATGTTTTATTTCAGCAGATTTCCTCAATTTCTGCATCTGTATTTCATAGATGATGTAATAAAACTTGATGTGTAACTCAATGTCCATCTCCCCCCCCCCCTCCTCGGTTCTTCTTTCTCCCTGTTGTGTGCCATGGTGTAGTTTTCTCTCAAGATCTCGCGACTTGCCAGCCTACTCTCGTAGGTGGTCGCTGTCTCTCCCAACAAAGTACAACACCATTCTGGGGCTATGGGGTAGAAACAAAGAGTAAGCCCCATGTGTCTTCTTAGCTTCTTAGTCTGCACCTGTCGACAGCAAGGCATGAACTTACTTGCTTAGATAATGTTTCCTTCACATTGACTTCATTAGAGGATTGTGTAGCAGCTGATGATGCATGTATGACTATGAGGTCTCGCTAAGATAATTCTCAATGCTGGTATACTAAGTAACTGCACAATTTGCCACAGCCAGCCTGCCTGTTTTATCTGCTGACAACATCAGACTTTACAAACAATATTAGAGTTCCCACTCACAATCAAGGTCTTCTTAGTCCCCAATGTCTTGATAGTCCAATCGGGCACCTTCCATAAGGCATGCTATTAGCTAGCAGGGCGTCTTCTGTACTCTCTACACTAAGAAAACAAAGCAATTAAATCCTAGCTAAAGCTTCTGTACTCCCTACACTAAGAAAACAAAGTAATTAAATCCTAGCTAAAGCTTAAAGCAAGATGATGGGAGGTGACAGACATCTTGTTGCTAGGTCGCGCTGTGGCAAGAAGAATGCAGTTCCAAACTTGAATGTGTGCAAGAACTGTAATCCTATAGGATTTATTCAAAATGATTCAGAACCGTTCAACACGTCTTCACTTCCAACCTTCCCCGTATTTTCCTCTGTCCAGACGCAGAAGGACAAACTCAGACAAGTTCAACAAGAGTAAGAAATCCCCCCGTGGCTGGAGGTCTATCTTTGCGAAGGAAACCAAGGAGAAAGCCGTGACGGATGGCACAAGAAGGAAGACTGAGATCGAGAGGGTGATCCCGCCGGAGTCCAGACTGTTCCCGGGGCAGACCGACCGTGCTGGGCTGTCCCCATGTCGTAGCGAGGAGTCCATTCCGTTCGCTCTGGGTGGAATGGCGAGGGAGGAGGCACCTGAACCGAAGAGTAAGTTTTCACTGTCAATCAATCAATTAATCAGTTAATCAATCAACCAATCAATCAATCAATCAATCATCTGCAGGTATCATCTGCTGATGTATGGCAACTGTAGACATCTCCACTTGTTTGCAAGTTGCTGCTGTCACTTCCCTACCATCTGTTTATGTAACTTATGGTTGAATATGTAGTAGTTCTGGTAGATGTTTATTTTGAATCACAAGTCAGTTCCTTTGACGTTCTTTACAGGTCTCCAACCCGTACGCAAACCCGTCCCCGTCTCCGCCAGCTCCTCCAATAACGGCATGCCGCCATCCCCGGACTACCTGAAGAAAGCCACCTCGCACGATTCCTTCTTCGACCTACCACCGGCCACGCTGGCTACCACCTCCAGCCCAGAGGACGAGGAGAACCCCGATGTGACACCTGACGGGAACCCCGATGAGAGACCCAACAGGAACCCTGATGTGAGACCTGCTGAATACACCCCGACTCCAGTCCAGAGAACCAGGAGCCACACTCTCCCCTCCTCCCTGGAGATGGAGTATTCCAAGAACCCGGCATTGTCCCCTCAGAGTCCTCCCTTCATCGACACCAGCCCTGACTGTTTCCTCCCCTCTGGGGTGCAGTACGGCAGTCCATACTCTGAACACAGGCTGGTAGAAGGTGTAGGTCCACCCTGGCAGGAAGACATCAAAGCGGTGAAGCTCAGGCACCCTTCTGCCCCCATCTCAATAGCTCGGTACAAAGACAGAGACTCGCAGTCACTGACAAACTACCCTGTGTCGAGGTCACTTTCTCCAGTCCGAGAAGTGAAGCTCACGAGCGTAACCCCACCCGGAACTGAGTTTGTCCCACCGAAGATGCTGAGAAGTGTAAGTGACTGCCCTGCCCAGCTCCTGAGCAGCCCAAGAAGGCAGTCCTTCCGAAAATCCCTCACAGAGACACTCCCAGAAAACCATAAGACGAGCGACCAAGAGGCTGAATCTGATACTTTCCACCTTGGAAGAGCTGTTCCACCACGGGGTCCTAATCTTTCCAATTCTATGACCGCACAGAAAGAAAATTTTAGGAAAATTCCTCTGTCAGCATTAAACACAAATTCCAATGCATCTTCCTCCATGAGACACTCCTACACCACTGCCCACCGACCAGAGACTGATCACAGCAACATTGTGTACGTGGAGGGGCAGTTTTACCAGGTGCATGGACGCAGTATCAGCATGCCTGTACCCATGTGTCAAACTACGTTACCCACATGTGCACATAGGGAAGGTGAGAGGCTCCCCCACACTACATCCCATCACCCACCCCACTCAGACACTACTGCGCCACCCCCTCTCTACTACCCCAGGCCCCATCCCACACACCAGCAGCATCCTGCCGACAACGCCGATTACCCCAGGTCCCGCCCGGCCCACACTGCTAGGCAAGACTATGATAACCTGGTGTGGGGGAGACAGGAGTCAGACCCAAGGACTTCTGCACAGAGTGACAGGCATGCCGTCCTGTCAACCTACGACAACCTGGATGGCTTCCAGTGGACGTCTGTTACAGTGGAGCCATCGGATGGTGTCTATAGCCAACACACGACTGCTGGTGGTGTCTATGGTCAGCACATGGCTGATGGTGGTGCCTATGGTCAGCACATGGCTGTGCAGTCTGATGGTGTTGTCTATGGTCGGCACACAACTGATGGCGGTGTCTATGGTCAGCACATGGCTGTGCACAGTGACAGCCCCCAGACAGTGGCAGACAGTGATGCTGGCTCTCCGCAAACACTCACGCCCACAAACTGAGACAGCCTCATCTTCAGTTGGGTCGGACTGATTGCCACTTTCAAAGGAAACACATAGCAATTCTTGTACAGCGTGCTTGAATGTTCGATGGATGACTGGAAAGCCTTTGGGCGAGTTTAGAAAACCAGCTGTGGTTTTTGTCATGCAAAAGAGATTCATTCTTCAGGATATTTTTACAGGTTTTCAAAAGCGAAACCTGTATTGTATTATTTTTATTTGATGGCTATCTTCTGACTGACACTGTGTTATCATTAATTGGCATACTTTATTTTTTGACTATCAGTTTGCAAAGAAACTTCAGCCAGTAGCATTTAAGGTCAGGCATTTGAGCTCGTTGAAAAGGCAGCCATTTTTTCTAGAAATAAGGGAAGGCAGACCATATGTAGGTGATGTGTAGCAAAGTATTATGTGATGTATCATGTATGATCCATTCCTCAAGTGAAGTTGTAAATAATAACAGCCTGATATGAAGTGAAAAATCTTCACCATTTGTGGAGCAAAATTTCTGTGGAAACATCTACAAAGAACTTGAAACTACTTGCATGTCAAGAAGATTGACCTTCATTCTTTGTGTCATGAGAATTCGACAGAGGTTGTTGATACGTTTTCTTGGTAGTCTGTTGCAGAACACTTTGGTCATTGGTGACCAGTCTTTCTTCATGACCTGAGAAGAATTTGATACCGAATATTATGAAAATGTTTGAATGGCTCTACTACAAGAATTGTACATAGGGTTTGAGAGTAAATAATATGTACATGTATGAATCTTTGTTGCAGCGATGTGGAATGCCCTGTAAGCAACACAAAGTGAGAAAAGTAGTTGTGATGTAACTGTAGAATGTAGGATGTAGGATGTAGGATCTCCCTAGACATGGATGTTCCTGCTGATATGTGGTAGTCTCCAGGCTCTTCAGAAGAGTGTTGTAATTTTACGACTCCTCCGTCATATTAGCCGTTATTAGTGTAACTTTTCATTTGGCTTATTTTGTGCAAATTTGTAAGTGCGTACTTGTACAAGGTCTCATACCACTACTAGTCCAATAGTACAGAACACATCCTAAACTTTATTGCACAACTTTTTTACATGCACCTCAAATCATGACAGAGGGACTACATTGCAAGCCGCAAGAAACTAAAGCATTTTCTTGTACGTCCCCATACTCACATGAGGTCAGAATAGTGGAGAGGAATGATGTCGAAGTAACTCATAGTAAGTTTAGTAGCCATTGTCTACACATACGTACCTGCTTCACGCAGTGTGTTTATTTAATTTCAGTTTCCCTATAAATCCACTGCAGTCGTAATGCATTTCAAGATTTTATTTTTATTTTTTACCATAATGTGAAGTAGCACAATATTATTGAGACAGGTATAAGCTGTACATTTCATTCAGGAATGTCACATTTCTCATCAGAAACTGAGCATGTGTTACCCTTCCATGACAGAAAAAAAAGCAATGACATTTTGTACCTATCCTCCCCCGTGCCAACAACAATACATGCTCGAGAATCGATGACCATTCTACATTTTGTCTTCTGAAGTTTCTATAAGGAACAGGACATTGTAAGTACGTGTAGAATCTTTTTGTTTGCAGAAATTACATACCTGAACTCCAGTGTTATTTGTGATGGCTCTGGGTCATGATTGTGTCCTTTTTCTCTAAGTAGTTTTTGTAGCTGTTGAATTAGAATGATAAAATACATGGAGAGGGGTATTAAGGTCACGCCAATTTTTTTTTTGCTTCTCGGAATAGCCTGTCCTGTTTTTCCCATTTTGAGAAAAAAAAAGAATTGGTCGCTATTCCAATTCACAAATTTTAACTCCCAATTTTACTATCTGTTCACTTGTAAAACTCAATAGCCACTAACATAAATTATGAAGGCTTGTACCTACCTAAAAAGTGTGGTCACATTGATCATAAGTTTTTATTTTTCATTTGTTAAAACTATTTCTACATGGCAAAAAGGTAATTTTGTTACTGAAATTATAGTACTAGATCAAAGGGGTGCATTGCATGAAATGAGCCATACAAAGCTGAAATTTTAATAATCCTCTTATTCTTTATGTTATGTAAACCCTTATCTTCACCCCAGACTATTTGCAAAAAAAATGTATTTTTTTCCCAGTCGCGCCAATTTTTTTCTGAAAAAATCTGTGAATCAACAAATAAAATTGGTGTGGCCAAAAGGAGGATCTTACTACAAAACTGGTTGGGTTACTGATGATCATGGGAAAAGATTGAAAAGGGTTCAAAGTTTTATCAATGTAACAGCATTTTCTATGAAAAGGAAGCCCTTTGTGTTTATGATTGAATGGGTGAATTAATTGGAAGCTAAGTTGGTTTAAAGGGAAAACTCTGCACAAACAAGGAGAAATGATCCCTGCAGAAGGTAAACATTTTTGCCCACCAACAGGTAATTGTATATTTGGAAATGTCTTGTGACAAGACAAGACGGAAATAATATTTCATCTCTTGGTGTGAAGTAATAAAGTCAACGAAAAGCTGGCTTGCATGCACACTTGAAATACAGTAGCCGAAAAAAAGACAGCAAGGAGACTAAAATTCCATCCACCTTTATGGTGTTGATCATCTGTGCCCATCAAGTACAAGCTGCAGTGTGAATGTAAGTTGATAGGTGGCGCTGTGGGTACGTGGTGTCGAGAGTTCACCGGAGAGCTGCAGGTATGGCGGACACGGGCCTACCGGACGTCCTGGTCAGCAGTCAGCGGCATTACATCGATGGGCGGTACAACGACGCCATAAAACTCCTGTCCCAGGCTCTGAAGGACAAGGGGCGCTCGCTTGAACCCAAGGATATCGCCGCTGTCCACTGCAACCTTGCTTCCTGCTACTTAAAGCTGGGGTTACTACGGAAAGTTGTTTCTTCCTGTGACGCCGCCATCAAAGCAGACGCCGCCTCCCTGCAGGCTTACCTGTATAAAGGTAGGCGTGCTGTTGACTAGGACATTTGGTACTGTGCTGTTAGATTTCAGTGTAGCTTTAGGGGTTTCAACTCAGACAGTATTAAACGTTTAGTCCGTTGCTTTAGAAATTATTGTCCAGTGGGTGATTCAAAACCCGGAAGTGAACACATCATATAACGTTACCCAAATCATATGATTTTAATACGGCCTTAGTGTTCTATGTCCCACCAGGTGTTCCATCTCCCACCAGGTAAGACACTTAATGTTCTATCTCCCACCAGGTAAGGCAGTAAGTGTTCTATCTCCCAACAGGTAAGACACCGTAGTGTTCTATCTCCCACCAGGTAAGACAGTAAGTGTTCTAGTTCTCAGCAGGTGTTCTATCTCCAACCAGGTAAGGCAGTAAGTGTTCTATCTTTCACCAGGTGTTCTATCTCCCACCAGGTAAGGCAGTAAGTGTTCTATCTCTCACCAGGTGTTCTATCTCCCACCAGGTAAGGCAGTAAGTGTTCTATCTCTCACCAGGTGTTCTATCTCCCACCAGGTAAGGCAGCAAGTGGTCTATCTCTCACCAGATGTTCTATCTCCCACCAGGTAAGACACTTAGTGTTCTATCTCCCACCAGGTAAGACACTTAGTGTTCTATCTCCCACCAGGTAAGACACTTTGTGTTCTATTTCCCAGCAGGTAAGACAGTAAGTGTTCTATCTCCCACTAGGTAAGACAGTAAGTGTTCCATCTCTCACCAGGTAAGACAGTAACTGTTCTATCTCCCACCATTTAAGGCAGTAAGTGTTCTATATCCCATCAGGTAAGACAGTAAGTGTTCTATCTCTTACTAGGTGTTCTATCTCCCACCAGGTAAGGCCCTCCACAGACTGAAGAAGCCCGACCAGGCGCGGCAGGTGTGGCAGTCGGCCCTCTCCAGGTACGGAGACTTCCAGGTGTTGTCTGAGATCCTGGGCTGCATCCAGTGTCTTGAGGAGGACAAGTCTGGCCCTACTCAGACTCAACAGTCTACAAAGGTAAAGGTAACCACACCTTTCTATTTCAGTATTCGTCAACAGCTGTTAAAAAGCTTCCTTTAACAGTAGAAGTAAGGAACTGCATAACAATTAATGACAACAAGTTACTGTAAATGCAGAAATGTTTGCAGTGGTTTTATGTTTGCGGTTTTCAAGGTGAACTCTTCAGCGCGAATTTAAAATCACCGTGAAACTTTTTGCCCACCTGTGACTGTAGCGCTACTATTTTTTTAAACGCAAACTTAAAACCATCGCAAACACTTCATTTTCTCGCTACCGCGAAATTTACAGTAGCTTGTGTTTTGACTCTCTCTAGTTTTTCCTGTGTAACAACTACATTCATAAGGGCTTCTTTTACTGTATACCCCTATGTTAGAGTATTGTTAGGTCACCCTGTAAAATTATGTGTGATACATCGATAATCATACTATTAAATTACATGTATCTCTTTTGTTATGGCCCGACCTTGTCTGTAATGATTTGAGTCTAGGTAACATTAATGTGATTTGTGTGATGGCTAATTCATTAGTCCTTGCAGCTCTAGTCCTGAAAATTTGTTGAGCTTGGTGTTGAAAATGACGAGGTCCCGTGTGTGTCCAGGTGAATGGAGACCCTGCAGTGGACTATGAGAGGTCGACGACCCCAGCACACCTGCAGGAAGGGACAGCAGAGGGTCAGGACAGCAAGAAAACACCAGGAGGGACAGCTGAGGGTCAGGACAGCAAGAAAACACCAGGAGGGACAGCTGAGTGTCAGGACAGTAAGAAGACAACAGGAGGTTTTCTAGATCCCAAGAGCTCAGAGTTCCAGGTGGCACGGGGTTTCCTACTTGTGAACGAAGGGAACTACGATGAAGCCATTAAGCTATTCAACACCATCCTCCAGCTGCACCCCATGACGTACAAAGCTTACGTTGGGAGGGGAACGGCGTATGCCATGACCCGACAACTGCTGAAGGCAGAGGCAGATTTCACGCAGGCTCTCACGCTGGAACCGAAGGAAACGGAAATCTGGAAACGGCGCGGTCAGGTCCGAGCGGCCTTGGGCCAGGAGAGCCAAGCAATCGAGGACTTGAACCAAGCCCAGTCCATCTGTAAGGAGGTTGATGTTGACATACAGAAGGAGGTAGGCCTGATCTATCAGGCAAAGGGCGACAACGTCTCCGCACTCATGCACTTCAAGAGGGCCGAGAAAATCCTCCTGGCGAAGCAGAAACGCGGAGAGCTGGACAAGTCTCAGGCCAAGACCCTTTGGAACGCCATGGGCCTCTGTCAGAACAGTCTGGGCTACTGTATGGATGCCGTGGTCGCCCAGCAACGGGCGTTAAACCTAGATCCAGATTTTCGCGAATCCATCGTGAACATGGCCCAGGCGTATAAGGATTACGGGAACTTCGAGAAGGCAGACGAGCTGTTCAGTCGAGCCCTGCAGCTGGAGCCGAGCTGTGTGACCACGCTAAACCTTCACGGCCTGTGTCTGTACTGGGCGGGGCGGATCCGCCGCAGCTACGATACGCACTGTAGACTCCTGGAAGTCGCCCCTCACAACGAAGACTGTCTGTACATGCATGGCATCAGCGCACAAGCGCTGGGGCTGTTCCGCAAAGCCGCGGAGAGTTTTTCCAGTCTGAATGCCATGAACCCTGCCCACTGGGCCTACTACACCCGGGAGCTTTGCCTCTTCCAGCACCACCACCTGGATATGCCCATGAAGGATTACAACGCAGACATCGAGCTACACGAGTGTTTCAAGGAAGCGTGGACCAAGAGACTTGACCCCACTAATCTGACCTTTGACTATTGCAAGCAAGCTGACTTTAGTCCAGACATTGCCGATGTGGACCAGAAGCCAATTCTTAGTAACGCTGCAAGAGACATCGCAAAGGTTTGAACCTCCATTAGTGATAACAACTTAGATATGGTAGTCTTTTCAGGAAAAGTTTTACTCCTAACAGTATGCTTATGTAAAGTACCGGGGTGTTCTATATCATGACACAATTTCAGAATTATTTTTTTTGTGTGTTAGAAATATGCCAGACTAAGAAGAAAAATCCTTATGCAAGGTATCGATCTCGGACAAAAGATAAAGTCGGATGAAAAAAAAAAATTGGACAGTAGGTTAATAGTCTGCCTGTGACTAATAAGTACCGCAAAATAATTTACTGCAATTTTCACCACAAAAATGAGACATTACCCATATTTTCAACTTTCCAATGCCTGTCGTTGTCAACGAATGAGCATTATCCATTGCTTCTGCGACGTCACGTTATGCAGCTAGAATACGTGACTCCGTGAGCAGTGGATCACAAGTCAGTGACATCAGAGAAGCCGACTGGATTGCTCATTTCTTGTTTTTTGTGATGGAAATGAACAGTAATGTTCAACTTAACTTTAGATTGATTTCTACCGACACAGATGGAGTTTCAAGCTATGACCAGCAGGGCTCAAATAGTGGTTGCATGTCCACCTGTGTGCACCCAAAATTGGAGCTGTGCACCTAATTTTTGCCTAGTAGATAATTTTTGTACTCTATAGGGTAACGGTTCTCTTGTACACTAGCATACAGAATATTCTTGAAATGTTAGTATCAGAAAAAGCAAAATTACATAACCCTTTGTTGTACTTTATTTGATGTATTGCTTGGTTGAAATTTGCAACCTGGATAAAATTACAGGTTGATTAAGTTCTTAAGAGAGGCAGTAGCGTCAAACTTATGTTCTGCTGACATTCAACTTTATTTTATGTGGCGCACCCAAATTTCTTTCTGTGGTTTTGTGATTTTTTGGGTTGGGTGCACCAGTGCACCTATTTCCCAAAATAAATTTCAAGCCCTGACCAGGTTCTGTCTGTTCCCCACCGTGCAGATAGCGTTTCCCCTGGGTGACAGGCTGCAGTACAACACCCCAGGGTTCCTGGTGAACAGTAAGCAGCACCGCTGGTTCGGACTGGCCATGGTTGACATGGCGCAGACGGTACAGCGCGTCTGGAGGGTCATGAGGAAACAGGTGGGTCCAAAGCTTATCTATTTTATTTATTTATTTAGTGGTTCAGCATGTACATGCCAGGGTTGCCCAACTGGCCGGAGGCTATTAGTACTAAGGGCAAACCCATGTGCGGTCACAGGACTGTAGGTTTTGAACCACTCACACCGGGAAGGACCATTTTGGGTGGGATATTAAACGTGCTCGAGGTGTGGCTCTCCTCAAACACGGGACCTCCATTTCACGTCCTACCCAAGGGACATCCCTAACCGAAGCTAGGTAGTACATTTAGACCTGAGTGAAGTGAGGAAAGTCGTGTAAAGTGCCTTTCCCAAGGGCACAACATCGGGGCATATCGGTGGTTTCGAACCCGGGACTCACCGATTGGCTCAGTTGTGTGCGAAACACCCTACTGATAGCGCCACTCGACTCCACATGTACTTATCTATTTCATCTTAAGACAACTGGGTTGCCCCTTTAACTTATAAAAGTTGATTTCCAAGAGGGCCCAGTATAGTATACAGAACAAAACATGTTTCATTCAGTATGGTAAAGATAATCGTGGACGACATTCGGTGGTACAAATAAAATCCGATTATGTCAAAACAAAATCGTTGTCTGTAAGTGGTTTTCATTTTGCGGTTGAACACTGTCGCCTAAAAGCCCAAACATAAAACCACAGCGAACATTTCTGCATTTACAGTAACAAACGTAACACGATTAACACTTTCGACAGGACACCGGCGGCAGCATCATGGTGACCGGGCGCGCCAGCAGCGGGTGCCGCACGTCCCACGTGTTCGGCTGGCGGGACCTGTTCGACATTGCGGTCAAGTGGCGGCAGGCCTCGGAGCCGAACGACCCCGTGTGGTGGGTGGACCTGCTGAATCAGGAAACCTTCACGGAGGGGTTCGGTTCTCAGACCCCCATGATCCTCGGACAGTGCCATGTGGTGCGCTACTATCCATACTGGAAAAAAGCATTTCCCCTCATGAAGGTAAATGAAAGGGACATGACTTAATTTCTGTTCTGTCATTTGATTTCGTTTAACCTCCATTAACATTAATCCGCCGGGTTACATAAATCCGCCACTTTGAAAAACAATGGGTTTGAGAGATCTCTAGTGCAGCACTCCCTAGGTATGCCAGATATACAGGAGTGTGTTATACTGGGAGAAACTGGGTTGGAGATCTGTTTGGAGTTTGGACGTATCTTTTCAGGGTGGCAGAATTATAAACCTTGGTGGAATTATGTTAGTAGATGTTACATCTCTTTGATGCAGGGCTTGAAATTCATTTTTGGGAATAGGCGCACTGGTGCACCCAACCAAAAAAATTTTGGGTTCACAACATTAATGCTACTGCCTCTCTTAAGAACGTCAATCTGTAATTCTATAGCGAACTTCAAAATTTCAAACATTAATACATCAAATTAAGTACAACAAAAGGTTATTACTTTTTTTGATACTTAGATTTCAAGAATATTCTGTCTACTAGTGTACAATAATACCTTTACCATATAGCATACAAAATATCTAGATGCACTGGTGCACCCAGTCAAAAATTAGGTGCACAGCTCCAATTTTGGGTGCACAAAGGTACACATGCACCCTGACGCCCTGAGTATTTCGAGCCCTGATGATGTATTAGAATGTTTATTATGATGTGTGAAAATACTTGACGTTTCGGACCGCATTGTTTGCAGTGACACCAAGTTAAAATGAAAAGTGAACCGGTCGTGATTGCCCTGAAGAAGGTGACAGATGGTCATTGAAACATTGGCTGTATGTTAAGGCCACACCAATTTAATTTCTTGGTTAACGGATTTTTATTTTCAAAAAAAGATTTTAGAAAAAAAAATCATGAAAACAGAGGGCTGGGCCAGCCTTCTGTGTTCATGATTTTTTTTTTCTAAAATTTTTTTTTTTTAGAAATAAAAATCCATTGACCAAGAAATTAAATTGGTGTGGCCTAATCCTTAGTTGTAATTTTGTTTCTCCCGACAGGATCTGATGAAGGACCAGTGTACGCCCTCCCCTGCACAGTTGGAACAGATCAAGGAGGCCAAGACTCCGCACGACCTCTACGCCATCCGCAGCCACGACTTCTACGTGGCCACGCCGTGCCACAGCCAGGCCATCCTCGGGCGCATCATGGAGGGCACGCGCCTTACCATCCAGAAGAAGACGCGGTACGGCTACACGTGTTCCATCCGCACGCCGGGAACGCCCGCCCGGTGGAAACAGTTTGACCAGGAGATGGCGCACGCCTGGGAGAAACTCTGCGAGGAGGCAGTGCGCCCCGAGCCCGACTCCAGGGCCATGTACGAGCTCTCCGCCACCTTAGCGTACTACTGGTACAACTTCATGCCTCTGTCCCGCGGGTCGGCGGCGTGCGGACTCCTCTCGCTACACGCCGTCCTATTGGCCATGGACTTGCAGATCGACCGGCCCATACCGTCTGGGTTACAGGTGGACTGGGAGGCCATCTTCCTGCCCACGCCGCGGGATTTTATCGCCATGCTGGATGACTGGGTCGGCTCCTCTCTCCACCACATAGACTCCAGCCCTCTCAACTCTCTACCGAATGTGTCAGAAACTTTCTCTACTCTTAGGTCCATTTTGGAAATTCTTAATTATGAAAAAAGCCTGTAATAGTTTCTTTTCGTAAACATATCTTTGTGTTGCCATGCTGGTTGCCAATCATCACTTTTCTCACTCATAGTTGAACTTAGTGTCTTTATATTTGTTGTAAAATTACCTGACATATTAAAGATTACACTGACATGATGTTACCGGTATCAGGTAAAAGATTTTGATTGATGATATTTCATCTTAAGACCATGTTCAAAAGGACATCACTCGCAAGAAAATGACTTATGACGAATAATATGATTTGAAATTTGGTAGAAGGCTTTATAGTTTATAGTATATAGTTATGACCAAGAATGCTAGTTATGCCCGTTTATTCCAAATAAGCCCGGAAATTTTGATTCACAGTCCTGGTAATGTCATATTTGTACTGACCTGTCCTGACATTTATGTCATACCTGGACCGCTAAAACGTTTGATACGGGTGTTCCGAATTGTGTGATAATTTTCCGTATCACACGGGGTTCTACTTTTATCACACCGGCTTCCATAGAATATTTTGAATGTATTTCGAGTGTGCCGGTTGCGCCGCTGTCGAAAATTTTAATACTGGATTTGGTCGTTGTAATGACGGCTGTTACAATTTTTTGTTCGAGGACACCAACTCGACTTCTGGCATATTCCGCATTGAAATGTGTGTTTTCTCAGGTGGGTATGACATAATCAAAATACAACACGGTGTATTTTGCATCACCCTCGGTCCCAGCCCTCCCGCGGGTCGGATCACCCTCCGGCCTACGGGCCTTCCTACCCACGGTCGGGCTGGTACCTCGGGTGGTACGGAATACCCCGTGTTGTATTCTGTATGTATCATTGGCATGGGTATCACTTGCCCTTTATGAAATATTAAAGCATAGTCTATTTTAGTTTTAGTTAGTGGATACTATGTTTAGGGTAACAATATTTCAAACAACAGCCACGGAAAATATGCATAGTGTGTATCATTAATCTTCTATGCCATAATTGTGATACTTCATAGTCTAGCTGATGGTACGTGTATAGCAGAAGCAGAACTTTATAAAATCATTTATAAAATTTCACTTTACTTTGTAAATGTAACATAGGAAAGAAAGAGCTCTATAAAATAATGTTCAGATGAAAAATTTGCGATGAGATTTAGGAATTTGCTTAAATTCTTTATGGTATATTTTTGTGGTGGTAACTCGGCACACTCCCATTCCTTGCTTTGTTACATTCCCTTTGAGTAATTTGTTTGGCAGTCTGTGAATAAATTGACTGATAATGATATTTCAATGGCTAGTTTCATTTTTCATCAGTTTTACCTGGAAACCTTACCAGACAGGACATCACGGGGGAAAAAAGACGATAAAACAGAGAGTGAGTGTGAGTTGTGTGTGACGTGATGTCAACCCTTGGCACTCTCCAAGCAGACGTTGGGCTCCAGCTTGTTTTTGACGTGTTTTTGTCGGGGTTTTCTATTTTGTCCCGTTTTTTTGTTTGCCGCCAAGCCATTCAGCAAAATAGAAAGGCAACAAAAACGACTAACAAAACACTTTGGAGCCTGGAGTACAAGCCCTCCTCTCAGTGGACCCGCAGCACGCTGCCGTCGTCACTTCGGCCAATCGAATTGACAAAATACGAATCTTTTTAAGCTTGGTGTGCTTTGTTGTCTTTTTGGTCATAATGATATTCCCATTATAAAGTCAAGGGTAACACAAATCTAGTTTAGGACGCAGCGACGATGCCAGCGTGCCGCAGGTCCAGTGAGAAAGGGGGCTAGAGCAATGGCCTTCTATCTGTGCCAAGAGAAGGTTTTGCTGCATTAGACTTTGAAAAAATGTTACCGCAAATCCAAAAAGTCATGCCCCAACTTTGAGGAAATAATTCATCTCTTTTATTTACTAAAACTAGCAAAATATGTGTACACGTCCAATATTTCAACATATATTACAAAATGTCAACATTCTTAATAGATCAGAAAGAAATGCTGTGACAAAGACAGTAATGTGAACTCTTTTATTGCAAAACCCCAAGGTGTCCAGTAACTGTTAGGCCTTCTTGGGGACCAATGCCTGTTCAACCTTTACATCATAGTTATCATTTATACAGAAGTTTTCTGGACAACCAAAGTTATAATATGCAAATAATTTTCATATTGGCCACTCTTCACTCAAGTTTAGAATTCACAAAGCTGAATGAAATTAAATAATAGGAGTAAAATCTACTCATATTGCCTTTTTTCTAGTACAACAACTTTTCAATGAAACTTTACAAAATAATATATCTTATACTTAAATATCTTAAACTCAATTTTCTAAATGCTCAGAGTAATTAGCATCGTTTTTGATGATTTGTCATCGTGTATGATGATCCGATCTACATGTACGTTTTCCATTCTGTATTCCAAAGTATGACAACAGAATGAGAGGAATATTTAACAGGATCTTTGCTCGTTCACAATGCTCAATATCAGCATGGAAACTTCTTACATGATTTTGATCCATTAACGATAATCTCATTATATTCTTAAAACACTTGGCTTTGTTTTGTTTACAAAGAACATCACCTGTACAACAAGTGAACGACTGGCCTTGTTTTGTATTCAGAGAATATCATTTTCATATAGTTGTAGCATAGCCTGCCAGAGGGCAAAACATTGTTTTTATGAAGATATTTGACACTGCCAAATAGAAAGATTCCTGCAAGGAACAAACTACATAAACAGGCAAATTGTTTGCTATTTCACTCTTAAGAAGATATGAACTCCTTTGTAACACAGGGAATAATAGTACAGATCAGATAATGCTGCAGAGTCTACAGAAGTACAGATCAGTTAATCCTGCGTAGTCTACAGAAGTACAGATCAGTTAATCCTGCAGAATCTACAGGATCAGTTAATCCTGCAGTCTACAGAAGTACAGACCAGTTAATCCTGCAGAAACTACAAAAGTACAGATCAGTTAATCCTGCAGAGTCTACAGAAGTACAGATCAGTTAATCCTGCAGAGTCTACAGAAGTACAGATCAGTTAATCCTGCATAGTCTACAGAAGTACAGATCATTTAATCCTGTATAGTCTACAGAAGTACAGATAATCTAATCCTGCAGAATCTACAGAAGTACAGATCAGTATATCCTGCAGAATCTACAGAAGTACAGATCAGTTAATCCTGCGTAGTCTACAGAAGTACAGATCAGTTAATCCTGCATAGTCTACAGAAGTACAGATCAGGTAATCCTGCAGACTCTACAGAAGTACAGATCAGTTAATCCTGCGTAGTCTACAGGAGTACAGATCAGTTAATCCTGCGTAGTCTACAGAAGTACAGTGGTCCCCAGTTGTTGGGCAGACTGGGCAGCACCAGTGCGCCGATCCTGCAGCCTTCTGAAAACGTGAAGCTGTGCTGGAAGAACTGGACCAGGTTGGAGACATCGGCCACCTCGGCGAGGATGTTGGAGGTCTGGTTGGCGTGTTCCATGGCCATGTAGACAACGCCTTCGTTCTGCATCTGGGACATGGTGCACGTGGAGTATACCACCTCCCCGCCGGGACGCACGGCCGCCAGCGCCGCGCTCAGCAGCTTCACCTGCAGGTCCGTCATCTCCGTGCGCTCGCGCTGCCGCGCCACGTGGAAGATGTTTGTCTTCTCGTCATGAGTGAGGGAGTGGCGGTCGCTGGTACACGGGACGTCCACCAGGACTTTGTCGAAAGAGTTTGGGGACATCTTCCCCCACCTGCACCCGTCGAAACTGGTGACTTTCACTCCCTTCTGGACACTCAGGCCCCGCTGGAGGTACAGGCGCAGCACCTGGTTCAGACGTTTGCAGCGACTAGACTTGGGCTCGTTGGCGACGATCCCCGACAGCGACACGGACGTGTTGATGATGGCGAGAGTCTTTCCCCCGGGGCCGGCACACATGTCCAACACGATGTCCCCGGCCTTCAGGTTTAGAGCCAACACTGGGAGGACGGACGCGGCGTCCAGAATGTAGTACGTGAGAATCCCGTCTGTGTCGGGTTTTGACGGAGGGAACCTGCTCGTGTCTGCCATGCTGAACAGTCTCAGATTGGTGGCGACGTCAGGAAGACTGACCGCACTGTCCTGAACCCTGCGCGTCACACCACCTGTCTCATCGCGCTCACTATTCCCAGCGCTCTGTACATCATCATCATCATCATCATCGTACATGCTTTCCTCGGACCACAATGGTTCAACCGTTTTGGTTTCCTGCTGGACAGTTGTGACATGTGCGGACCCCCGGACGCCTCTCTTTGCCCGCCGTGCTGGCCGCAGTACCTGCTGACCGTCCATGATGTCCACAGCGCCCATCGTTTCCAGCTCCGCACACACAGCCTCGGGGTCGTGGCCGAAGTTGTTGACCAGAGCGGCGTGTTTGGGCTCGGACAGGAGAGCCAGGCGGATGGAGGACCACCGCGTTCCAAACTGGCGCTTGTAGTACTGGTCAAACATGTCCAGTGCCACCTGCGAAGCCCAGGTAGGCGATTTCCTGTTACGGTACATCTGCTTCTTGTAGCGCACCTGGTGCAGAGCCAGGCGCGTGTACCGCCTGGTCAGCAGACCCTGAACTGTCTCCATGGCTCTTCTAACGCTAATGAGACTTCTGTACCTGTTGGGGGGAGAGAAAAAGAAAATTGAAGTACACTGAAGAGAAGAACACATTCATTCCTACATTCATTCCTACTACTAATGGAACAGTTCTGTGAACTAACATATATTCATGGCTCAAAAATTGCCAATAACTCCCTGGAACATCTGAACAGTGACTGAAAGTGAAAGCAACAGCTTTTAATGCCAAGCATGGAAAACCTCTTTTCTAACTAAGTATAAAAATACCAAGGCCGCCACGGCCTCCCCCCATCTACAACACTCTAGTTTCACATGACCTGTGTGATATTTGACTCCAAGGACACGTGACTACCCATTCAGAGCTGAGGAAAGATGCAATTGCTTTCTGAAAGCTTCTCACTAAGCAGCTTTTAGATGTGAAACAGTTTAATTCTCAGTGTTCAAATACAGTGTCAGTGTCTTCTGTTTGTCTGGTAAATTTTAGGTAAATTTTAGGTAAAGTGAATTGCTGGAGAATAGTACCCTCCTTACCACCTTGCGTGCACAGTCCTTCATAGCCTGGAACTCCTTGGCACAGTCTCCTTTCTTTATATTCTCCTTGGCGGCCACGCATCTGCCATAAGCTGTAACCTGCAGAGCAAGGCAATGCTTTTTAGTTTTACGCGCTATCATTTCATTCATACTCTTAGTCCTGTCAATGGCCAAGTAGCTAGGACAGCGGACACGAGATCGAGAGGTCACGGGTTCAATTCCTGGCTCATTGTTGTGTCCTTGGGAAAGGCACTCGACTAGGGGTGGGTACCGGTATTGTGTACCGATACAAAACCGGTATTTTCTAATGGACCGGTCCAAAAAAAACGGTCCAGAAAAAATCGGTGGACCGGCCTATGGACCGATTAGAAAATTCACAGTACCAGGCTACCAGCAGGCGGTCACATAACCGGTCTAAGAAAATACAAAATAAGCAGATTTAACGAGTCGAGGTTGCCCTTTTCGAAGACGTTAGCTGTTAATCATATGTAGATGAGTCAACAGACGGCTAGTGCACATCAGTGTGCACCGAGAATAATCATATTATTCTAATATACAATTTGAACATAATTTGTAGGACTCACTGAGACCTTTATTTGTGTCTCGCTCTCCAAAATATGATGTACTGCGACACTTCTTTAATCGGGTACAGGTACAGGTACAGGCCCGGACCCGACCCTCTGGACCTGAATTTTCTGTACCGGTACCCACCCCTACACTCAACACTACTTTTCTCACTCCACTCAGGTGTAAAAATAGGTGCATGATTTCGGTTGGGGAGGTAACAGCCGGCGGAAGGAGAGGGACGGGCTCCACCTGCCAATATACTCTCCAAGCAGAGCATGGGTTTCGGCTGGTTTTTGACGTGTTTTTAGGCGTTATTGTCGTGCTTTCTACTTTGTCATTTTTTTTTTGTCTCGCAAACCCAAGGTTTGCGACACAACAAAAACGATGACAAAGTAGAAGGCATGACAAAAACGCCTAAAAACACGTTAAAAACCAGCTGAAACCCTAGCTCTGCTTGGAGAGTATGCCAATAAGCTAGTTCGGAGTTGCTACTACGCATGTGCAGTGTCAAAGGTGAAGGCCCCCACGACGGAAACAAGACCCGTCTGGGCGTTGTTATGCAAATCTAGACAATGTGGAGACGAGCACTGTTTCCGTTGCGGGGGCCTTCACCTTTGACACTGCACATGCGTAGTAGCAACTCCGAACTAGCTTATAAGCCTATTCGTAATTCTGACGACGCATGTGCAGTGTCAAAGGTGAAGGCCCCTGGCTTGTAAACAGTTGTCGTCTCGACATTATCTAGATTTGCATAACAACGCCCAGACGGGTTTTGTTTTGATACGTCTCAGGGACCTTTACCTTTGAAACTACACATGCTTAGTCAGAATTACGAATGGGCTTATACTGTACCAGGTAAAAAAACAACAACTAGGGGACCTTAACCTTCTATCAAATTTAATATTCTCATTACATTTGGGGGTGGAAACATTTCTACTGGACCCTTACGAAGTTGGAGGCAGCAAGGACATTATCTAGTATTTTCTACAATGTTTTTCTATAATCTCCTTGGTCTGTGTGCGTGTGTGTGTCTACATGATTCCCGACATACCCACCGACATACACTAATTATGCAGCAATTTTGTCTGAGCAGGGAGGTTTTAATCACTTCAACAGATATTCAGACTTCATATGGTCGTACTGTATGACGACAGACCAATGCCCCCCTCCCATGAATGTGACGAGACGTGGCCAAATACTGAAATAGGTTGCAAAATTATGTTACAAGTTACAACACAGGTAAATGTGCCCAATTTCCCATGCCTAGTTCATACCAGAACTTTGACTTGACACCAGAACTTTTTTCCTGTCCCCTGCCGTGACCTACTAAGGCTACTTCTATCATGACCTAGAACGTTTCACCAAAAACAAGTTCACGTGCCCCCCTCCCCCTTCCCAAACGCAGCAGTAAAACTACAAAAAGTCTGGCTCACTTGGGGAGAACATTCACTCATTGCGTAGGAGAAGTGCTGAATCCTGCGCCGGACCTGCTGGAACTTAGATAAATCCCTCATTCTCTGCAGAACCTGCCTCGCCTCCTGTGTAAAGTTTGCCCTCAACACACCCACACGCTTTGGAACAGGACACTGCGGAGGCCACAAACAAGACTAAAGCGACACCTAGCGGTTCTTGCAGGTAACGATTCAACTTGGCGGCCGTGGAATTGACTACATGTACTATGATTGTGGTGAACTTCACCGCTAGCAGGGGTATGAAAATTTTGGGAAAATATGAATCGTGAAATGAGGATATCAAACAGCCACCCTTGGTACTAAACAACTAGAATTTGCCTTTTTGGTTGCTTCATGTACCTTTTTCCTACTTGTTCACTGTCCATGGAACTACTAGTAACCTTTTCTCTGTGTTTGCTGACAACGCCCCCCAATCTGTCATTCAAAAATTTGTAATGTTGATTTTTAACTATCTTGTGTAAATTTGTGTTGTTATTCTAACTATGATGATGTTTTAGTAATGACAGACTGTAAATCTACGCAATTCAGTCTCCCTGAGAGATTGCTAAGCTGATTTTACAATAATGAGTTTCAAGGCGTACTAAATGTTGCAAAAACACGAATGAAACAATGAAAATGAGCTGGATCCTTACATCTGCTTGGAGATTAATATTTGCACTTTTGTCCGCATAGGCACAATATTTTGATCAGAGTGACAGCCTTGTGAAAATAAATAAATAAAAAGAAACTATTGTGCTATTGCACAACTTCGTTCACTTTTAAATGAGCATTCCACTCCAGAAGCGGGTATTATAGTTCATCAGAGACTAAATTGTTATGGTTGAATCCAGTTTGTTTTGTCAAATTTACCATTAGTTGAAGCCTGAACGCAGAGCAAACATCGTCAGAGTTCAGTGTCTTATAAAAGTACCAAGATGTAGTCTTCAAACTTTCTGTGTACATTCCTAAATGTGTAATATTCACTCGACTGCTTTCTTAAGCTTATCGCGTGTACCGTTAGCGAGAAATTGTGCCCGAAGTTAGCCATGCAAGTACATTAGAAGCGTATGGGGTACATGGATTTAGAAAATGAGTATTGTCGGTACAGGATACGGCAGATGCACTTCACGTGAAATGCCTCGTTCACTACCAATTTCGTCTCGACAGACGTTTGGAGTTCTTCAACACTCGAGTGGTTCGTTGAACCTCATTGTCCAAGAAATTGAAGATTGCTACTGACGACGATGAGCCCTGTTTGTGAATGATCATGATGTGTCATCACTTTCTCACCAATATGGTATTGTCAGGTATCCCAACAGCCAAAGCTTCACTCACTTAGGTGCAGTCAGATTTCTTCTTTTTATTCTTGATATACGGTTGACACTATTATTATCCGGTGCATGGCAGAAGCAGGAACCCATATAGAATATGCGCCAGAGGCCATAGAATATGCGCTATAGTATAAGCCAGGCGGTATGAACCACCAACGCAAGTAGCTATACGAAACTTTGAATCTAGTCCCAACATTTTGTGCGTTGTGATGACACCATTGAATAAGCTATGTGTTTACTTTGATATTGTTCGTGTCAGAATTACCAAGGGCCGCTTGGTTGTGCAGTGTACACACTCCCTTGGTATAACAGCCTCATGGATCAAAAGCGTCACCTAGCAGTTTTGATCATCATTGCATCAGAAGTTTGGCTCCACAGGTGCAATGATTAATTTTGGCCGCTAGGCGTCCCCGCTGTCACCTTGATTTGTTCACCGATTGGCAAACGTATTCTCCACAATTCTCAAGTGTTTCCTCGCGACTTGGTCATGCAGTCCAGCACACTGCCTCTAACTGGGCTTAAAAGTGGCGCTTGAACCACACTGTTACAACATTGCTATCACACTGGCTGACAAAAAATATAGATTTCTATAGATCATTCTTGCTGCAGAGTTGTTATTCAATGTTAACCCTTGTCCTGCTGGCGTTTTTACGCAATTTATTTCATTAATTTGATGTCTTCATCGGGTCATTGGTCCTTGACTTTCTTCTGTGCTATGGTGGTACAATTACTTTTTTTGCTGTGTTTTGCTGTGTTCAGCTGAAAAATACCCCCAAGCCATACATATACAGGACCCACATACAGGACATACAGGCTCTGTAATGTCCAACCAATATACATTTGTATATATATATACTAGGGGTCTCGTAGCACAAGGGTTTTGATAAACTATGTGCCATTCCTATTTTGATTTTAGGGGCTCCTATAACTCTCTCTACCAACTATGATACATGTTTGCTACAGAGAAAATTGATTCAGTTTGCTTATGCCCAACAAAGAAAACTGCGTCGTTTAATGATTACATTCTCTCATATAAAAAGATAACACATATTTCCAAAGACAACACTACTAATAAGTCTGCAATTTCCTGAAAATTGAATCCACAAATTAACAACAAAATTGTAAATACAAATTTAATGTGTATGCACAAAATTCTGTGGAAGTTCTTAATTAAGCAGGACAGGTGTGATGATGAGATGGTTTGGTATTTCATACTTGTTAGTGATCATTTTTGCAACAAACACAATGTAATAGACCATGTAATACTTGGTATGTGCTGAAGTTACGTCATAATCTGACACGGCCAAACCAACTTCTCTATGCAAGGTCACAAGTACTAGTGAGCACTGAATGACTTTCATATATCGAATAACTTTTTATTACATGTACCTAAGTATATGTTTATAATGCGCAACTCGCGCGCACTATAATATACGCACAAGTGTGACAGGGCCCTATCACAACTCTGAAATTCGCATATAGTATTATATACGCGCGCGCGCGCGCGCACACACACACACACACACAAACACACACACACACACACACACACACACACACACACACACACACACACACACACACACACACACACACGATCACCCACGCGCGCACACGTACACGCAGTATCACACATCCACGCGCGCACACACACACACACAAACGCACACTCACACACACACACACACACACACACACACACACACAAAAGCACACACATACACCCATTTGCGCGCGAGCGCACGCACACACTGACAGACACACGGATGACGTCGTTTCCAGATGGCCCATGTCAGCCCCCGACCCCGTCCCGTTATCAGCCGCCGGCAGACGGGCTGTCCGCCCTGACACCAGAGGCTCGCGCCCGCCGGGGCCTGCGGCGTGTCACGGCGCTCCCGTCCCTACACGGAGGCCATATGGGTCGCGCATCTCATTAGCGACTTGCAGGGGTGCCGGCTAGTGCACGGGTTCGCCTGGAGTTCAGAAGGGCACGGGCGGTCACGACGTTACTTGTTGAGGAACGGCCACGGTCGCCTGTCACGACTCGGCGCTAACGCCGGTGCCGTACTGGCTGCATGGCAACTTCCCAAGTCGGCGGGACAACAATACGCCGGTGGTGCAAGACGTCTTATCTTTCTTAAGACGACTCAGACGGCGATGGGGAGCAGGCGGAGAAAAACCAAACCTTTTTCAAATGTGCTTTCACATGCTTTCACTTTCTTGAGTTTCTTCTATCCTCTGTAATTTAAAAAAAGACAACAGTCCGATCCAAAAACCTTTCCACCAACTTAAGTAGATAAATGCTCTATCAATGTTACATGTATCTGCTTTACGTTTAATGTCTGTACTTATAATTTCAATTTCTTCAACTACGTTAAAAGTCTGTACTTATAATTCCAATTTCCTCAACTACGTTAGATGTCTGTACTTATAATTCCACTTTCTTCAACTGCTGCGTGAAGAAAATAAAATGCCATGGTCAACGTAGGCAACACTGAGGACTCAGTTGAAAAAGGTCTCGTAATATTTTCCTATACTGCATCACCTATCAAACATCAAAACCGCTGACTCACTCGGGACTTGCGAATTGAGACTGGGTGTATCTTGGACAACCAAAGTTTCTTCCCAAAGATACGGCGATTTGAGGCTTTTGCGTTATACGTAACTGAGTTGCTAATAACTTCCTATAATGGCCTATACATTTTCAACATGCGGGAGACGAGAGTACTAGTAACGTGAACCCAAGCAAAATAAATTTAGTTGCTATTTGGTTGCATGTTCAATTTTGTCTTCTCTGAGACTGAAGAATGTCATCCCATACTTCCCGCCATGTAGTTAGTAAAACATAAGTATAAGCCAGTAGACAATACGACAACAAGTTCACCCTTTGAACATTGCTACATTTGTTTTTCTGTTGTTCCGAATCCATGATCATTTTCCAAAAATGGCAATAGTCTGTGGAACATAGTAAACGTTCACTCAATATGTCCTTTCACCGTGCACAGAGTTCGCCAGTGTGCATGGAAGCGATCCTTTAACTTTAATATCTTAGGAGGATGATACCCGGGCCGCAATCATACCAAAGAACATCGATGAAGAAAATGTTCGTCGTTCTTGTATGAAGAATTGTATGTCTCCTTCCAGAATCCAGATAGTCACGGTTCAAAATGAGAACTCTCGGTGGTTCTGGAGACCAAACTATAAGATCGGTCCGCCCAGCAAGCCAAGAGCACGAAAGGTGTTTCTCGTCCAACACTAAAATATTGTATGTACGTCAGAATGTTTTTGTTGCACACGGCAGACTTACGCCTTGCACTGGCACTCGGGCTGAGTTCAAGAGGTAAAAAGTCATGGACGGGGCAAAGCGAAGTCATGTTAGCTGCCAGCGCCGTACTTGTTGCCGTGTGTTCCGAGCTCTCAGATCGTTGGAAGGTGTTGATGGTCCAGGGGCCGTATACATGATCCAGACTGTTGTCAGACATGTGGCTCGTCGACTCACAGACTCAAAGCCCCATTTCCACTTGACGGCGATTGCTGAGCGACCGTACAGCGACTAGAATTTCACTTTTGTCATGATCCTCAATTTAATAATTGGAATATGATGTAAGGTGTAAAGTATGACTCAAAAGACAACAAAACATTCAAATTGTAAAGAAAATCTTTCCTCATTTATGAAATTCGTTCTGTGACTTGACGGCGATCGCTTAGCGACTGTACAGCGACTCAAATTTCATTTGTGTCAAGATACTCAATTTTACTGAATTGGAATATGATGTAAAATGCAAAGTATGATACAAAAGACAACAAAACATTCAAATTGTAAAGAAAATCTTTCCTCATTTATGGAATTCGTTCTGTGACTTGACGGCGATCGCTTAGCGACTGTACAGCGACTCAAATTTCATTTGTGTCAAGATACTCAATTTTACTGAATTGGAATATGATGTAAAATGCAAAGTATGATACAAAAGACAAAAAAACATTTAAATTGTAAAGAAAATCTTTCCTCATTTATGGAATTCGTTCTGTGACTTGACGGCGATTGCTGAGCGTCCGTACAGCGACTAGAGTTGCACTTGAGTGATCCTCAATTGGAATATGATGTAAGATGTAAAAGTATGATACAAAAGACAACAAACCATTCAAATTGTAAAGAAAACATGTCTTCATCTATGAAATTCGTTGTGTGATTTGACGTACCTTACAGCGATTCAAATTGCATTTTTTTGATCCTCAATTTCACTGAATTGGAATTTGAATGCAAGACGTAAAAGTTTGATTTTAATGACAACATAGAAAACACTCAAATCGTTGAAAAAAGATCATTCCTCATCTTTGAAATTAGTTGTTTAATCTGTTAAATTTTCGGTCACTCAGCTCGCTAAGGGGTGTTCACATACACCGCGAAGTGTCACAAAAACTGTCAAATTTCTTTCAATGCGCGTGAACATGCTTCTGTTTTTGCACCAGATAACTCCGATTATTTATGAATTCAAACCTCCGGAAATTAAAGCATATGGGGTGTGGGCAAAGATTCGTGCGCTTTTACATGTGGACTTGTCACTTTAATCTTCGTCGAATAAACAAGTCCAGACAAGAAATACCATAATCACTATGAAAAACAGCCCTATAGCAAGAACTGCCAGGGGTGCGGTGTACTCGAAAGTGTTTTCAAAACGTTTTTAACAAAACAACAACATCAATCTGTCTATCAATAAAAGATGACAACATGAATAAGATGATAAGGAAACAATGGCGGGGTTGTTTCTTGTGTTAGCATTGAGAAGTTGAACATAGAACCAGTGGGTGTTAGTATAACACGTGCAGTCACAGTTCAAGGGCACCAAATACGTTAAAATGACAGAAAATATAAATTACACTGAATTATCGTTATCCACACAGAGTATAGAAATAGATCAGGAAATCAGTAAGGAAGGAAAAATTTTATCTTCACGATCGAAGGTTTCTCCGCTCCCAAAACTTCGCGATTCCTCGGATAGTTAAAGATGTAAATATATTGTGTGGTGTGTAATTCTCCATAGTTTCATTCATAGTATGGATGATTCTAATCTTAAGCTTACACGTGATTATGATCCGGCAATGCGTCTGAATTAAAATTATCACGACAATATGAGTTGACAAACTTGGATCCTACAAACTCATTAGAAAAACAACGTTCGATTCAACGCTTTCAATTTTTGACGATCTTACACGTGATCATGATCCGTCAATGTGTCTGAATGAAAATTATCACGACAATATGAGTTGAAAAACTTGGATACTACAGACTCATTAGAAAAACAACGTTCGATTCAACGCGTTCAATTTTTGACGATCTTACACGTGATCATGATCCGTCAATGTGTCTGAAGGAAAAATTATCACGACAATATGAGCTGACAAACTTGGATCCTACAGACTTGTTAGAAAAACAACGTTCGATTCAGGGCTTTCAATTTTTGACGATGTGATCAAACAACCCGACGCCGGCGGACCGACAGACAGAAGTTTGATTGCCCGCGATGGTCTCCATTATCTGGGCAAGTGTAAAACACACAGGTGAATTAATACATGTGCTGAGCGGCGGCGGCATGGGCACTTTGATGTCTGATTAGAAAACAATGGTACAAAATTAACGTCGTGTGCTTTGATGGAAACTTGTTGCTTGCGCGTTGCTTTTATGTAATTAGCAGCTTGGAGGACCAGGTTTCAAAAGTCGGACCAACTCCCGCGTTCAGTAGTCGGAGTGTGGCTTATCTGTATAAGGACCGCAGTTTCTACATTTCCCGAACTTTCTCAATGTTTTTACCTGCTGATCTCACGGTATAGGACTGTCCAAGTGCATCACTTCGACATTTTAGTCGGAAGACGGTAGAAATCAGTCGGCAGGCACAAGAGGTGACATTTACATATGTAGATTGCCTGTAAACAAGCGAGTGCATTACCCCAGCGTGAATCCGTGCATGTGCTAATGCCTGGACTCAGATTATGCACGAACTCGCCGTTGTGATGTGCGCAGCTTAGGAGCCCGGCACTTGTAAATTCGCTGCACCGCTGTGAGCAGGGTAGTGACCTGGGTAGTCTGTGAGACTGACTCGGACGTTGACAAGAGACACACACGCGGAGTGACCCTTTCGTAGTACTGACCCACAACATGGAGAGTTGTATCCTGATTCCATCGGAGTTCGCCGTCGGGCCGTCTCACGTCGGCGACCAGACCAACTTCCTTGAGATGAGCATTAGCGTGTGGTCGGCCCAGACTCTTCGGCCGGGGACGGTCTTCCTACCCGACCAGGGTAGAGTCGTACTCGACAGGCTGGAGGTTTACACCTACCTCAAGAAGGACGACGTAAGTTCTGCACTTTAGATTTAACTTGTTAGATCAAATTCTGGTACATTTTAGACTTGGCGATGAAGTCTATAGGTTGGCACTGAGTCATGGAATGGCGATAGATGCCGAACGGTTTGATATTGTAAGTTTATGATCAGATATAGAAGACAAAAATACGGGTAACATTACAGATATCGAAAATAATGCGATGATTTGTGTGGAAATTCCCTTTCACTCAGTTTAAACGTTTCCATTTTAAAGTGCGTCTGTCTTTTGTCCAATCTCGCTCAACATACGAGGATTTTGTGTTGCAAACCATGAGTTTGAATACCATGTATTCCTCACTTAAAATTTATTTTTTTGCGAGTAATGATTTATACATAGTATTCATTTTCATTTTTGCAATACTCCTTTTAAAACTATGTTGACATGTAAAAGGGGCCATTTATATGGATGTAAGTTAGTTCTACCAAGTTGAAGAATTTGAAACTTTTTTTTTAATTTCCCGATTCTCTCGTTGACCTTCTTGATAAAACTTCCTTGATAAAACCAAGGACATTATAACGTCCTTGATAAAACTTGATATTTCGCAGGTACAGCGGAGTTTAATGAATATTGCGCATATGTTCTCTATTTTGTTTCATGAATTTCAGAAGCTAATAAATTAACGGTGTCATCCTAGAAACATTCTACATACATACATATTCATATCTGTGTTGATACAGTTGCAGATATCACTAGTTTCAACGAGGATATTTTAGCGCCTGAAACTATGGTCACAGAAATCAAAACAAGACTCTGGTTGTCTAAAAAAAGGGAACAGTTGCGTTTTAGATACTCGAAGGAAATTTGAAGAACTTAGTGCTCGTTACGCCTTTTTAAGAGACTAGCGGATAGCTACTCAACGTCTCAAGAGATCAGATTGCCCCAAGACGCGAAGTGAGGACTCATATATCACGTAATAATGCATAAGTCGCACTTCGCACCAGTCCTGTAGTGTGAATAAGCGGCTTGTTCGGGCAAAGGGACGATGTTCGCCCGGTTTTTACATGAGAATTGTCCGAGTCTTCTCGCTAAGGGTACAACAAATACCAGATATTTCTAGGTATCGGTGTGTACAGATTATTCACAAACAGTTCTCTCCAAGCAGAGGTTGGATGGGGAGATGCACCCTCTTCGGTTGGTCCGTTTCCAACAAAATGACCTGGCAGTTAGAAACGGGACACGGTCAGAAGAAGGTCACAATATTCCCATCTAACCTCTGCTTGGAGAACACACATACAGGAGATAGTTTTGATCACCTATTGTGTCATCGTGTGGGATCAAGGAGGTTAAAACCTCCTTTGTGGGATCAAGGAGGTTTGATAAAACCTCATTGTGGGATCGAACCGTTTCAAAGTGGTGGTGTTATGAAACTTGCTATTGCTTACCATAATGCCCTTGTGCGTTACAATTTTCTTCTTGAGTTTCTTCCACGATCCAAGGGTGTTTTAAGCCTCACTACCAAAGGTTCACACTTAGCCCTTTTGTTCGTGGCCCAATAGAGAATTATACTAGTTTATAGTTTAGTTTAGGAAGAAAATCTGTGTCAAATGTAGTGTTACAATTTCATGTTATAAAAGAAACATCTCGGACATAATCATAATCGGAATAAGTGGCGTTTTACATTCGTTTTTGTAGAAAAAAATCTGTAGTGACTTTAAAATACATTCAACAAAACAACTCTTTTTTTATAGCGTAACGTTTGTATCAAAGCTACACTAAAGAAAATCACGACCAAGAACAGTACTATATGTCCCGGTGAACAGGGAACATTATCGTTCCAGCGGCTTGTGAAGACCCTCCAAGCAAATTACTACCACTTAAAACAACATAAACAATGCTAAGGCGATCATTAGGTAATCAAGCACAACCATTTCCAGATTTGGAACATAAAAAAAGCCACCGGACACTCTTCAGAAATGGCCCTAACTTGTCCTGGGGTAATCCAACGAGAGATCAAAGATTATGACAACAACATGGCTGGAGTATTTGTTTAGTACGTCTTTAGATCACACGGAATTCGTATGGTAACATCTGCGATTTTCCTTTGCATAATCCAGCTAAAATGCTCGTCAAGTAACGTTTTAGAAATAATGTTATTCTTTCTGCATAGGGCTGAGATATGTGTCGACTTGTGTTTTATTCAAGTACTTTTACAGTAATTTAACAGTATCGAAGAATATGTTGTTCACACATGTAGCATTTTTGGAAAGTAGACATTGCCAAATACAGCACTACTGACTGAATACTAGTTGCGATGTGCGGCGTCAGGGTTTTCTTACATCATGGTTCATAACAGACTGCTGTGTGTATCAAGTACGATAGAATTATTCCATGCATAATCTTAAACTACAGTAAGTTTACATATCATATACTGTATGCATATTGAGCGGCGATTCTCTGGTTTAGAGTCAAATTATGTAACGGTAGTGTAGATTATGTAACGGTGCAAGGAATTTTATAGTGGTGCACGAAATTCTCGATTAAAGGAGTTGGAGTTCACTCGGCCAGGTAGGAATTTTGGGTTTCGGTAAAAAGCTATAACGTTAACGGGATTATACAAATGTCGAATAGATAAAAATTCCTAAAAGTTACCATAAGCCACTTAGTAACCCGCCACGTCTTTCCTAAACTAATTAGTGCAAGAGCCAATAGTATTCTCACAAGGATATTTATGGTACCCCAAAGTAACGTTATGTCCACATAGCGTAAGGGAAGATTCTCTTTCCATTTTCCAAAATCAGAGATTTGAAAAGTCAGCACAGGAGTATCGTAGAGAATCGTAGTGGAACGGTCGATCCGTGTTACTCTCCAAGCAGAGGCTAGACTCTGGCTTTCTTTTGGTGTCTTTTATGTGTTTTGTCGCAAAAATAGAAAGCCCGACAAAAACGTCTGAAAATACGAGTAAAAAACAAGCCGTTACCTAACCTCTGCTTGGAGAGTAGTGGGGTCGTGCGCCCAGCTGTTTCTAGTGTTTGTCCTTATTTACGGTGCATAATAACGTGATAATAAACCCGTCTATCCCGGAAGTTTATTCATGACCAATCCTCGCCCCCCCTCCGTTCACATTCCCAGATCCCAAATTAGTCCCGCTCGTGTCGTGGGAACTATTGCCGAGGAAACTTTCCAACAAGAAAAAAATCATTTTTATCTTGATTTCAAAATCGGGGACGTTCATCAATAAGTACATTATATGCAGGAGATCATAATTTTCTATAAAATGTCTAAAAGGCTCCTGTGCTAGTCTCTTATTTCATTTTGTACATTTTTACTCTGTGTGACGTCACAAACGTGAGAACAGCTGAGGTGGGCTGCCGCCATGGCGACCATGCCAGATGATTGACGCATGGTTGTCCATATCTACCATTGGTTGGGATGGAAGTACTTAATTAAACTACTAGCAGTACTGTATAGCACCTGTAACGTCACTACAGTATTACTTAGTACTCAGTTCGCAGTGATCGTTTCTATGGGCCCATCCGGTACTATGCGTAACTTTATAAACTCTACGCCACACTTGTACCAGCAAATGCGATATTTGCCTTTTCAGGGTTATCAACTCTGTTTAGTCTTTTCTGGTGGCCCTTACATCGGCGTTTGATAGTATGGGCTTCATCGGGAATTACATTCCATGTATTGTCAACATGGAATGATACAAACGCCTGTTTATTATGCGAAGTTGAAGTAGTGTCAAATCATTGTCTGCTAGCTTCTACCGTGAGTACAGCGGCTCCAATGTTTTCCTGCCTGTTGACCTCGCTCTCTTTCGATTCGTCAGTCTGTCAGAGGGAGCGATACTTGATACAATCCTTGATACAATCAATCCAACCACGGTCAGCCCCAGGCCAGCCCACTGGTCAAGGAGCCACGCCCACCGTTTAACCCTTCAGTGTCCCGCAACTCGAGCCACACGTGGAACCAATGAGCTAACAAACTTTTCTGTTCGGTAAGATTGTTGTGTTGACTATACAGACAACCGTTGAACGTCCATGCAACTTGCCAATAAGTTGTCTCCACCAGACCAATCTACGGGCTGAAAAACACTAGCATGAGAACAAGCCTCCGTAGTGACCGCTGGCTCAATTCAGCAAGCGACAAGAATTGAGCCAGCGGTCACAACGGAGGCTGGTACTCAGGCTAGAAAAGCAAAGTAGATAGGGCAAACGGGGATATATTACCATAACTCTACTCTACTATACTCATAGGGGGTCATCAGAATACTGGTGCTGTGTAATGCAACTGCTGCCTAGTCCAGGTTCAAGGTCAAGTTGCCAATACAATCACGTTCTTGGATTCTGAAAATATCATTAGCAGAGCCAGAACACTCTCCTCCTTGCCTGTGCCTTTATAAGTATGTATAGAATACTACAGATACAAAGTTGGAACTGTGTTCAATATGTAACGGTTAGTATATAGGGTTATATATGGAATATATAGGGCTGGTATCGAGAGCACGCACGTTTTGTTATAGGCAGTTTTTTCTAGTCGATTTAGAGTCGACTCAGTGCTGTGCAAGGAGAATACTAGTCCACTCAAGCAGCGTTTTCCAGTAGGAAAACTCCACTTGAGCAGCCCAAAGCTCCTCATACACAGCCCCGAGTCGACTCCTAGAACTGCAGGTGTCAGGTGTTCATGGGGTCTGTACCCGACTGCAACTCATCTCCAAGCAGATGTTGGGTGGAAGATGCCGGGATTCTCTGACAGCACTGACTCCTATAGGCAGTCAGAAAACTTACGATCTTCAAACTCAACAAAAGAAACACAGACAATACATCCCCGGATTGACTCTGTGTCGGCATGTGTGGCTCATGTTCATCCACACACAAGTCCGTGCTATCAATCTGTCAATCAAACGGCTTGATATATACATTCCCCACGCGCCTTTGTCAGGGACAGTGTTAGGGGAGAGTATGGGATTGGGAGCCACGGTAAACTAACTAGGGTGGCACCCAGGAAGGATGGCACTGAGCTGCAACAATCCATCGTGGTCTGTTGTACATTTTGTTTTACATCCGATCTACTAAAGAAGAGTACGGTCGTACGTTGGGCGACAGGTAGAACATTGTTGCAGAAATGTGCGACAGGTAGGCTTTGTCAAGTATCGGTACGGCAGGTAAAGTGTGTTACAGGAATGTACGGAAACAACCAGGTAGAGTGTGTTACAGGAATGTACGGAAGCACCACTGGTAGAGTGTGTATGGAAACACCAGCCTAAAGTGTGTTACAGGAATGCACGGCAGGTAGAGCATGTTACAGGAATGTACGGGACATTGGTCCGCCACACGTCGCGCGCGCGAGTCGCCGGCCTTCAGGTGACCTTCCCCCGCCCCGTGAACTCTATGAGACTCGCTGAACTCTTCAACCCTTCCACCCGAAATTCCTCTCTCCTAGACGTCGCTGATGACGGCAAAGTTTCCCTGTTCTGTCAACTCGCACTCCTGTGATTTGTTAATTTGTTACACTGACGGGGCCTTCCCCACCTAGCCAAACGCCAATCAGCGCCCGGGTCTTGTGGCTCTTGGCTCTTGACGGTCGCCGTTTGTCTCTCGAGCGGAGAGGTCGCGCCTCTGGGTGTGTAACTCATCAGGAAACACTTCGGCACTTCACTTTAAATCAAAACAAATGTTTCCACCTCATCGGGACAATATACACGCGATTGTGCTTCAAACAGCCGAGCTATCGGCGTTTCTTTTGACTTATTTACGACAATTCAAAATGACACTGGCCATGAACAGACTGTGGCGAGAGAGTACCGTACAAGGCCAAACACCGCAGTCATTAGCTGATACAAACCTCCACACAGACGTACATGGGTAGATGGGTTTCTGACATCACCCAGTACAAACCAGTGAATCACGCAACAGTCAAAATGGCGCGTCTTGGGCGCTGTAGAACGTCACAAGCGCTCTTGAAATTTAGTAGTACTCTTCGTTTTGTTTCTGTCATGCTTCCCTATGGCTGCCTTCATATCAATTCTACGGAATTTATCTTTATCACAGGTGCGCCACGAGTTCGGTAACTATGACGACATCCAGGTGGTGGACGACAGGAAGGTGCGACACTGCAACTGGGTCCGCTTCCTCAGGTACGCCTAGCAACCAGCCTAGCAACGCATGTGCTTCTATCTAGTACAGGTACATCGGACCGGAATTCAGGACCAAAAAACCAAAACTAACAAACTATATTATGCGATTTGAAGAAGAATAGAGATGAAATTAAAGCGAGGGCGTTCTATCTCCTTGTTGAAAGTAACGGTATCCAGTGATTATGTTTGCAGCTAATGTTTGTACACTAACTGTCTACTAAGCACATTTACTGACGAAATATGCTGTCTGAAACGTCTGACCGTTTGCAAATTTTAAAGATTGGGGGTCCAGGCTGCCACACGATAGATACTTTAGAGATTGAAGGTCTGGCATCCAGGCTAGTATCCACCTCCTTACCTGGATGTCCTTAATTCACAAACATTATCTTCAATAGGTCAGCAGATAACGGGGACGATGTGAGTTTGGTCGGGTACCGCGAGAAGGACCGAGTCTACTTCAAAGTGGTGAAACTCGTCCCGCCCAACACCGAGCTGCTGGCGACCTTCCAGCGGGACCGGGAGGCGTCAGACCCGGCGGCCGAGGCGGCCGAGAGCCAGCGACTGTTCCTGGAGTTCACCGCCCCTCTCTTCGCCGCGCTACAGCAGAGGCTCGGGGAGCGAGGTAACGTACATTATTTTCTTATCTTCGTATAGATGTTCGGAGCCAAGATCGCGGGCCAAACAAAAACACGGGTTACTACCTTCTCAAATAATGTTTTTGGAGCACAACTCAAGAAACGAAGAAGTTATGGATAGATTCTCACGAAATTCGATCAGGTTTTGCCCTATAGAAGAAATTATCACATAGTCGGGGCTCGGGGGCCCTGGCGGGTTTCCTTGGTACTGCAGCGGAACTTTCGATTGTTGTAAGTGATATAGAGGTCATGATTTTTGGGTGGTAGATAGCTCTTGTTCCTATATCTACGTTTTCTAGATGATCAGAACAAATTGACCACTTTTCATTTCAACGGTTGTTAGTTTAGGCGGCAACTTTGAAGAGCACACATCGACGTGTCGTTTTTATTAAGAAATTGACAGAAAAATTATCTTGTTTTAAATCATCCAATTAGAAACTCACTCATCATTGAAAATGTGGAGCTTTTCATTTTCCACTGCTTTCAAAGAGGATGTCAAATCCCACACTAGTAACGTAGATATAGAACCCTATTGTATACATGTAGACTAGCAACCAGTACTTCACTTAAAATTTCGACTTTGTTGGTAGATCTTTGATTTAGAATGACTAGCAACGTAGTTTAAATCTTCATTGTCTGTTTCACCTGTATGCTTTTTATTTCACTTTAAGTTTGTATACTATCATTTATTGTTGTTAACTGGCAGTCAGCATACGGGCTGGCAGTCAGCATACAGCATGGATTTGCAATAGACGTTATTATCTATTCCCCAGGCTCTGATCCTCCTGCTAAGCGGACCGGTGCAGACCTGTCCCCCGGCGCCCGCGCACAGGCGGCCCGCAGCATCACCCTGGTCACCCCGCCGCTGGAGGAGGAGGAGAGGAGGGTTCTGGGCAGCGCGACTGGTCATCTCGGGCACCAGGTAGCACAGGTAAGGGTGTTTTCATGGCGGGAAGAACGATTTCCACAGCATATTCAAATCATGAACATCGTGTCTGTGCGCACAAAATCACAGTTTTCAGTAAAGATTACGAACTGTTTTGAATTCGTTTCTGTAATTTTCGTTCTCTTGGCGTGTAGTTGGAAATCAAAGGTGTTCAAATGATCACTGTTGTTTCTCTATTTGTCGACATACTAGATCTCGCATTCCGTGAAGCCGGCCCTCCCATCGTTCCGTCCTCAGACCACTCACACCGCGCATTCCCCTCCCCCCACCACGCATCCCCGCATCCACACTGCACGTCCCCCCACCCACAACGCACATTCCCGCACCCCCACCACACACCCTCCCACCCCACATCCCCGCACCCACACCACGCATCCCCCTACGCACACCACACATCCCCCTACGCACACCACACATCCCCCTACCCCCACCGCACATTCCCGTACGCCTCATCCCCCCACCCACATATCCCTACCTCCCACCCACACTCCCCATCCCCCCACCCGGCGGCGTAACGGCGAGAGGACCCTACTGCCGTGCGAGGTTTGCGGGAAGGCGTTCGACAGACCGTCTCTACTCAGGAGACACATGCGGACACACACAGGTCAGAAAAATAGCTTAAATTACTTTTCTTTTCTTTTGGACAGAGGCAAATACACTGCGGCACTGCACTCAAGTTGATAACTTATTTCAACAGTGTCATCCACAAAGAACTTGATACATGTATAGAAATAACTAGATTTCGCGGCCTTTTCCATTGGTCGAACCGATTATTGCCATGCTATCATTGGTAGAAACTTACAACGGATAATTGGGATTGACAGTCAGGATCGTCCAATGGTAACACTCCTCCGTCCCAATCCCCAGGTGAAAAGCCGCACGCGTGTGACGTGTGTGGGAAAGCCTTCAGCACGTCTTCCTCCCTGAACACACACCGGCGGATCCACAGCGGGGAGAAACCGCACGTCTGTCAGGTGTGCGGCAAGCGCTTCACAGCCTCATCCAACCTCTACTACCATAGGATGACGCACATGAAGGTACGTCGTGTTTTTACATTCCAACCAATCGGCGGCTTCGTAACTTGGGTCTCAAGTCGACTGGTGAAATTCCAAAGTAGCATGGAATCCAGTCTCCCTACCTTTAGTCCGGTTACAATAAATATCTCATAAAAGGTATCTAGCCACTGTTTTGTTCGTGCAGACTAATGAAATGGTTGCCATTTGTAACTTGTCACCGCCTTTTTACTTTCCATCGTTTATGTCCTGGGTGCTGAACTGATTTCCTTGTAATCCGTAGCATTCTGTTAGTTCGGACCAAGTTTACCCATTTCAACCAGCATAGTTACTTAGTTATAACGTACGTAGTCCAGTGGTTAGTGACCCTGTCGCTGGAACAAGAAGCTTCGAGTTCGAATCCTGCCGGTTGTCGCTCACCCGACATGCAAGCTACTGGAAAGGGTCGCAGACTCGCAGTCTTTAGGACGGGACGTTAAGCAGTGATCCACTGTTCATCGTACTTGTCCAGAAGAGCAGAGGACTTATTCCCGGTACAAAAAACCTGTAAATGTTGTACATATCTTCTCTGTCACGGCCAGTGAAAGAGTAGCTACTCAGTGAGCTAAACTGGTTCGAGATTCGGCCTTGCATTCTGAATCAAGTGGCATCGTGTGGCTCAATCGGTAGGGTGTTTCGCTCAGAACCGAGAGGTTAGAAACCACTGGTATGCCTCAATGTTGTGCCCTTGGGAAAGGCACTTTACGCGACTTTCCTCACTCCACCCAGGTGTGAATGGGTACCTGACTTCGGTTGGGGAAGGTCGTATTGAGGTCACCTGCTGGCGCCGAATGGCAGCCGCCCAGACCCTTGTGACAGTTCTACAAAGTCCAAGTGTGGAGCAAATATGTATCTGTTGTGTATTATGTGATTGTAAACCCTGCAGCAATTCAGCACTTGCTGCCATTGCACGGGTAATTTCTGACCAATGAACCATAAATCATCTTATTGTTTTCTCTACAGGATAAGCCCCACAAGTGCACGATGTGTTCCAAGTCTTTCCCGACACCCGGCGACCTGAAGAGCCACATGTACGTTCACAACGGCTCGTGGCCGTTCAAATGTGACGTCTGCAACCGGGGCTTCAGTAAGCTGACCAACCTCAAGAATCACATGGTCTTACATTCCGGTAGGCACTTAGTTCTGGTGAAATTTCTCAAGCATGTTTAATGTCATGCAAAAGTTAAAAGATATGTACTTCTTATCCAGATACTAACAGCATGAAAAGGAATATATTTTGTTCATCAACAAAATCTAGAAGCTTGGCGATAAAACTGGCAATCTTTCATAGATCTATTGGTGGTATCATCGGACAAGTCTGTTGATGGCTGTAGCCCATTCGTCACTTCGCTATTTTCGGTTAAACACAACGGAAAGAGAGTGAGTGAGGCTATGCGTGTGTGACAGTACGTGTGCGTTTGCGTGTGTAGGTATATGTGTGCGTGTGCGTGTGTGTGTGTGTGTGTGTGTGTGTGGCAGCTTGTTTGTTTGTGTGTGTGCATATGTATGTGTGTGATGTGAATACATGTACACATGTGTGCCTGTGACAGTCTCTGTGTGTGTGTGAATGTCTGCGTTTTAAGAAGTGAAGTATGACATCGCTTATAACCTTGTTCTCCTCGCTTTACGTTACAGGTGAGAAGAAGTATGAGTGTCCGCTATGTCACAAACGGTTCGCCCTGCCCTGTAACCTGCGCACTCACCTGAAGACAGTCTGTCACCAGGGACAACGTGAGTAGCCTTCCTTCTCAGAACACCTTCCTCTGCTCAGAGAGTATCCTCTTAAAATCATTAAACCCACATAGTGTAGAAAAGGTGTTATTGAAACGCATAATTTGTTGTATATTTCCGTTGCTATAATAATTTTTTTATGTATAATTTTAACATGGACTCCAGAAAGAGTAGGGATGTATCACTAATGGAGATCGTAATAAAGCAAACCAAACCAAAAAGTGGGGCTTTTTGTCTTCCCCTGCTTGCAAAAAAGAAGCCAAACACTAGCAAACACTAGCTTTTTGAATTGAGCTCTTGTTGTTACAACAATGCCAATCACTGTCCTTGTCACATGTATATTTCCTGTGCCTCTACTAAATGTGTGTTTCCAAAGTCCACGTACTTGCAATTAGCCTTTGGGTATGAACTTGCAAATACTGGTAAACTTTCAGTAACTGTATCAGTCATCACACTGCTTGTTAGAAAGTATTGATATGTGTTTGAGAGGCCCCAGTAATGTTACCATGTGATCTGGTACATCAAATAGAATATATTCCCTTATATTAGTTGATACACAATGTATGTGGCTACCATTTAGAAACCAGGCCTGTTATATAATTGCTGACCATATCTTACAATGGCCACCCACAGTGCCCCAGCAGCCGTGTACGCGGTGCGGCCAGGTCCTGACGCAGGACGAGCTGTCCCGGAACCCCAACGGAATGTGCGGCCCCTGCTGCCTGGCCAAGTTGGACATGGCGGCCCGGGACAGGCCCCATCTCCAGTCAGGCTTCTTCCGCGGCATGGAGATGAAAGTTGAACACTGAGACGCCAGCTTTCCAGAAAAGGTGGGCTAGGCTAGTGGGATGGGCCTGACGAGGTAGCCACTCCCCACTAGCCTAGCCCACCTTTTTCGGTAACCCCTGAGACACCAAGAATCAACAGGAAATGCTACAGATGATGAAACTTAGATGTATGTAAAGCATCAAGAGTAACTGAGGAAACGTTTAATTACACAGAAGTACTTGTGGATAAAAGGCTGCATTGAAAGGACAGCCACGGATATCTGGAGATTAAAGTTTACAATGATATTTTGACAACCGACTGGGGAGACGATGTTTAACATATATGGTCAGTTGGTCACATTCCAACGTATTGACATTTAATCAACAGTGTAGTTCATCACATATCCTACACCTCATGCATCATATTTTCACCAATATTACACAATGTGCTTTCGCAAAGTTTTTAGGTCAGCTGTTTCAAAACCGTTTCGGTTGTATACAATCTATTAAACCGAAAAAAAGGGATGTTAGATCACAGGTTACTTTCTTTGTAAATGTTTATGGTTTAAGTTGACATTTCTAGAGAACATGTATGTTATCTAAAGTCATTAGGGAAAAAGAGCCATTTTTCCAAGATTGTTGCTTAAAATGTGCTAACTTCAGTAAATCCGAATCGGATTCTTGTACAGTAACTGTTGTATATCGCTTCGCTTATCTTCTATGTGCCACACTATGCAAATTAATGTGCAATAAGTTGACTTGCAAATTGTAGTTTATTTTAGAAGTGTGATGTCATTATCAAACGTGCACTTACACTCAACATCTGTGCAAATGCTGGCATTGTCTTGTTTAACGTCACAATGTATCATGTACAGCACCAAGTTAGCGGGTGTGTCGTTCTCTCTTTAGCAGGAATTATAAAACTTTCTCTCACTCGGCGGACATGATAGAATGAAGACGAGGCCAATGAGGCAAAAATAATGTACAAAAAAAAAGTAGTTCTCCTCCTGAATCACATTAAGTTTCATAATATGATATCCAAGTATCTATATTATAACTAATGTAATGCACAAAAAAAGTGCAGCAATTTAGAGCTTCATTGAACGATCTCATAGTCCCGCCCTCCTCCTTCAAACGTAGAAATGCAAAGTACAAAAATAGAAATGCAAATATTTGACGGTCTTACAGCCACTGCCTCATTGGTCAATTCTCTAATTATCAGGTAATCATTGGCTAAACTGCTAATTGTGATTGACAGTTAGGATCGGTCTAATGTTTGCCACAAGGGCCTCTTTTTCATTCTATCTTGTCCGCCACGTGAGAAAGATGTTTTAGACAGACTGGTGGGATCCATTTGTGAAAACTTTCATGGTTATCTGGTCACAAGGGTGAATTTTACAAATACAAAAGAAAACTAAACTCTCTGCTGTTGTTGCTTTTAGTATATGTTTATTCAGTTTGGACTGAAGTCATCTTTTGTATCCTTTAGTTCTCCCTAGTAGCACTTTTAGAATAACTCATCTTCCTCTGACACCACACACAGACATAGGTGCACTGTGAGTTATAACACTACCAATAGTGTAACACTTAAAGTCTGTAGCCCCACCCTTTAAATCAGTCAAGATGCTCAGAGCATGATCGTAACAAATGAGATATTATTCTTAAAAGGAAAATATACAAGCTTTCTGATGATATAAGACATAATGCTGATCATGAAAAATAAATGACCTATGATCAAGGGAAATCTCATCACTTCTTTTCGTGACATATACAAGTACATGTAGCTCGACGCAATAAAAATAAGCTTTCTAGTGATATACAATACATGTACATTGAAATTGATTGAGTATTCATGGCAGTATGATCGACAAAAAGCAAGTTTCCAACTTTTTGTTTTGAAGTTTGTTTACATCTTGTAAATGACCCTCTTTGTCAGGAATATCAGGGTTGCTACTACATGTACGGTACATGTATAATGATTCTACACCATTTCTTTCTGTTCTCAAGTCATTTCTGTTCAGCAGAATCCGGTCATTGATCTAAAGAGCAAAAATACAAAATGTGAAAAAGTTGCCATGATCATTTACTGAAGAAAGGCAGAATGGAAGGATGAACTACTATCCAGGCTACTCGGACATGTCTTTGTTACAGTAATGACCATGTTCAGGGTGTAAACCTGTGAAAACTTCATCTAGTTAATAGTTCATTAGAACGTATTTGTACGATGAGACAACATTGGTGCCTCAAGATAACATTAGCTCCTGTGCTCAAACAAAATGACCTAATTGACTAGCATACAACCTTGTTTCCACTTTGCTGTCTATTGGACCATCTAAAATTGTCTTCACCTCAGACTTTCCGTTTAAAACCTGGTTCTACCTTTAGTCACTGACGAACTGTTTGAAACTTCTGACCGTTTCCAAATTTCATCCAGGTGCTTGAGTAACTTTCACCTTGCGTATTAGTACATATTGCAACAGGTGCTGGGAAAGGAGGTTAAGTTAAGGCACACTGAACTAACTTTATCTTATGCATGATGATATCATCCTCAAGATACTACAAAACTGATGTGAGCAAGTGAAAAAAAAAGGAAAATCATCAGGCACATAGATTGTGGCCTTGGTAGACTTGTATCACTTCTAACCAACTTGTATCACTCCGACGTTCAAGTTCACATGGCACAGAAATAGAGATTCACAGTTCAGCTCACGAAGATTTCTTTACCGTGTCGTTAAGTGAATGTAAACGAGCACAACACCCCCTCTCCCTCACTCCTCTTCCCCCTTACCCCTCCCCTCCTACAGTAAGTCAGGTGTTGACCCCCCTAGGTAAGTCCTAAGATCCTGTACTGTAGATCTGATCAGCTTGCACGGAATGGTCGCCTCCCGAAGTCTCTGGAACGCAGCGTAGCGATGACAACCTCCGAACGAGTAGTAATAGTTTCCCCCCTGTCTGCCCGTGATCCAGAGAACGTCGATGGGCGGGATGGTTTGTCTCTGGGTCGGGTCCTGAGGTAAACAGAATAGATCATGGTCAAACGAGAAAGAAACGGTCGTATCAGTATGATTTTGCTATCAAAGGAAAGCAGTGAAATTTTTGGACTGTTGAATACCAAATCGTCTTTGCTTTTGGAAAACATAAGGCCTTGTTGATTCATTTGTATGGCATCCAAGCGTGCATCATTTTTCATTTGTTTAAAAACATGGAACTTTTCGACCATACTGTAAATTGTACAATAGCAGCTGCAAATTGAGCAAATTCTAGATTCTGTAAATTGCAAAAAAATATATGAAAACGGATACTGATATCGTAGAAAGTCAATTCCAAAGTCATCCAAGATGTAAAAGAACAAAAATGAAGAATACAACATTTGGTATACCATACTCTGTGTAGTTTTGGGCTTCCCAGAGAATGTCATACATAACGTTACCAATTGAATCAACAATGTCTGAAAGAAGGTATAGGAAGTACATGTAAAATGGGAAGAGAAATAATTCCTAGGAAAACATTTTCCTAGCCTGAATTCAATCAAGCCTCAAACACAGGCAGACAAAGAGACAATATGCCACATTCAGTCTGGTATTAAATGTCCCAGTATACATTTACATGCATGCCTAAGTCCTCCTCCTGTGAAGGGTAATAGGAACATCTATAACATGTATTGTGCTTTCTTACTTCCTGTTATCTAATGCAGAGTCATTCAGACTGCTTCAGACTATTCTGATGTTTCCCCTTATTTGATACTTATAAGTTATAGACATTTTTTTTTCAGCAATTCTCTAATTGGCTGACAGCTGGTTAGTAGTCATGCCCCCAAAAGCTGGCTTGGCAGAGTTGGAACCAGCCTAATGTATATTATAGGTCCCCAAAGGACTCTGCGTGGGAGAATGCTTCCTGTCCAACTCTAATGACATTATGTCACAGGTCTACAAATGTATATTTAGACTCCTGTGGTCCTGTGGTCTACTAAGAAGGACTCACAATCTAATCTCCAAGCAGATCCACGCCGGGCGCGAAAATCGTAGTATGCTAGCCAGAGAAGGTCCTGTCAGCCGGGCTGATGAACTCTCTCTGCTTGGAGATTATCACAACCCACACATTCAGACCCCGTTCATACTAAATCGCGTAAATCGCGAAATCGCAGAAATCGCGATAATGTGGCTAGTATGAACGCTCCAAATCGCATTTGAAATCGCCCGAAATCGCTTTCCGCGAAACCACCTCCGGAGGTGGTTTACTCGCGATTTGCCTGCATTCCGACTTAGTATGAACGCTCGAAATCGCCTTGATGCGCGTTGGGCGCTTTACTTTGCATATTGACCCTGGCATGGGTCAAGGGGTCGTCTGCAAATTCAGTCTTTCCGCTCATTATACAATGTTCATCTACCTCCTAGCTTGTTGGAATATTACGCCGAACGCGGCGGAAATATGTCAGAATCGGGCGGCAATTTTGGCGAATGGAATGACGAAAACGCATGTACTGATGGCCATCTTCGGGGATGTGGGGATTCAGAAGAAACTCAAGGGATCCCACCGAAACCAGAGCGTGTATGCTGAAGTGGCGACTGCCTGAGTTGGCCAAATACGCGAAAACATGGAAGTAATGCAGCACTATTAGTATTAAAGGTAAAAAAAACTCAAGATGAAGTACAAGAAGGTCATTGAACACAACAGTAAGAGTGGTGACAATCGAATAACGCGTCCGCCGTTTCTCAAGCTGTTGGACGCGATTTTACAACTCGCGCTTGTTCGGCCCCTGGTGTGAAGGAATGTGACTCAGGGCGATTTCGCGATTTCCGGATTTGCGCGATTAAGTATGAACGGGGTCTCATTCATTATCATATATCTTGATGATATTAGCCAACCAGAAGCCCCTTTTCGATACCTACAATTATGAGACTTAAACATCATATGGCAGCAATGGACAGAAAACATGGTAGTGAGTGAGTGAGTGAGTGAGTGAGTGAGTGAGTGAGTGAGTGAGTGAGTGAGTGAGTGAGTGAGTGAGTGAGTGAGTGAGTGAGTGAGTGAGTGAGTGAGTGAGTGAGTGAGAGTGTTCGGTTTGTCGAGATGTAGCTAGGTTCAGGTTGAGCCTTCACGTTGTGTGGGACCGATCCGTCTCGTAGCTAGTGTAACAGCCTGGAGTACGAGGCCAAGTCCTTTGTCACAACATCATAATGAAAATAATTAACGAGATTAGGAACGTACCTTGATGGTTTCCATGAGGGACTGTACTTTATCCTGGTTGAGGACAGGTGGGATGGGTCTGATGAGGACGTGCATGGGAACCTCGTGGATCTCCCCGATGTGCGCCGTCTGGACCGTCATGTCGTCCCCAAGTTCAATGCCAACAGACGGAGGTGGTTTGATCTCTCCTGGGGAGTACAGGTTATACTGGACAGTCAGTGGTCACACAGTGTACTAGGTATAGTGTTTACGGTCTAGCATCTATGTCATAGGTTAACATTATATAAAAACACAGAGTCAAGTTGGTTCAATTCATATCAGCAATCGCTATTTTTGTTTACATCCGGGGTATTCTATGAATGGTAGGAAAAAGTGTGTTCGCAGATTAGATTACTAATTAATATGTCGATTAGTTTATCTGATTACTGATTGACATGTGAATTAATTTTGCTTTACTTTGCTGCAAACGTTTTGCCTACCACTGCATCACTGTGACATCATCGCGATCGTATTCCTTCTTCTTCTTCTTTCATTTTGAGGCTACTAATTTCAACTTGCTGAAGACTTTTGTAGCCTATATACCGACTGTATTGCAGTAAGGTTTGGACCATCACACACCGGGGCATGCCCCTACTCTTTTTCGAAAGGTGTGGTGGGTTCTTTTACATGCGTGAGGTGTGGCTCTCCCCAAACACGGGACCTCCATTTAACGTCCTATCCGAGGGACGTCCCTAACCGAAGCTAGGTACTCATTTACACCCGAGTGAAGGGAGGAAATTTGTGTTAAGTGCCTTTCCCAAGGGCACAACGTCGGGGCGCATGTCCAGACATGTCTGGGAGCAACCCGGGATTGAACTCGGGTCTCCTTGTTTGACAGCTGAATGTTCTAACCATTACGACGCCACTGTCAAAGTTACAGTTAGGGTAGGCTAAGTTTACAGTTCAGGTACAAGGGGGTACTAAATGTTACAACTATGTTACAATGTATACAATATATAATATTAATCTACAATAGAACTGAGTACATCAAATAGCGATTTCTGTATACAAACATGATCAAACATCCACAAGGCAAAATTTGGAGATGGCAGACTTCACCCCTTTACAGACATACACTGTCAGACCAAGGACAGACCAAGGACATTCCTATATATTAAATGTCCTTGGCCAGACAGACACGCTGACAAACCCAAAACAAAACCTTGCTCTATAAATAGTGTATATAACATAATTATATCCACCTGTTTCCTCGTCTGAGCTGGTCCGAACCATGATACTCATGCTGGCTGGAACGGTTGGAGTTCGGAGAAAAAACACCGTGGTCTGGAGAAGTATGGCGTACAAACTCACACACTTCCGTCTGGCCACCACGGGAGAAGCACATGAGGGGTGGAGGCTAGGAATAAACCTCCGGATCCAAAATGAAATCTGACTCATGTTCCTACGCACAGACTGAGACTCCCTGAGTCATTCTGAGATCTGCACAACACGTTTTTTTTGTGGTTCCGCGAAACCAGGAAGTTTTGCGACCTTTGACCCCACTGTCAGTGACGTCATCTTCCAGCAGTCTGTCACGGTTTAATATAGATGGTCACTTTTCCTGATATCATCTCCAGTTATTTAAAGGATCCTCTCCTACATTTCTTTATCAAACTAATCTCCTAGATGTGTACATCTGAATCATACGAGGACATCTAGCGGTTGTTGCAAAATCTGCAGGAAATTGAGCGTTAGGGCATGAGACGGACAAAAGTGAACAAACAATGTTCTTCACAATGATTTATGTGATCTCCCCTTCCCTGAGTGCCTAAAGTAGGACACAGATGATTGAATTACATGAAGGTTGAAAGCGTTCGGGTTTAGCAAGTAGCATGATTTTGGAACCGCAAGGAGAAGTTCCACAGAGTATTAAGTTAAGAGACATTCTGAGTATCGACAGAGAACGAAGAACGCGTTGTAACGCTAGGAACCATTAATTCGACACCCTTTTAATTCAACACTTTTGAGTATTGGCTTGCCAATTAAGATTGGAAATGCCATTGAACTGTAGCTAACGTTAAGAACATGCTGTAACCCAGAATTAACGCACTATAGAGGTGTTTGTTTGTTGGTGATACAAATGTAGAAAAACAGTTGTAGAGTATGTTAGTGTTATTTTTCATGCTACAAATGCTAACGGTTACGCTTTGTCCAGAAATCACCTCGCATTTGCATAGTTTCGCATTTAATAGGGCATACATATTGTGATGGAACATTCCTCTCGCACAAGTACGAAATACCAACTGTCGTGCCGTAACTCTCCAGCGCAAAGCGCTAAAAATACTGTAAATGCAGAAATGTTCGCCGTGGTTTTATGTTTGCGGTTTTCGCGGCGACCGTTTCACCGCGAACGTAAAGCCACGGCAAACATTTTTGTCCAATACTGTAGCAGTATGTAACTATAGCACTGTCGCAAACGTAAAACCACCGCGAACACTCCATTTTCGCCAACGCGAAATAAAAACCACGCGAATTTAAATGTATGATAAGCACGCGACTGTGAAGCTTTAATTCTAATTTCTAATTATAACAAGAGTTCCACGACCTCATATCTCCATGAACAATTCTATTCATGCAAATGACTTACACATTTGCACAACATATGCTTGGTCATAAACACATTTATGTACCTTACACATGTTGCAATATTGACAGTCCTATAATTTTCCAATTAGATGAATTATGGTGTTTTTGCATTAATTATGCAAATTAGGAATTTAATTGCATAATTGGTATCTGTTGATGCTCCACTTCCCATAAACTACATATGTTACATGTATTTGAGTCTATTAATAGAAAACACTGCAAATATAGATTTTCCTCATTAGCTATGCAAATTAAGTCACAATGAGCATAATTTACACTTCATTATATATATCTCTGTCTAAGCTACTTGTATACTAAGGATCATATTGACGGTCCTATAATTTTCTAATTAGATAAGATATGGTGTTTTGCATTAATTATGCAAATTAGGAATTTATTTGCATAATTCGTATCTGTTGATGATCCACTTTCCATAAACTACATACGTTACACGTATTTGAGTCTGATAATGACAAAACACTGCAAATATAGATTTTCCTCATTAGCTATGCAAATTAAGTCCCAATTAACAAAATTTGCACTTCATTGTGTATATCTCTATCTAAGCTACCTGCATACTAAATATCATGGAAATCCGTCGTTCCTTTGTTCAGTTATTCTCCTTAGAAGATTATCACAAAAACGCCCCTGCAGTTCCAGAGGAAGCTGCTAGGGGGTCCAAACCCACACCACGTCTTCATTACACCACAAGCTATCTGCCACAAAAAATCAAGACCACAGCACGTCCAGGTCAAAAGATACAAAAATTGAATTTCTGCTGCAGTACCAAGGTCACATACCAGGGGGCCCAAAATCGACCTTCAGTTTCGGCTTTACAACACCTGCCCACATACCAAATATCATCGTAATCCATCAACAGGCTCTTGAGTTATGCTGACTACAGTAGTCCGGAAACACAAACAGACAAACAGACAAACAGACAGACACACTCAAAACAATATCTCCATTTTTCATGGAGATAATAACTATACATGATTGAAGCTTATGTTGCCACACACACCTCTAGAGAAGGACGTTTAACGTTTGCTTTGTAGAAGCCCAAAGGACCAAACACCTCAAACCCTAGCTTTGATAGAACATATGTCGGGATTAGGACCGGTCCCGTTAACGTTATTTGTGGCTCGTGTATCCTAAAGTTGTATATTCATGATCTTGTCATAGCAACGTTAACGCTGTACAATTCAGCCCCTGTGGCTGCTTTATTTCTGAAGGCAAAATCTGAACGTTAGCATCGGTTACGTAATAATGAATTGTTGCGCAGCAAAAAAATACCGACATAGAATGTAACGTTAACGGCACTGAACCTTAATCCGACGCAACCTTAATCCGACTCTTTTATATAAATTTGAGTACATGATATACAGTCAATGATTACCGAAATACTCAAAAGTCCGCTCGTTTATCTATCACACAATGGTGCGTAAGCGTAAAAGTGTCGGATTAAGGTTCAGTGCCGTTAACGTTTCTCAATTTTCAAGGAGCGGTTAACGTTACAGATCAGTTTTCGCGCGCAAAAAAAAAACGGAAAATGACGAAGTTCAAAGTGACCCTGTCGAGGAGCAGATTGGAGAATATCAGTTTTCTTTTGTTGTAGACTTTTTAACCAGCAATACTTTCGATGTTTAAACATGTTAAAACATGTCATCATGATTCATTGCCGCTATATGACGCTGTTGCAACAGCGGGTCCAGATTGCCGAAAGGCGCCGAAACCTCGCGAGGCTTGGGCCAGTTCGCGAGGTCACGAGAGTTGAGAGTGGGTTGAGTCAACAAGCGGAGTAACGTTACAGGCGGACCACTGTACTGGTGCAGTTTGTTTGTCGCCATGAGAGGATGTAGCGGCCGGATACGCGTCTCTGTGGTACCGAACTATGGTTAGCCCTTCGCCTGGCTGTGTGCTGGTGGTGCCGCTGCTGCTGCTGTTGGTGACCGGGGGAGGGACGTCGGCGCAGCTGGTGGTGAACGTACGGAACCGTGGCGGCGATGTGACTCAGGAAAGTATCATGGCTGATACGGAGCAGGACATCATCACTCTGGAGTTTCAGAAGTCCGACGGTACCCTAGTCACGATGGTCATCGACTTTAAATCGGTAAGCCACGTCCCCTTCTAATCATCTCTCATCGTCTTTCGACTATAGACAACGGTTGTCAGGCGTAGACGTTTTTCCAGTGCACAGAAAGTAACGTTTCCGGCGCGCGAGATTTTTGTTTTCGTCCAGCCAAACATAACGTGACACCAAAATAAATTTATCCCGTGCAGTACTTGTGACTTCCCCTCACATTGTGGGCCTGCAAGTCCGATCCAAATCTGAGATATCGCTACACGCCTACAGGAAAGGCCGTGGCAGAAGGAAAAATTGTAAACATTCTGTTCTACAGTTCCGGCATCTGCGTGACTTTGGCTCTCAACTTTTCCAGATCGAACAAAACAAAGTCATGGCAGATAAAAACGTGTTTCCGGGACAGAAGCTGGAAGGTATATAATTTGTGGAGGGGCGCCAAGTTGTTTGGATAGTTGACATTATCTCACATGTTGGTTCCCACAGTAGACATCACCACATATGCTGGTTCACACAGGAGACACCACCACATGTACACATCATCCCCACCTAACTCTTTGCCCTCACACGCATCTTTGAGCCCCCCCCCCCCAATTCTGCTTTGCCCCTCGTTTTCTTCCCACCCACTGAAAAAATCTGCGTTGCCTCCATCCTTCTCCTTTGCCCCCAATGGCCCACTCTTGGTCGGCACTTCTCATCAGTAGACATCACCACACATGCTGGTTCACACATAATTTGGACATATATGATTATGACTACAATATGGAATGCACTACCACAATCTGTGTGGATTCTACGACAGTCAACGAGTTCAAAGCACGGCTGGACAAACATTGGGAGAGCCTGAAGTACGAAACATGAGTAACGTTGGAAACCGGGATTACCACAGGCTGAGCCTCCTCATCCCGAAGATGGTATAGAGGTAAGAAGGTATTATGGCAGGAGAACTCACAACATGTTTCACACCGGTCTTAGCAAGCAATCGGAGATGGCAGACTTTACCCCTTACCCATACGGTTTTACGACATTTCCAGTCGCACAGACACAAATACAGCAGCAGCAGGGAGGATGTTTGGCAATGAATGCTGTATTTTGTATACATACTGTATTCTGAACTGCACACACACACACAGACAGACAGACACAGTGACAAGCCCAAAATAATACTTTGCTCTCTTTTTGGGTGAAGCAATGACAGTAGCACAGAATATATGATTGCACTTTGACATCTCGCTTTATATGTACTCAAGTAGTCCTGGAGTTCTTTAGCCCGGGTGTAACACTGTTACAGTGTTGCTTGTGTACCCAGTCTAGGAACCCAGCTTGTTTGCTGATGCACACACAGAGATGCAGGATAACCATGAGCCAACAGGACACAATCACCATCCCAGTCACAACCACAGCAAATTTCCCTGCACTGCAGCTTGTATATTGAGCCTGGCAGCGGCCAACTCGCATGGTCCGCCAAAGCACAGACAAGCCCACGATTGGATATGTTACTTGTACATCTGTCTGTCTCACTCACTCAGTCACTATCCGGTTTAACGTCTTCTGTTGCACATCACCTGGGGGTTGGATGTGCTTGCACATGGGTGGGGTAGCTTGATGGCCGCTCGCCAGGTGCCTCTGTCCTGCGGACTCACGTTGTGTAGGTTGAGATGGTGGAAGTCCTCCCTGATATTGTCGATCCACCTCTTCCGTGGTCGTCCCCTAGGTTTCGGCCCTCCACGGTCATTTCGAGGATCTTCCTAGGCCCCCTCTCACTGTCCATTCTTTGTAGGTGAATAGTCAGAATACAGTTGTCTATCAATCTAAAGGAAACTGGATTTTCTCGTATACAGCACAAATGTAGTGGTATATTTTGTATTTCCATGGTTTGCAATGGTGTTGGTTTGTGGAACTCATACTCATAGGAGTTAGTACATATATGTACATTTTATCATTCATATCATGATTCATCATGTTACAAACAAAGAACTCTGTCAACTTGCTATTGCCAGACAATGGAAGAGATCTGTAATGATATATGGTTGTGACAGACCCATATTCAGTGCACACAATTCCCAGAAACCGCAAGTGATTTGTATAGCTGTCATCACGGTTGTTGTTCCATTATCACCTACTGTCAGTCATGGTGCTCAGTCAGGGAGAGTAGCAGTGGGTTTACCTGGTGAACTGAATGTTTTCTTTTTACAGATTCCTACAGAGAGTTTTTTTGTGGACATCACATTGATTTTAGGATCTTTGAACTACTGTTACGTTAGTGCCTAAAAAAGAATGATAAAAAATATAACCTTGTAATAGGCAAAAAAAGAAGAATTGAAATTCTGCTATGAGTGACATTGGAAAGCATGTGTTTTGTACTGGCAGTACGAAAGGTTGATCATTGTGATGACTGGTACAATGTATAATGTACATGCTGTACATTATCAGTTGTAAATGTTCAACCTATTGGGATATCGAGTCATAACAGTTTGTTGGTTTCTGAAACAATTATTAAAGGATCGTATTATTGTTTATTATTGTTTATTATCAAACTGCTTGATCAGGATCCCCCATTTGATGTTGGAAATGACCGTAATGACTTGTTTACATTATGTTATGGCTGTGTGGAATTTTTAGCTAGCTTTTGACTTCAATGTCATTATGACAGACAATGTTCACTAACTCAGTGGTTTATTTGGTGGTTACACCTTTGGGCAATACATTAGACTTTTTATCACCGGTATGTCACATTCTGTGTGTTCAATTGTTTTTACAACCTTCATGATCACTTAGGTTTGAGTATTTAGGTATTGCGTCATTTTGGGGATGTCTGGGGGATGTCATCCATGTAATCATGTCAGTGTGTCCAGACGCACACACAGCTGTCACCTGGGAGCACCTATTGTGGGGCGTGATGACTGTGGTGCAGTCAAGTGGTTTGCCACTCCTATCAGGCCAGGCAAAAACATTGGGTTACTGTAAATACAGAAATGTTCACGGTGGTTTTATGTTCGCGGTTTTCGCGGCGACTGTTTCACCGCAAACTTAAAACCACCGCAAACATTTTTGTCCAATACTGTAGCAGTATGTGACTATAGTGCTGCCGCAAACTTAAAACGACCTATCAGGCCAGGCAAAAACATTGAGTTACTGTAAATGCAGAAATGTTTGCGGTGGTTTTATGTTCGCGGTTTTCGCGGCGACCGTTTCACCGCAAACTTAAAACCACAGCGAACATTTTTGTCCAATACTGTAGCAGTATGTGACTTAAGCGCTTGCCGCAAACTTAAAACCACCACGAACACTCGATTTTCACCTTAGCGCGAAATAGAAACAGGGCTGTCTCCAGGACCCGTCCTTCCGTCCTGGGATAGAAATTTGCTTGTTGTGACGGAAAAAAATTCAACCCCTTCCATCCCCCAAATATCAATTTCATGAGATAAAACTGATGAAAATTCATTTTTTGTCACCTTAAAATGACAAATTAAACAATGAAAATTAAAAAATCGTCTCCGAAACGATGAGTGGGATGGAAAAAAAATTTAAAGCTGGAGACAGCCCTGAATAGAAACCAGGTGAACTTAAATGCATTTACAGTATGGTGATTGTGTGGTGCAGTCAAGTGGTTTGCCACTCCTGTCAAGCCAGGCAAAAACATTGGGTTATTACATCTGATAGTAGGTTACGGGTATGGGTACACCAGATAGGAGACCACAACCACAGAGAAAGGGCCGACCTTTGACATTTCGTTTGTGAAAAGGTCACTAAACGTATGACCTGCCAACCTTTTCTTATATTGGAGACAGACAAAAGCTTATGAATGTCATCGCATGTCAAACTAGAGTTCCACGACCTCACACCTTCGCCAAATGATGTTGACGTTCTGGGGTGACATATTGTAAATATTCTTCATTGGTTGTGCAAATAAGATTTTTTTTTGCATAATTTGTATTTCATTATTTAGATCATTACTTCAGCCACCTACATATGAAAAATCATGACAATCTGTCAACCCCCTCTTGAGTTATTCTCTTTCAAAGTCTGAAACAAAATTGGCCACTGCAGTTCCAAAAAGTCGATAGGGAGCGCAAACCTGCAGTGCTTATTCTCTCTTCCGAGAGCTATCTACTGTTCAAAAAGCATGACCATAGTGTGTCCAGAAAACGATATATCAAAGCTGGAAGATCCATTGCAGATCTTTCCCGACCCCTACCCACATACCGAATATCGTAAGGACCCATCCACAGCTTTTCGAGTTATCCTATCCATACATACAAAAAATTGTAAACAGACAGACAACACCGGAAACTGTTTGTCATACATTGTACCTATCCAATTGTTGTGCGGTAATTTTGTTTAGCTGCTAATTAAGTAATTATCCCCTGCAGGCCCAACACCTGGGAGGCCCACTGAAGCCCCAGTTGTTACAGTGTTCTGCCTAAACATAAAGTCTGCCCTCCAGACGTGTCTTTCCGCTCCTTTGTGTATGTTCTTACCACCTGACAGCCACAAAACCTCTTCTGCAGTCCCCCCAACTTACCTGAGACCTCAACTCAAGACTTCCAGAAAACTGGTTTTGAAGCCCAATACAATTTCGACAGGTAGCAAAAGCAATTGCAAGTAATGCTTCCATGTTGAGTTCCAGATGTGCTTTTAGATACTGTAGATGCATTATTTCGAGCTAAGGCCACACCAATTTATTTTCTTGGTTAACGGAATAAAAAGAAATTTAAAAAAATGCTAGATTGGAAAAACAACATGAAAACAGAATCTCAGAGGAATGTTTGTACTTTGGTGCACACAGTATCAGGGAGTGAACAGGGTCAGGTGCAAGTTTTCACCCCAGCCTTCTGTTTTCATGATTTTTTTTGTTGCTAAAATTTAAAAAAAAATCTGTTAACCAAGAAATTAAATTGGTGTGGCCTAAGGGGAAAATGGAGTGTTCGTGGTGGTTTCAAGTTCGCGACAGTGCTATAGTCACATACTGCTACAGTATTAAACAAAAATGTCTAAACATAAAACCGCCACAAACATTTCTGCATTTACAGTAGTCCAACCAACCTAGAAGTGCATAAACATGTTTGCTACAATGTATATGAAGATATACACTGTACATCCAACACCCCCTCACACAACATGGAAGATCTCTGGCCCTAATACCTATATTTACAGGAAATGCCCCGGGCCGGTGAAAGCAGAGATTGTAGGGAAGTATATATATTTATCTGCACTCCAGACTAAGTGGTATTGTGAAGAGATGAACCCACCTGTCCGTTGACTCCATTCACTGCTACAGATCAAAGCAAGGCCGAGTCCTTTCATCTACTCTGCCGGGATTCTGGGCTTTTACTAGTCACCGGTTATCGGGAAACTACGCCAAGTCTTGGCCTTTAGGAAACCCAGGGGCTCATCGATTCAGGCATAACTTTTGTTCCTTGAAATATTTCTTGAACTTGAAACCTTGGTTAGTTACAAACTGTAGCAACGTCTTGAGAATTCTGAGAATCGTTTATTTACTGGGGAACAAAGTCATAAGTACAGGTGTAAAACCACTAAGATATTACTAGTATACAGTTTTCACATCAATTATGCAAATTAGGTCATGATTGGCATTATTCGTTTCCGTTGAGGTTTCTCTCGAACCAAGTTGCTGATGTATTGAGTATGATATATCAATTTTCCTCGTTGATGATGAAAATCAAGTCCTACTTTGCATAGTAAACATACCATTATATGTTGGTCTTTATCAAAGTTCCCTTCAGGTCTAAAATTATCAATATCCATTCATCCCTTCTTGGCTTACCTTGTTTCAAAATCTGCAACTGAAATGCCCCCTGCAGTTTCAAACAAAGGTGCTAGAGGGCCAAAACTGATCTCACGACCATAAAAGCTATCTACCAGTCAGAAATCGTGACCATAGCTTGTGCAGAACATGAAATATCATAACTAGAAGTTCTACTGCAGTATTGGAAAGCTGCTAGGGGACCCAAAATCTCATCATTTGAGGTCTCATCAAGACTTACCCACCTACCACACCAACTATCAAGACGATCTATCCTGTCAGGCATTTTCAAGTTATTGTGTTGACAGACAGACACAGGAACGCTAACAAAAACATAAGCTTGTTGGTGAAGATATTAATTTAAAATCATCCTAGCAAGTTCTTACATTTAGGATGGTGAGGTAGAGCCGGCGGCCCCGTGTATGAGGGAGCTTCGAGCGTAAGCCTCAAGCATCAAACCTCTGCACGTAAAAGAACCCAACACACTTATCAAGAAGAGTAGGGGTGACCCGGTGTGCTTGGCCCAAAACGTGAACCTTGGCGAAGCCGCATTGCACTACCACTAGCTACATGTACATGTACTTGAAAAAGCATCATGCTTCACCGCAATTGAGGATGACTGCTTTACCTACATGTACCTACAGTACAGTGTAAGCTCAGAGTCCCATATCAGAAGCCTGTGCAGACTCAGACTCGCTTGCTGGTAGGTAGCGTGTGACACACTTGGGAGGACAGATGTTTGTGATATCAGACTGAATACCTGGTCACACACACTGGTATATTTCATCTCTAACAGAGCTTTAGATATGTGGTGGTTTCTAGTCCCAGGTACTGAATATTTCCAGATGGCTGTTCAACTTCTAAATTGCTGCATGGAACAAGCCATGACTACATTAATCTTAGATATAAGTTGTTTTTTTTATATCCAGCTTGAAGCCTTCATCCCACAAGATTCATAAATCATATACTACCCAGTGTATTCATCTCTTCTACATTCATTATTACATGGCTTACAGTACATTTGTAGTTGATGACAGTCTTTTGTCTTTATGCAGAACACTGAAATAAGGCCAGAACTGCTCTTGAGTTTTTCATACAACAGGTTCATATGAATCCTTGGATAGTCGTGAGGAGTTCAGCTGTCATATGATGGAAGTCGTTGCAACCGTTGTGCTCACATTTTTGTCAACATCAAATGAATTTCTTCATGACATGAAGTATTGTACTGTAGATACCCATATTTTTGTGGTGTTTTTAATTTGCGGTAGGAGGGAAAGAGAAGGGTTTTGAAGTGTTTTGAATTTGCGGCTGAAGCGATTCTGTTGTACAGTGGTCATACATAGATGTCTGTATTTGCTATGTTGTGAATTCCCCATGAAAACTGCGGAAAAAAAATTATATTGGTATGCACTGTATTAACAGGGTTGATTTAACTTACTATGAAAAGACATGGTAGAAAAAACTACTTTCTGTATTGTCCAAATCTTACATAGTGTACCTTGAACAGAGACTGTAATCTGTGTCCGAATCTTACATAGTATACCTTTAACAGAGGCTGCAATCTGTGTCCGAATCTTACATAGTATACCTTTAACAGAGGCTGCAATCTGTGTCCAAATCTTACATAGTGTACCGTGAGGCTGTAATACTAAGTCCGAATCTTACATAGTGGACCTTTAACAGAGGCTGTAATCTAAGTCTCAATCTTACATAGTGGACCTTTAACAGAGACTGTAATCTGTGTCCTAATCTTACATAGTGTACCTTTAACAGAGGCTGTAATCTGTGTCCGAATCTTACATAGTGTACCTTTAACAGAGTCTGTAATCTGTGTCTGAATATTACACAGTGTACCTTTAACAGAGTCTGTAATCTGTGTCCGAATCTTACATAGTGTACCTTTAACAGAGGCTGTAATCTGTGTCCGAATCTTACATAGTGTACCTTTAACAGAGTCTGTAATTTAAGTCCGAATCTAACATAGTTAACCTTTAACAGAGTGTGTAATCTGTGTCCAAATCTAACATGGTGTACCTTTAACAGAGTCTGTAATCTAAGTCTGAATCTTACATAGTGGACCTTTAACAGAGGCTGTAGTCTGTGTCCAAATCTTACATAGTGGACCTTTAACAGAGTCTGTAATCTAAGTCCAAATCTTACATAGTGTACCTTTAACAGAGGCTGTAATCTGTGTCCGCAGGAAGTGCAGATCTTCAAGGCACTGATTCTGGGAGAGATGGAGAGAGGACAGAGCCAGTACCAAGTCATCTGCCATGTTACAAAGTTCAGCAAGAACGAATTCATCTCTTCAGATGCCATGTCAAAACTCAGACAGGTACGCTTCTTTTTTTTCTCTTTCCTTCTTGTTTCTATATCTAATTATTACATGTACCAATGTACTTCTTATTGGATGCAGCTGTCTGCTCTATAGTATAATCTAATCATTTTTACACTGACCCAATGGAATGCCACCCTTCCTTGTTAGGGCAGTCTTCCTTTATTCAAGAACGTCTGGTTTTTACTAAAGATACACATAAATGTTTGTATGAAAGACCCAACTTCAGGACTAGTACCAGTACATATTTGTGACTGATCTCCTAGCAATAGTGTCTGTAGATATTTGGTCAACAGTTGTATGGAGTTGCACAGGATACAGTGGGAAGTTTATTTATTGCTTCATGATGGAGGTCAATGACCTCTGACAGAAGTATTTTTGATTTATTTATTGGTTTGGCTGTTCAGGACTCAACTAGACTGTGGCTACGGTATAACAAGGGGCTAGCACTACTGACAAAGACAAGACAACTGAAATTGAGGTTTTGACATGGACAGAATAACAGAGGGAAGTCTCATAGAATTATAATATCGACTACTGTAATTCTTGTTTCTTTCACTGTAATTTTATGTTCACTGTTTTCACGGTCACCCCTGTACCGTGAACTTATCATTACGGTGAAAAATATCTGTTGTAATTTATTTATGATTCCTTCACTTGCCGCCACCGTGAAGTTAAAGTTCATTGAAAATGTCCATTTTCCTTACACCGAGAAATTTTGTTTGCTACCGTGAAAAAAAAGATAAAGTGAATTATAGTAGTTGCTGACTGTCCTTGACACTGATGATCAAATTACCTCGTCTTTCACATCTGACTAAGTCTTTCCCACCCCTGCCGACCCATGAAATGCCTACCCTGTACTAGACAGACTATATGGATAGTAGCGAACATATTCCAACCCGGGGATTTCAAGGGGCTTAGAAGCTCTGTTTACTGTGGAGTGGTCTGTGTGCAGGGTTGGGTCTGTGAGGGGTAAACATGAGAACAGAGTGTGGAGGTATCAGTGTCCGGCCCCCTGACCCGTACACAGTTCTCTTCAGGTGTAATCGCTGTACCGGGCGTGCTAATGGCCCCTGTAAAAATGGCCCCTGCATCCGCCAAACCGCCAAAGGCAAGAGTTTGAAAGGAGGGGGCAGGGGAGGGCACGTTAAAGCCTCCTGTTTCCAATCCACCCCACGAATGGGCGCAAGTATGCAGTGTGTACACAGCTCTGTGTGGCACCGCTGGGATGAAAAGCGGCAGTGTTGTTGTTCACAGTTCAGGAGCTAATACTGCTCCTTGGGGGAGGGAGACTTGTCACGACCCTGACTCTGATGGAGTGCACTTTGCCTTTCAAATGTTTACATAACAAGAAGGAAGAAGAACACGAAAAAAAATGCTGCCAGACTTCCTGTGTGGAAGAATGGAGCTTGCCCAACCCCCAATTTCTTACTTTACTGACTGAAGTTTACAATCAGGCTCATTAGTGCATATCTTTAGTATGGTCTGAAGATATTCTCCAAGCAGAGGTTTGGATGGGGGGCTAGTAGTAGCCGGGGTTTTTAATGCTGCCCTCTTTAAAAATCCCAGCCAGTACTAGCCCATCGATCGAAACCTCTGCTTGGAGAATAGTCTGAAGATTGTTTTCTTCATTTGGTTCCATATTGTAAGGGCTGGGCAGAGGCCACATAAGTAGGACTAGGATCATGAATAATTTGATTGCTATATGTCTTATAGACGCATCATACTCTCCATAAATATATTGTATATCTCTGAATAATAAAGCTTTTTGTGAATGGCTTATACATCTAGTATGCGGTTAAACGGCTTATATTTTTAGGCAATCTAAGTTCTAACTACTGTTGTGTGATAATGATATAACACTACAGTTCCTTGTCTTCTTTTTTTTTTTCAATTTGTAAAGAGTGAAGCATTTAGAACAGTGCTGTCTTCAGGACCTGGCTATCCGTCCCGGAACGGAAATTTGCTTGTTGAGACGGAAAGAATGTTTACTCTCTCCGTCCCAAATTCTGAACTTGATGACATTAAATTGATGAAAATTTATCTTCGTAAGCTTGAAATGACGAATTTAACAAGGAAAATTCAACACATTGGCTCCCAAACAATGAGTGGGACGGAAAAAAATTAAAAGCTAGAGACAGCCCTGGAGTGTAGAAACATCTTGTGATGTCCAGTAGTGACCTGACAGTCCAGGTGTTCTGTCAGGTGGTAAATATTGATTATCTTGATGAATATATGACCAGGATATCCTGCCACCTGGGCGTCCCTGTGATAGTATACACAAACATCTGCCTGCATGCAAACAGTGATGAGTTTACAGAAGGTTCCGTGGGGTCCAAGCAGGGCTCGAAATACTGTAAATGCGTCTAAGTTTGCGTGGTTTTTATTTTGCGCTAAGGCAAAAATGGAGTGTTCGCATTGGTTTTAAGTTCGCAGTATTGGATAAAAATGTTTGCTTTAAGTTTGCTGTGAAACGGTCAACGTGAAAACCGCAAACTTAAGACCACCGCGAACGTTTCTGCATTTACAGTACACCTGGTCCATATTCAACTTTTGTGCACCCAAAATTGGAACCATGCAGCTGACTGGGTGCATATAAGTGCACCTAGATATTCGTGTAGGGTAATGCACATTGAACATCAGTAATAAAACTTTTAGTTTACAACCACCAAAATGTTTAGGTTACAACCACCAAAATGTTTAGGTTACAACCACCAAAATTTTTAGGTTACAAACACCAAAATTTTTAGGTTACAAACACCAAAATTTTTAGGTTACAAACACCAAATTTTTTAGGTTACAACCACCAATTTTTTTTAGGTTACAACCACCAAAATTTGTAGGTTACATCCACCAAAATTTTTAGGTTACAAACACCAAAATTTTTAGGGTACAACCACCAAAATTTTTAGGTTACAACCACCAAAATTTTTAGGTTACAACCACTAGCACTACATGTTGTGGCTGCTGAAAGCTATAGGCATTTCTTCTTCCTCTTCAAAGCAAGTGTCCCCGCTAACATCAAAGCTGACATACCAGATGGCCAGACCTTAATATAGCTCAGAAGTACTGCAAGCATGTGACTGGGATTGAGGTTGTTTGTTCCCTGTCATGTCAGTTCGGACAAATGTGGCGTGCAGGCTCAAAGAAAATATTGGAAAAGCCATTACGTAAAGCTAGCGCCAGACGGATCTTTTGGAGAGTTCAGTTTTTGAACATGTCACAGTTGGGCTTGAGTTTGTGTTTGGGTATGCAGCAAATACACACATTCGGCTCATAGTTGGTAACTGGGAGACCCTGGTTTGAATCCGGGGAAGGGCATCCTAGTTGGAGCTGCATTTGCCTTTTGGAAGGGACGTAAAATGGGGATCCCATGATAGAGGAGGTGCCTTGCGCCTGCATTACTCAGATGGGTACCTACTGGCTGTACTTCAGATCAAGGAGCCTATGACCTCCTTGTTCAGATGAAACGACCTGGCGAGCCACTGTGAAATCCCAATATACACTGTAATTCACTTTATCTTCCCCATAGCTAAATTTCAAGGTGTAAGGAAAATGGAAATTTTCACTGAACTTTAACTTTAAGCAAGTGATTTATAAAACAGATGTGTGAAGGAATCATAAATGATTACAACAGTTTTTTCACGGTGATGATAAGTTCACGGTACAGAGGTGACCGTGAAAACAGTGAACATAAAGTTACAGTGAAAGAAACAAGAATTACAGTACATGTTTGCATCCGTCATCATGGCTGTATGTACTTTTGAAACAACCTTGAGATCATGTTTGAACATGTCATGTAGATCAATTTTGGTAACGACAGGTTTGTATACTGTTTATGTACAGTTTAGGATTTGTTTATGTACTGTTACAGAAAACCTGTCCCACCCAGTGCCTTTGGAAGAGTCCATTCTTGCATGAGGGATCTAAATGGGGAAGTTTGTAGTAGACTTGGGTGATCATGGAATAGTCCATCTTTCGGGGGAGATGATTTTGGAATGGTCCATTTTGCATGGGATGTAAAAGAATTCTTGCACAGTACTAGTGACGGCATGTTACAAGTGTGGCAAATGCAACACTACGTACGCATATCGAATGTTACAATAAGATAATCGTCTTAATGGTCTAATATTTCAAACATGTAAGCTCTCAGACAATTACAAACAGTTACAATTTATCTTCTAAATCCAGAAAAGCATATTGCAGTTCTTCTTAAAGATTAGGTCTTATCGTAAATGAAGCATCCCTGCTATGGAACCTACTACACTGATATCCACTCAAACCCATAGGGAGTATAAATGTGTTGTGATGACATCAATAATATTGCTAGATGTCAGCAGATACGATCTCCATTTTGTTCCCCCATATGAAATAATAACTTGTGAGTCCCCTGTGGTACCTTGCAGACCCAGGTGGTCTGCCCTGGGGCCTGCCAAAAACAGAGCGTCTTTGTGAGAGGAAGGTCAAGGTTAGGACCAAGGGGAAAACACTCCCACTAATTGGGAACAGGCAGGGGAGGTTGTGGTCTGTGCCCTGGTTGGGAATTAACGCAGACTTTGAGGGAAACCAGTTCTTGTAAGACTAACAAAGCTCTCCTATATCCCAGATCACATCTTGGTATGGCAGGAATGGTGCATTACAGCATGCCAAACAAATGTAGGCTCAGGCCTGGTTGTAAATTTTCAGTACTTAATTGGCAACAGGGTGGTAAATTTTTGCTACTAAATAGAACTCTCTTTGGTCGCTTCAGCAAAGGGTATGCATGGGTTTTCCATGAGGCGTAGTGAGCTGTTTTATCTAATTCACCCGTAATCGTAGCTGGCCTGATCTAATTCATTCGTGAAGCTTGATTGGTCACTTTGATTGTACGTGGAGTGCTATATTTTTATCTTAAGTCCATCATTTAGCGCTGACAAAATTATTTGTAGTGGAATGTCAGATTGCAAAAAAAAGTCAGTCGCGATTGTGTCGGTATGCACTTGTTTTTCCAGACACCCCCCTAACACAGTGGAACAATCCAATAAAATCTTTCCCAAAACCTTTTGAAAGAACAAGTCAATTTTTCATTGAACATTGCAGCCCTCTGATTATACTGTTATAACAGCCCTCCAAAATGTACCGGGATCCCCCCATCTAGACCCTCTCGGCCAGGATCAGGTGGTACCAGTCATGGGCAGGATTTGAGTGATGCTGAAGTTTCCAATAGAGATGAATTAATGTAGACTGGAGTGTTGCCAAGGTAGTTATCCCAATTAGCAAGGAGAAGCAACAGTTGTGGTCTGAACTACAGAAGGACGAGTCAGTGTTTCAACTGTGTAGTTTTCATGTGGAGAAGCAACAGTATAGGCCCATTTTACATGCAGTTTTTGTTTGTTTGTTTGTTAGTTTTTCCCTGACATGACAGGGTGCGAAATACCTGGTTGCACGTTGCACAGTGCAACAAGATTTTGGTTGGTGCAAGTTAATTCCAAACCCAGGTAGCGCAGTGTGCAACCTTATATTTTGAGCCAAAGATTTCAATTGGAGCCCTGGAAGCTCACAAAAACACAGTGTCACTCTCATAAAATTAGGTAAATCTTCAATTGAAATAAAGAAATCAACACTTTTTCGTTTTAAACCATCCAAAACCCTTCATAGATCGTGGAATTTGCGCTGAAAAAGACAAAAACACACTGCCCTCAGCTAAACAAGATGTTGTTAGGTCAATGGGAACACAATACTATCTAATATATATTTTGAAATGTTAGTACAGTCAAACCTGCCCAAGGCGACCACCCGGCGGACCAAGCAAAAACGGTCGCGATGGACAGGTGGTCGCCATGAAGAGGATTCCACTCACATGTTTCCAGCTCGAGGTTTTAAAATATGGATGGAAATGGATGGAAAATTATGTGAATTTAGACAGCATGACCCCCACCAGGTTCACTTCTCATTGACAGAAAGATCCTACAAAAATTACATTTTCCATTATCGTTGTAATAATTGTAATGCTATACCGCTACATCGTGTACAAATTTTCGTCATAATATTTTTACTACAAACGCAGCCGCCTCCCGCATTTACACGTTACATTAAATAGTACACACACACACATGCACATCATCGAAGTTTTAAGGCCCTAGACAAATCCCTAGAAAACACCTGCTGGCCCCAGCCTTTTTTTGGGGCGCCGACCGCTGCATAAAGGGGCAAAAAGTTTTCGATCTGACAACTAAAGATGAAAACGGAACGGTGTGATTTCGTCGCGCCGGCGCGGCAAGCTCTGTGCAACCGCATCGAAAGGTAAGTCAGTGCAGCCAGAACGCACAGCGTCCAATAAAGGTTTGTGAGATTCATGGAAATAAAAAGAAAATAAGAATATTAATTTTCATCAATAACTAGAGTATTCGTAAATGTTCATACACAAAAGCATCGTGTTTTAGAAAGGTCAGCGGTACGCCAAATCTGGGCCGTGCCAAATCCAAGATGGCGTCGGGACCAAGGAACAACATTTCTCGCCCGATGTTTTGCCCGCCACGAAATCATTTTTCGGCGGAATTGAGTAAGACACAGACACATTTTTGTTGACACTACAAGAAATAGATAGTAATTTCTGTGAAATCTGACTTTTTGGCGCCATGCACTACGTATTCGTTTTGAAAATTGAGTTTAAACTGAACTGAGTTTGCGGTAAACTATAAGATTACGAGAGGAACAACAACATCAAAAAACATTTGTCTTTACAATGTTTATAGGGGGAACGTTTTATCAAAACACTTCATGGAAGAATCGATGCTATAACATTGCTATTCCATATATTTTTGTCCTTATTTTTGTCCTTTACAGTCTTGAAAACATTTCCGTGAAATCCGACAGCAAAATGATCTGATGTCACCACACGCTTAAAAATTAGGCGGCCGCCATGGGCAGGGATTGTGCTCTGTGCGGTCCCAATTCGTGGCGGTCGCGGTCGCGTTGGACGGGTGGTCGCCTTGGGCAGGCAGCTTAATGCTTGTGCCTATGGGGAAAATTTTCGGGACCGAGAAAAAGCGGTCGCCATGGCCAGGTGGTCGCGTTGAAAAGGTGGTCGCCTAGGCAGGTTTGACTGTAGTATTATACGCTACATACAAGCTTGATTTGAAGAAATCGGTGAATGTTGCTGGAGCAACCTGAAATTTGGATGTGCAACCTAGCATTTGCCCTTGGTTGCAACATGGGCTACCTGGCTCAAAAAAGTATTTCGCACCCTGCATGATAGATATTGGGGGTCTGGCATCCAGGCTACCGTATCATCAATATTGGCCATTGTCAGAATCAATTGTTAGGATCATGAAGATATTTTGATAGCCTGATTTGAACGATCTTTACCAAGAAAAGATGTAACCTATCCTCAAAGTGTAGTAGCCTTATACTCCGTAAAATACATTGTAATACTGTCGTAATACGTGAAATCAGGCTTTTATATGTGTCTCTGCGATCCAAAAAGTTGTTGTGTAGGTCAGTTAAGGACTCAGAAAACTATTTTAAGATGACATACACATATGTCTCCTTTCGCCATTTTTGCGTAACTGATTATATGCTTATCAGACAGAATCCTGACCCCTGATATCGGGGCATTTTGGATTTATACACACGGGCACAAATACTTCTGAGGTGTCTAGGGGGATTTTCCAGATATCGGGGAAAATCCTTGATAAAGCCATAAAATTCCTCTGAAGACGCCGAAAGAGCTGTCACCGTCCCGATACCAGCAGTTCTGATATCGCGAAATTGCCATTTCAATCGGGACGAATGTGGAATCACTAAGTAGGCGATACCAATTTTATTCCTTGGTTTTTGCGTTTGAAAAAACAAAAATACTGGACTGGAAGATCAACATGAAAACTAAGTCGGCACAGTCGACTAAACAAAACATCAACAACTGAATGAACCTAAATGCGAGATATTAACCTTAAATACGCCAACACGACCTTAGACACTTACGTTCAGGTTAATGATTCATTGACAGTTCATGATATTGTAGAAATGATTCAAAGATGTATCAGCCAGCATAACACACAAAGTTTAAACAGTTTAAACAGTTTTAGAAGTTCTCTATTACCAGTCTACTAACTGCAATGTATACCTACTTCAGGATGATAACAATGCTGGGATCCTTGTAGCTTTGTTGAGTTCAATCCTATTAAATGGCATATTATGCATGATAGGAGAATCTATGATTGTCTTGGGGATTACATTTTGTCCAGTTTACAACATACTGTAATTCACTTTATCTTCACAGTAGCAAAATTTCATGGTGTAAGGAAAATGGACATTTTCACTGAACTTAAACTTCACGATGGTGGCAAGTGATTTACAGAACGGATGTGTGAAGGAATCATAAATAATTACAACGGGTTATTCACTGATGATAAGTTCACAGTACGGAGGTGACCGTGAAAACAGTGAACATAAAGTTACAGTGAAAGAAACAAGAATTACAGTATATATTGGAGATCAATATCGTTTTGCTTGGATGCCTTACCATATGGGTAAAAGCATTCTCTGTCTTATCGTAATTTGTGCAGAACATTTCCTTCAGAAGTCTCAGGAAAGCTCTGCATGTCTGAGCAAGGGGGTTATAGGGATCCCAGACAGGGCCATAATGCCACACAGATCTATTCTGGGAAGCCTTGAAAGCTCACAGAAGGTATATCAATCTTCCCCAAGATATGCCACATGTTTAATAGAACTCACTATAAGCATTTGGCTCCATATCCCAAATATCCCCTTTTAGATTAATAAGTTCCTTAATATTGATGGAAGAATGGTGTTAAAATTGGTTTGAAGATTGACTGGATTATCAATTCGAGGATTACGAGGCATTTTGGCAGATACTGTAAATGCAGAAATGTTCGCGGTGGTTTCATGTTCGTGGTTTTCGCGGCGACCGTTTGACTGCAAACTTGAAACCACCTCAAGCCTTTTGTCCAAAACTGTAGCAGTATATGAGTATACCGCTGCCGCAAATTTAAAACCACCGTGAACACTCCATTTTCGCATTATCGAGAAATGAAAACCAAGCAAACTTAAATGCATTTACAGTATTCTAGAAATGGTTGTCACTGACCCTTTGCATATCTCCCAAGACTGAGGGATACTGTAATTCTTGTTTCTTTCACTGTAACTTTATTTGCACTGTTTCCACGGTCACCTCTGTACTGTGAGCTTATCATCACCGTGAAAAAAAACTGTTGTTATTATTTATGATTCCTTCACACATCCGTTCTGTAAGTCACTTGCTGCCACCGTGAATTTAAAGTTCCGTGAAATTTTGCTACCGTGAAGATAAAGTGAATTACAGTATCTCCCAAGACTGAGGAACAGTCCCATAAGTATGCTGTAAGAGCCAGCAGGTTTTATAATCAATCACTCAACAACAGGACTCATCATTTGTCATCATTTTGGGACTATACAGGGGAGAATTTGGCAGGTATTATTCAAGTCACATGTGGTTAACCCCCCTGTCAGTATCAGGGGATTACTTCTCCTCAATTACTTTTACTCCTAATAAAAAAAATCATTTTCTAGTAACTACGGACAATTAGTAGATATCAAGATTTGCGAACCTATGTTTGTAGCTTTGATCATTATGCACATGGAAAACGTAGTTGCATAGCAGTGGTATGTACCAAAGTGCTATATTTTCTCTTAGAAAAAAATTATATTAGGGGCAATGAAATTTGATGACGTCATCCATATGGTAAAAGATATCATCTTGTGGATTCTTTCATAACATAACATAACATAATGTTCGGATAGGAGGCATATTGCCTATAAGATCCGCGTCTTAAGCTAAAAGTTCGGAGTTTGTGATTAGAGTTTATGTTGGGCTGGGCGAGTACTCCAGTCCCCTCCAGTGGTTGTCCAGTTTTGACTCATGTCCGGCTATCAATATTCAGTATAACTACAGTTCTTTTTTTTTTTTTTTTAGTGAAAGAACAGTGGAAAGTAAAAAAAAAGTCAATTTATTTTAGCCAGGAAGTTGCATGACATGTTTCTTGTTTTCTACCTGACCGTAGAGCCCTTACTCTACTCCTTTGAGCTCATCCAAATATTCCCAGGTTCTGCATAATCTTGAATCAAAATAGATAACAGCCCATAAAATTACAAACATACACTAAAAACCTTAAGGAAGACTGCTCAAACTCACAACATGTCCTAAAAGTAAGGTTAGTTAAATATCTTTCCTTTTACTTAAAAGGATATCTAGGTCAAAGTAAATTCTTCACAGGACATGTGTTGAAAACATCTTCAGTTGATCATTCCTGCATACAGAACCAATATCCTTAAAAGGCTCTGCCATACATTCCTCAAATCTGTCACACGCAATCAGGGTTATTGTTCCTGTGAGTCTGCAGATAGATAGACCTTTCAAATATCGTTACACATATGAGATGCAGACATACGCGTTCATACATATATAGGGGGTTTTCTAGGAAGAAATTGCAAGGGGTGAACATTAGGGAGCACAGTGACCAAGGGGGGTGATGGTGTGGGGAGGGGGGTTTAGAGAATTTTAAGTGAAAATGGCCCATTCTAAAGCTTCAAAATCACTGTCAGGCAGTTCACAGTGGAAGACTGTGGCTGCATGTGGTAGTAGCGTGCCTGGTCAGTTAGAATGTTGTTATGCTTGTCAGATCATTTGCTTGCCAGGGTAAGGGGGTGTGTAGTCAAGGCATGGGGGTGCTACGCCCTTGTTCCCCTCTTTAGAAAAAGCCCTGCGTATACCACAGCAGTATGGTACGTCTATCTCAATAGGAGGTAGCGTTGTCATTTGAAAGGAAATTTCCAAGGTTCCAAAATTAAATTATCATACATGTACTTTGAACAAACTCTAGCAGATGAAAGCAACAATGTAAGCAGAGCAAAAGACTAAGTTAGGAAGAGTATGAGTAAATCCTGGGAGAAAGGCAGCCAGAAAGCTCCAGGTATGGCTCCGCAGTTTGCTATCATAAGAAACATTCCAATTCAAAATATTTTCAAGAGAAAGACATCTTGTTTTTATGATAAGAAGACCACCTGTCCAACGTGACCAAATTTTAGTACAGTCAAACCTGCCTAGGCGACCACCTTTTCAACGCGACCACCTGGCCATGGCGACCGCTTTTTCTCGGTCCCGAAAATTTTCCCCATTGGCACAAGCAATAAGCTGCCTGCACAAGGCGACCACCCGTCCAACGCGACCGTGACCGCCACGAATTGGGACCGCACAGAACACAATCCCTGCCCATGGCGGCCGCCTAATTTTCAAGCGTGTGGTGACATCGGATCATTTTGCAGTCGGATTTCACGGAAATGTTTTCAAGACTTTAAAGGACAAAATAAGGACAAAATGTATGGAATAGCTATGTTATAGCATCGATTCCTCCATGGAGTGTTTGAATAAAACGTTCCCCCTATAAACATTGTAAAGAGAAATGTTTGTGATGTTGTTGAGCCTATCGTAATCTTATAGTTTACCGCAAACTCAGTTCGGTTTAAATTCAATTTTCAAAACGAATACGTAGTGCATGGCGTCAAAAAGTCAGATTTCACAGAAATTACTATCTATTTCTCGTATTTTCAATAAAAATGTGTCTATTTCTTACTAAATTCCGCCCAAAAATGACTTCGCGGCGGGCAAAACATCGGGCGAGAAATGGTGTCCTTGGTCCCGACGCCATCTTGGATTTGGGCATTTTGGCGCGGCCCGGATTTCGCGTACCGCTGACCTTTCTAAAACACGATGCTTTTGTGTATGAACATTTACAAATACTCTAGTCATTGATGAAAATTAATATTCTTATTTTCTTTTTATTTCCATGAATCTCACAAACCTTTATTGGACGCTGTGCGTTATGCTGCACTGACTCATACCTTTCGATGCGGTTGCACAGAGCTTGCCGGTGTGGCGCGGCATGACGAAATCACACCGTTCCGTTTCACCTTTAGTTGTCAGATCGAAAACTTTTTGACCCTTTTATCCAGCGGTCGGCGTCCCAAAAAAGGCTGGGGCCAGCAGGTGTTTTCTAGGGATTTGTCTTAGGCCTTAAAACTTCGATGATGTGCGTGTGTGTGTGTACGCGGGAGATCGCTGCGAGATCATCAGGCGACCATTGTTTTGTAGTCAAAATTATGACGAAAATTTGTACACGATGTAACGTTAGCGTTATACAATTTACAACGATAACGGAAAATGTAATTTTTATAGAATCTTTCTGTCAATGAGAATTGAACCTGGTGGGGGTCTTGCTGTCTAAATTCACATAATTTTCCATCCATTTACGTACTGTATTTGAAAACCTCGAGCTGGAAACATGTGAGTGGAATCCTCTTCATGGCGACCACCTGTCCATCGCGACCGTTTTTGCTCGGTCCGCCGGGTGGTCGCCTTGGGCAGGTTTGACTGTACTCCCTTGAGCGATCTCATGTGTAGGCAGCAAGGTTTGCCCGTAATTTCTAGTTTTATTTCCCTTGGTAGATTATATCTCACCCATCACTTCTTGCAGTGACTGTGTATTGAACGGGGTGCATTTCTGGGTGATTAAAGTTTTATTGAACCATAACAGCTCTCTCTCTCTTATTGGCACAAGCACCTATAATGCACCACCTGGAGAGGTTTTTATATGGACCGAGCTTTTTAAAGATCTGATTCACTTCACGAGCTTTTTAAAGGCATCCAGAGCATTTTATGAGGCTTAAAACTTGAATAAGAAAATTTCTAAGTCATTCCTACACATAGTAAGTTTCAATAACACTATACCATTACCTATTGACATTTAAGGAGTAAAGGTACGATATCGTTGTGTGGTGAGAACTAGAAAATCCAAGCCCTAATAGACTGATGCTGACTGTCCATCACAGTTAGCGGTTGGACCAATGAGAGAGTGACTGCATCATTGCATGTCCGTCCAATTTTTGCATTTTTATGTTTTAATTTTGCATTTCTACGTTTTGACGGAGGTGGGCGGGGCTATGGTATCGGTCTATTTACACTAGGCGCTAGAAACTAAAAGATCACCATGTAGCTTATTTTTGTGCCGCTTTTGAGCCATTTTGATAAGAAATCCGCACGCAAATGTGGTGAAAAGTGGCATTAAATGTCAATTTCATAAAGATTACAGCAACTATAATATTTCCAGTTTTCAAGCCTCATAAAATGCTCTGGGTGCCTTTAAAGATCAAATTCTCTTCACGTATCTAGCTTTACTTCTTCGAAAATAACGTACCGCCGTGGCCCAGTTAACGACAGTGCCAAAACTACTACCGGGTGCCAAAGATACCTCAGCGGCAGAAAAGCGCCTTCTGCTCCGTAAAGCGCCTGGCCTATTACGCCCCAGCTAACGATGATAATAGACTGGATTCCAGGCCACTTCCAAAACGTCCAAGGAGATTTACCCGACTTACAGAAAAGTGCTGTCTGAAGAGCTCCACTCATCAACACTGCACACAGAGGCCTTGTGTTCTCCCCCTGCCCCTGTTTGTTTGTGAGGCTGCTGTACTGTATTAAGTGTCAGGTGTGCATGAGAAAGTATGAAAGCACCTTATTTGGGGCCAAACAGATGCAGTGCACTGTTTGTAAGTTTTCCTGGCGGTACATTTGTGTGAGTCACACATATGTATATACAGTATATGTATGTTAGGCTCCGCTCACGTTTTTAGGCTCCATGCACATGTACAGCTATGTACAGGGATTAGCCTCCACCCCCACACATATACTGGTATGTTAGGTTCCACACACACATGTATGCGTAACTTAGGCTCCACACACACACACATGTACGGGTATGTTAGACTCCACACACATGTACAGGGATCCCACTACTGCCCAACCCAACATTCAATAGAGAATTTGTTGGTGAACTGCTATTTCAGTGTTTAATTGGTCTCAAAGCAACTTTATTTGCACCAGGACCAGTACTAAGCTCGTATGTTGTAAATGCTGCAGTGTTACTGCCTCTGTGCCAGCATGTTATCATTTGCTATAGTTTGTCATCATTGGCCACTTCAGTGGAAACCTGTAGTAACAATTTGCAAACAGTCATAAAAGTAGAACACTGGCAGTCGTTGATCATAAAAGAAAGGACCTAAGGTCAATTTCAACTACAAAACCCCCAACCCCCATCACTATAAAGAGCAATGTTAAATGAACAATGTTGCGAGTGAAACACTTGACTCTGCATACATAAACTGGTAGTATACAAGATCACCTGCCTCGAACAGATTTTACTACTCTGCTAGAAAAGTAGATTTCACTGTATTGTGCATGTACATGTATGATGTATGCACCAATTTTAGAATGTACAGTACCTCCACTAACTGTAAATGCATAAGTTCGCATGGTTTTTATTTCGTGCTAAGGTGAAAATGGAGTGTTCGCGGTGGTTTTAAGTTCGCGGCAACGCTATAGTTACAAACTGTTACAGTATTGGACAAAATAAAACATAAAACCACCGCAAACATTTCTGCATTTACAGTATTTCCAGCCCTGGTGGGATTCAATTTTGCGGTAAGGTAACAATGGAGTGTTCCCAGTGGTTTTAACTGCACAGTAGCGCTATCGTCACATATTGTACAGTATTGGAAACAAACACCTGTTTTAAGTCTGTGGAAAACAGCTAACATAAAACCGCCACGAAAATTTCAAGAATTACGGTAGGTGCCGCACACAGCGGTATCAGCCTGGCTATGTGTTGTCACATTTGTCACATCTGGAAGAAATCAATGTCCAATTGCAAGCTGCTCCTGTCCGAGAAGAATTAGGTTCAACCTTGGAGTTATTGTATCTTCTATGGTCGCCATCCATAACAATGTAGGTATAGATCATGTGCCAATACAGGGTAGAATTGAAATACACGATTTTTTCTTATATCGCCTCTTGTGGCAAGGAATGACGAACATGCGTATATAGCTTATTTTGCTTTAATGTTATTTTGCAGACTCTTCTGTTTAGGTCTATATTATACTAGAATATGGTTCAGAAATAACTACATGTACATGCAATTTTGTTACTTCACAAGGTCAAATTTCGTTTGTCTGTCTCATTCTGTCTGTGTGTATGTGTGTCAGTGTGTGTCTGTGTCGGGGGTATGTGTGTCTGTGTCTATGCCTATGGGTAAATGTTTCCATAATTCCTTGCATAATGCAATGCTACATTGTCATACACCCTCTCAGTGAGTTCTGCTATATTTGTATGCGGAAAGGTGTATAAGCAGCAACGTCTGCTATATGTACATGTAAAACCTGCATTTCCATGTGATAGACATCAGTAGCAAGTATGGTAACATGTCACTGTCATCGTAAGTATAGTTTATAACAAAATAAGGATCACTGTCAGTCATAACTATATTTTACAACAACATAAGATGACTATTACCTTATGGAAATCATTTTATTTTCACATTTCCCTACAATTCGCCACCATCACACGTCAGGTACGGCTTAATCGTAACGCATCAGTCATAAGATATTACCTCTATCTACACTAACAGTGCTGACTCCATGTTGATATAAGCCTTAGTGGTAATGCGGATTATTCCAATGGATCACATACAAACTGTCGCCCCCTCCACATCAACACATTAGGTCTAATGGAATGTTTGTTGTGGGGTTCTAGAAGAGCCCCCCTTAATGTGATGGGATTGGAGCGAACTGATCTGGGTAATAACGTCAATAATTCATGACCACCCAGGGGAAACTCTGATACATCATATCAACTGCCACTGCCATACTGTAAACGCCTTTAAGTTTGCTAGGATTTAATTTTGTAGTCGGTAGAAAATATCCGCGATTGTTTTAGAATTGTGGTTGACACAACGGGGAAGGCGGCAGAAATAAGACGTTTTTTTGTGGTTAAGAGGTCACTGCAAAAACTTTGAACATTAAACCACCGCAAAAATTAAACCACCGCAAAAATTTCAGCATTTACAGTATTCAACAGGAACCCTTCTTACACTCAAATTTTTTTTCAGTTGAGTTTGTAGTTTACATTCCTGACACAGCATACTGTTACCAACATACTGTATCCTAGAACGTTAGCATGTACATTATTCTATAGATCATTTCTACTGTTAGTCATAGACTAGATTAGTTCTCTATATTTGTCAACAATTAGCAATAGTTCAACTCTCACGTGCGTAAGTTGTCATACATTGTTACCAGTTACAATTGTGGCGCAATTAAGTTCTTCTTCTGTATCAGATTTGCACAATTCCAGTTTATATGTGTAGGTTTGGGTGATAGTTGAGGACCATGTTTAGTGACTAGATAAGGAGTCAAACTGTACCAGTATGGGTAAGATAGTATATTATATCAAAATTATGTTGTGTTTGGACAAGTTGTAAAATGTAACATACTATTCTATGTTTGTCAAGTCAAGTAAGTAGATATGTTTGTACAGCTAGCAGACTGTATTATGATATTGTAGGTCCGCTTTATTATGCTATTCATGTATATCTACCAATCTCCCAGCATGTACATGTGTCATGTACACTGTACATGTATCAGTTCCAGGTATGCCTGTATGTCGCATGTTCTTATGTCATGGATAGAAGTTAAACATTTTATGGTTGAGAAACTTTAAGTTTCCACAAACCTCTGTCTCAGGACTCTACAACCATTTCCTAAACTCAATCGTCAGAGAAAACACTTCTGTCGCAAGTCAAATTTTGTTGCTTTCAACCCGTACAGAGAAAAAGCAAGCCATTTCATGTGTTTTAAAATTTTACCTTCAATGTGTCAAAAATTAAGATCATCAGTAAATGGTATATACTACTGTAAATGCAGAAATGTTTGTGGTGGTTTTATATTTTTTCCCACCTATGAATGAAGTGCTACTATTGTTTCGAACGCGAACTTAAAACCCCCGCAAACTCTCAATTTTCTCCCTACCGCAAAATAAAAACCATGCAAGCTCAAATGCATTAACAGTATTATACCATATATATCATAACAAACCTGACCTGTGCCTAGCCTGTGAGTTGCTGTTTCCTGTGTGAGGAGTCTTACTTTTATAATGCAATACATTATCCTGTTTTAATTCACTTGTGGGCTGCCCTTAAAGCCACTTCAGTATATTACTGATAATCATTTCAGCTGGCCTCATGGGAAATCAACATGTCTCTACCTGACATTTCACATTCAACATTTCGGGGAGTGAAACATCGTGCATTTTCTCTCATCAATGTAGACTTTGTTGTTTCGTTACCTGTCGGCAGACATTAGAATGTGATTATAGGGCACAAACTGCAGAGAGTCTACTCAGTTCAGTACTGTAAATGCAGAAATGTTTGCGTTGGTTTTATGTTTGCGGTTTTCATGGCGACCGTTTCACCGCAAACTTGAAACCACCGCTAACATTTTTGTCCAAAACTGTAGCAGTATGTGACTATAGCGCTGCCGCAAACTAAAAACCACCGCAAACACTCCATTTTCGCCTTAGCACGAAATAGAAACCACGGAACCTTAAATGCATTTACAGTAACTAGGTACATGTACATTATCTCCTTGTTTCTTCCTTATGGCCAACAGGAATTTGTCGGTTAATTTTTCAGGGCTCGAAATTCATTTTTGGGAAAAGGTGCTCTGGTGCACCTAACCCAAAAATTTAGGCGTACAGAAAGAATTGTGGGTGCACAACATGAAATAAAGTAGAATGTCTTCAATCTGTAACTCTACATGTGTAACAATTTTGAACAAGACAGTAGATTTCTAATACATCAAGCAAAGTACAAGAAATGTTATATTGCTTTTTCTGATACTATTTCAAGAATAATATGTACACTGAGTATACCCTACAGCCTACAAAAATATCTAGAACGACACACAGTTATAGGTGCTCTGGTTTAATTTTAGGTGCACAAAACTGCACATGTACCCAGTATTTTGAGCCCTGCTTCTTGGTAAACACCCTCCTCCACATTAAAGGTCACACAAAGTTGGGTGTGTACCACAATGTGCTACATTTGTACATGGTTTACAGATAACATTACTGCAGTTTCAAATGTTGCTTAATTTGTCTAACAAGGATAGTCCCTGTAGCTGGTACACTAGAGCTGTGTACCTAAACAAATTTTAGGAACAGGTACAGGTACACGGGTTTAGGTACAGGTCCGGACCTGAACCTGGCCTGTGCCTAAACTACTTGTTTGGAAAATGCTAGATTTTCAATAAGGACAAAAGCATGTTTGAACTGCTAAAAACATAATATTTGATTGTGATTTGATTTATTTTTATGAAAACAAAGATGAAAATTTGACTCCAGCCATGCAAATGTGCTTTCTGTGCTTTAGAGTGGCTTTAGAGCACTGCCACAGTAATTTCATAGTAATTTTATCTGTCAAAGTTGCCATCCCCTGAGTCAGGTCCAGTACCGATACAGCAGGGTCAGGTATTTTGGACCTGTACCTAATTGATTGTACCCGGTACTGTATTGGTACAGTGTACCGGTACACAGCTCTATGGTACACTGTAGTAGCCTCACAGTTGAGCTCCTGGTTCCAATTAGTTTATATTTGGAGATGCCAGGGGAAGGGCATCCTGGTGGGAGCTGCATTGTCTTTCAGAAGGGACATAAACAGTTGTCCCGTGATTGAGGAGGTGCCTGGAGCAAGTTAAAAGGCACTACAGCAGCCTCATTACTTAGATGGTACCTACTGGCTGTACACATAACTAGACTGGCCGTCATTTGCTTTAAGAGCAAATTCAGGATGTTTCGCCCATACTCCTCATGCAAGAAGTGGGCTGTCCCAAAATAACTCCTGGGCAAATCCAACTTTCTGCATAATTTATGCAAATGAGGTCCTCATGAGCATAAGTTATGTCCAGGTGCTTTCACCTTTCCTACATGTACCTACATGTTCAAGATGACAAGACTGATCTGCAGCTTTTACAGTAAGGGGAATACAACATCATGCATAAATTATGCAAGTGAGGTCCTCATTAGCATATGTCATGGCCAGGCGTGTGCACCTTTCCTAAAGCTACCTACATCTGAAATATGACATCTGCATCTTGTACGGTAAGGGAAATAGAAGTTTCTGCATAAACTATGCAAATGAGGTCCTCATTAGCATAATTCATGGCCAGGTGTGTTCACCTTTGCTAACGGTACGTACATGTCAAATCTGACATCTGCAGCTTTTCCGGTAAGGGAATTACAAGTGATTGAAGTATACGCATAAGTCATGCAAATGAAGTCCTCATTAGCATAATTTATGGCCAGGTGTGTTCGCCTGTCCTAAAGGTACCTACATCTCAAAGATGACATCCGCAGCATTTACGGTAAGGGACATACAACGTTATGCATACATTATGCGAATTAGGTCCTCATTAGCATAAGTAATTGTCAGGTGTAGTCACCTTTCCTATGGGTACCTACATCTCAAATATAACATCCGTACCATGTAACATAAGGTACATATAACTTTCTGTAATACCATTAGTCTGAGGTACCCCCTGACATCTGCTTGGTTTTAACTCCCAGACAGGGGAAGGCTTATGTTACAGTATGACCTAGTTCTTGCTGGCCCCCTACAGAAAATAACCAAAAATTCCTTTAAAAAATTGCAAAATAAATCATTTTGAAGTAGTGTATGCCAGAAAAAATAATGGGGTCCTTTGGGTAAATATCCAATGCACAACTAAACCAAATTTCAGGTCCTCAGGTTTCAACACCACGGCACTGGAGGCCATCATGTGCGACTTTTGTCTGAAAATGACCAAAAAAACTCCATAAAATCATTTTAAAAACTTATATCAACAAAATTTAAAAAGGGTCTAGGGGTATACACGTACTCTACCTGCATACCAAATTTCAGCTAATTTGGTCGACGGACGACCGAGAAGAAGCGATTTGAAGATTTGACAGGAGAAGAAGAAGGAGAAGGAGAAGAAGGAGAAGAAGAAACCTGACAAAAACAATATGTTTCGTTGGCGAAACATAAATATTCATTTTAGAGGGATATCATTTAGAGGAATATTTATCTTGTATCTAAGATAGTTATTATACTGTCCATTGTATTTCCGTGAGAAAGAACATGTAAGAAGTGATGTAGAGAAGTTCCTGACAAGAGAAGCAAGCACAGGGTCGGTCCAGGCAAAAGTCAGGCCTGTATTACCGTAAATGCATTTAACTTCGCATGGTTTTTATTTCACGCTAAGGCAAAAATGGAGTGTTAGCTGTGGTTATAAGTTTGCGACAGTGATAAAGTCACATACTCCTACAGTGTTGGACAAAAAATTTCACGTTGGTTTTAAGTTCACGGTGGAACGGTCGCCGCGAAAACCGCGAACATAAAACCATCGCGAACATTTCTGCATTTACAGTACTACCGTAATGATCCGTCCATTTGTAACCATCTATGATTCCCTCAGTGTACGGTACTCCCTTGACAAATGAGCCTGTTTTGATGCAGTCCTCCACAATCGATATCCCCCATTGGCCCGGCCCATTTGCCGCTTGTATTCTACAGACCTCCCATCGACGGACTGTCAATAAGAGATATTGATCAGTACTGGTGCACCTGTTTAATAAATTGGAGCTGCTTGGCATAGTGAGTAGTGAGCCTGGTCAGGGTAAAACAAAGTCATCAGGGCATAGTGCCAGGGCAAGTTATTTATGTCTCATGTTATAATAGTATAATGCCATTTTATCTCCGGTTGGAGAAGCCTTGTGGTTTTGTGATTAGTTTACATGGTAGTAAAGTTTCCTTAATTACTTGAATTGTGTTATTTACGTTGGTTTCAAATCTCACTAAACATCAGCCCACCCATGAATAACATCCTACTTTGGTTTTCTCTAATAACCAGTAAGTAGCTATAGACATGAGGTTTGTTGTAACTTCCTGTCCACTATAAGGTTTGTTATACATGACTTTTTTGTAGCTTCCTGTCTAGCCAGAGGTTTGTTGTAACATCCTCTCATCCGTATTATCTCAGTTTTACAGGGAGTATTTATAGACTGGTCTACCATAGAATGCTTTTTTTCATCCTTACGCTCCCAACTTTTTTTCTGAAAAAGATCTGAGAGCCTTATGACAACATCAGATTTCTTCTTTGCCACCACAAACCCGGGGAAATCCGGTGCTGTGAAACCAGAAGTCACAAGAGTTCAAAGATCTCATACCTCTATGAAATTTTTTTTTTTTTAAGTTTTTGTATCTGTTGTTAATTGTAATTCATGCAATGTAGGTTTTGATAACCATGAAATCTGTACATAGATTACTTTCTGTCATGAACAAGACTAGAAAATGTTTAACTGCTTAAAGGCATGCAGACCAAAAACGATACCTCCCTGTGACGTAGTAGCCTCTTCCTTTGACCCCTTGACCAGGAATGTCTGTGAGCTGTCAGATAAGGTTGATGATTCTGCCAACTCTGATCTTTTTCCTTTCACTTCCTGTCCCTCTGTGATGTTCCTATCCATAGAAGACAGACGGAAACACAGACAGACAGACAGGCAGACCGATAAACACACCTAAAGCAATACCTCCATACACCAATCATTGCTATAATGTCAAATCACCAAGCTAATGTGGCATCGTGTGACGCAATTGGTATGGTGTTTCACCCAGAAACAAGAGGTCCCGGGTTCAAAACCACTGGTATGCCCTGTTGTTGTGCCCTTGGGAAAGGCACTTAACACAATTTTCCTAACTCCACCCAGTTGTGAATGGGTACCTGACTTCGGTTGAGGAATGTCGTATTGAGGTCGTATTTGGTTGTAAACCCTGCAGCAATTCAGCACTGGCTGCTATTGCCGGGGTAATTTCTGACCAATAAACCATTATTGTTATTATAATACAATGCTAAACTTTCTTCCAACACTAAGGTATTCACGGATCAAATTTTCAACGACCACTGTCGCCTTCTTCAGGATCAATAATGACCAATCACTGCCGAACGTAAACTCGCGAGAGTTACGGACACGTGACTTTATTGACACGTGTCATTGCGGATACGTGACCTCAGCAATTGGTCAAACGTGCCAGGAAGTTTATAACGCCCACTGTCTCTGTTGAGTGATGGCTGGAGTGCCCTGATGTATATGGCCTCCTTTATACCTCTCATAAAGTAGTCCTGCTCAGTGTCCAGTATTCTGACTTTGTCCAGTGAAACGGTATGGCCCGGAGATTCAATGTGGATGTGTTATTATTCATGTTTATTATTGTTACTATAAATGTGTGTTTTTTCTGTTTTTCTCCAGAAAAATCCAGGGACAATCAGAAATGCTGAAGATGACAAGGGTCAGGAGCACCTGGTGATGGACATGGGGGTGGACCTGGAGAAGTCTGCTGCCATCAGCAGGCACATCTACAACATCTGCGCCGAGGCAGGGGCGGCCACATACACTCGGGAGATGGACCTCAAGTCCTTAGCCAAAGGTGAGAGGAACACTAGAGCAATTTCTGCTTCTTCTTCTTCTACCTGACCACGCATGTCCATTTGCCGAGAAATTGGCAATTACTGACATGTATCGGGTCAAATCAGGCTGGAAGGTTTGAACCATCGCACACCAGGGCATGCCCCTACTCTTTTTCGAAAGGTGTGGTGGGTTCTTTAACGTGCGTGGGGTGTGGCTCTCCCCAAACACGGGACCTCCATTTAACATCCTATCCGAAGGACGTCCCTAACCTAGGCTAGGTACTCATTTTCACCTGAGTGAAGTGAGGAAATTTGTGTTAAGTGACTTTCCCAAGGGCACAACATCGGTGGGCATGTCCAGACATATCTGGGGCAACCCAGGATCGAACCCGGATCCCCTTGTTTGACAGCCTAATGTTCTTACCATTATGCCATACGACGCCACACAATTTACCAGCAATCATAGCAAAGTTTCCACTACTCTAAACATGTAGCATGTGATATACTAAAGCTGCTTCACATGCTTCTGTATTGATGTACAAAGAACTATATTTGAAACTGCTGTACATTAAACTATATTATCACATAGGAAGATGGCGTCGACCAATCAGAAGCCTCCATTGCCCACAATAAGTGGTCTGTTATCACGCCATAACACACCACTTATTGATGTCATGTCAGAACACAACCGTTGCATTTTGTAGAGGGGGTATCTTTTTGATGAATCTTTTTCTTAACCTTGTTAAGAATATCTTTAATGTCTTAAAATTCCCAAACATTACCTTAGCATACATAGACAATACATGAAAAAAGGAAAACAAATTCAATTCAAGTAAAATTCAAACGGTAGGACTACAAACAATATTTATCACACCCCCACCGTCAAAGTGGAACCGGCCCAGGTCAGACGACATTGGAACCCGCTCGAATTCGACGGAGCTGAGTACCACAGTTTTTCGTCAAAGAACTGTCAGACGCCGACTTAGAGTCAGTTTTCGGGTCATGGGAAGCTGGGGAAGACGCCCAGGAACATGCGGAAGGAGTTCAGTGGCGAGAAACTGGCGCAAATTTGCGGAGAGGAGACGCGGGAGCGAAAATAGGTTTGGATTCCAGGCTAACGTATTTCCCCAAGCTAATCTTGGCAGTAAAAAAATCGCCCATGAAGCCGCCGAACTCCTCCTTAGTTTCTACCCAGGGGGACCCCAGGAATGTATGTTCACGTTTCTGAGGGGTTTTACCCGGCGAAAATTAAAAATCTTGCCGGTAAATTGATGTCGCCGTGTTCAAAACAAACGTGACACGCACTAAACACGCCCCCCTCCCCATGACACGTAAACCGATGTGTTGGCATCGAAAAAATTACGGTCAAAATCGCCAAAATTCTTACAAGTTTCTACCTACAAGGATCTCAGCAAGATACGTGTACGCTTCTGTGGGATTATTTTCCGGCTTGAGCAAAGATTATCCCGGGAAACTACAAGCAAATAATGAAAGGGGATGTAAACATGCTTGATTGTTCTTACCACAGCCAACTAAGCGTTAAACAATCGGGCGTCAGGAATTGTGAAAATTGAACAGAAATTTACAATACCGCCCGATATAAAGTCTACGTGTCCAGAACAATAAGACAAGTTACTGCTTGTTTACATTGGATTATATAAAGATCGTATGTACATTGGATTGATTTTACATGTATAGTACTAAATAAAGAATCTATGTATTATCAAGGAGGTTATATATAACCTCCTTGGTATTATACAGGGATTTGTCTCTCTTAATTATATGGGTCAGTTTGGATAGGCTATGTGAGGCGTTTTACCCGGCGAAAATTAAGAATATATGGGTCAGTTTGGATAGGCTATGTGAGGGATTTTACCCGGCTAAAATTAAAAATATATGGGTCAGTTTGGATAGGCTATGTGATAATAACGTTAATGACCCGCCTGTTCCTCGGTTTATATGGTGTCATAAAGCCTGGTCAGGTGCTATAACCACCTCATAAAACCACCTCGTTCGCTTCGCTCACTCGGTGGTTTTATTCGATGGTTATAGCACCTGACCAGGCGTTATGACACCATATAAACCTCGGGGCGGGTCATTAACCCTTAATAAAAGACTGCTTAGTCATTAGAAAAAATACAGAAACTAATGATGTAGGCTAGCCCTTATCTACAATTGTACAGTACAATTGTAGACAAGGGCTGGCCTACTACAATTGTCATGCAATAAAGTTCTTCATTTATCAAATATTGTGTAAAATCCGTCCTCAATATGGTACCCACAAACAGCACCAAAATCATTGCCTTTGTGGCAGAGGCAATGACGGATGAGAATGTAGAGTAGAATGATGAAGTCGTATAGCTTAATCATTCCTTGACGATTTTTATACAGCTTAGTCTCGTGCATTTTTTCCATGTGCGCTTTAGTTATGCTGGTTTTTGATAATTTTGTTTCTTCTATGTACATGTATTTTAGCTTTGCGTTTTGTGTATGCCTTCATGTGTGTGTTTGACATGCTTCATGAAAGTTTGCATTAAACTTTGAATACTGTTCCCAGGACTAACCCTTTGTAATAGCCTTCGGTTAGTTGGGTAGCCCTGGCTGTACTTTTTAACAGTCAAATAAATCAAATCAATCATGTTTGAATTTTTCTCGTCCTCCTCCCTTGCAGGAAACAACAGGACCCTGACCACATTACTGCAGGCCACCAGGAGACTGACCCCCAGCAGAGCAGTCAGGTGTATGGACAGCAGTGATTGGTTAAAGCCGTGTACGTGCCAGCTGGAGATCTGTATCGGCTGGTACCCCTGCGGCCTCAAGTACTGCCGAGGAAAGGACGCGAACGGGAAAGTCATCAACTACCGCTGCGGGATCAAAACGTGCCGCAAATGTCGCCAGTTTGACTACCACGTGAAGCAGAAACAGCTGTGTGTGTGGGATGAGATGTGGCAGTGATGGTGGGTCACCCTCCTCCGAAAGCTGTAACTTGGACAAACCCAGCAATATGCAGCTTTTGTGGGCACCAGCGGTCCCGAGAGCTCAGCAAGGTGCACTCCATCCTCTAATCAGGTCCAGAAAGCCTGTCTGAACAGTCGGCAGCCTTTCATTCCTTATCACGTCCCTTCAATGAAGGGTGGTTTTACCTTCTTTTTTTTCTTTGCAGCCTTTCGTCAAAGGGTTGGTTTTATCCCGTTTTAAAATCTCAGAGAGAGAATACCGTCTTGATTTTATGTCCGATTTGTTTTTAACTGAATGTTGTGTGAAGGTTAAGCCGTGGCATTCCCACAGCACGCACCTGGCTATTAGGTCGCTTCAAGCTGAGAGTACCATCCCTTGGTGAAGCAAGGTCACTCCTATGGTTTACACAAACCAGATGAAGTCCTTTGTTCCCGGTGATCACCAGTTTCTGTCTACTTGGGAGCTAGCCAAGACCTGATCAAACTCGGATTTCTTTTTGGGTATGCCAAATCATACACAGTGATGCCACTGGAGAGAAAAAAGAGAAGGAATTTACACATGAACAAAGAAAGACTTGCTTTGGTAGACAACCTTACGTTCTTCCAGAAATTCTAGATGAAAGTGAAAGAGCACTTTTGGCACGGTGTGTTCTAGTAGTGCCATTTTGGGGGGGGGGTGGGAGTTACCCAGGTGATTCTTCACTGTAATGACTTTAAGAGATGCTAACCGTGGAAAAAGATTGTGTTCAAAGGGAGCTCATCTTTTGCATTTGACTTGGGATCAACTGAATGGTAGGATTGATTCGGTTCTTATCCCCGTGTCGGTGGTGAAGTGCTGTGGGATTGCCACGAGTCGTTAGCTGGAGTGTATAGATCGATACGACGTTACGACAGTTGATTATATAGAGATAAAGCATCACTCCGACAGTTAGCTCACCTTTTAAACAGTCCACGGTGACGGTGACTGTCTGAGTGATGTGAGGAGCCTCATATCTTTTAGGCTCACCAATTTTAGGTCAACCTCTGGTAGCTGGTGCCTTTTGCATTGGATATTATCAGAGGATAGCGTGCCAAGAGTTTTAAACATTTTTTAGTTTGAATGCGATGACCTGTTCCACAGGAGAAGTGTGGTACCACCACGTATGGTACAAGTGGTACCGCCGTGTGAGCTCACTTTACAAACCACAATGTTAACGAAAATGAAGAAATGCCATAAGTACAGAGGACTGTCTAGCCCAGGCTAACATTGCCTGGTCGTCTTAGCCTGGATACCGTCCTCTGTAGTTACCGCTGGCTCTCCGTTTTCACGTGCAAGCCAGCGGTAACCACGGAGGATGGTGTCCGGGCTATGGCTGTCCTTTCCACATATTCAGGGGTGCCAAAGTGTTCATACGAATTTCACAGAATTCATATGAATTTTACAGAATAGATATGATCCATTACGAGAAACATACAAATTTTACGGAATTCATACAAGTTTTACGGAATACACACGATCCATTACGCAGAAACATACAAATTTTACGGAATTCATACAAGTTTTACGGAATACATACGATCCATTACGCAGAAACATACAAATTTTTCGGAATACATACGATCTATTACTAGGAAACATACGATCCTTACTATTTGTTGGGTCACATGACATGACCGCCAAATTCAAGATGGCGGACTCGGAATAACCAGTTCTTCGTACGATATCTTAATAATGGTGTATCCCATTCTGCTAAACTCTAAATATCTCAAGCTACACTAAATTAAGACTGATGTAGGCTTAGACAAACTGGGAGGACCAGAGAAAGCTAGATTCAATGCTAGCACGATGGCGAACAAATCAGTAAAATTTGTATGTTTCTCAGTAATGGATCGTATGTACACCATAAAATTTGTACATTTCTTAGTAATGGATCGTATGTATTCCGTAAAATTAGTATGTTTCTCGTAATGGATCGTATGTATTCCGTAAAACTCGTATGAACTCCGTAAAATTCGTATGAATTCTTTGGCACTCCTAATGTAGGAGTACATTGTAGTACACTGTGCCTCTACAGGAAACACCTTGCCAATCTACCATGGAATGAGATGCCTTATTTTTCTACATAGGTCATGTATAGAAAATGCAGTTTATTGACATATTTTGGTATGAAGGAAAAATCTGCAAGACAAATGGTAATTAATATTTATGGCACAAGGATAACCCCTTAAAGCCTGTACAGCCCGCAAACTCTGGAGATAGCAGAAGAAATTATTTATTGGAAACTTGGTAGGTCCTATACGGGTCAATGGATAGCTTCGGAGTGCATCAAGATATGGGTGGTGCATGGACCAAATGTACAGTCAGAACTAACCCCACAGCACCGTTACAATGGTGCTGTAGCAAGATAATCAAGCCTTCTAACATTGCATATTTTACAAGCAGTTTGGAAGCTTTTCTACTACTTCTATAGTAATCAATATGTTGAATGATAGACTGTTAAATGAGATGTATAATGCTGATGTGCTGTACCTTCTGTGATGAGACTAGTAAGTAGGCTTGATATGAGTGAATGAATGCACTGCTTGGTTTGGGGACAAGTCTTTATTTGTAGACTTGTAGGACATTAGCCTTATGCAATGCCAATCTGTCTGGCTTCACAGAGTTGATAGGAAAGTCTGTGATGAGTGTCAGATGATGATATATATGAACGAAAAACTGTTACAGTAACAACATTGATTCCAACCTCCGAATCCGGTATTCAAATTTTCAACGGCGGCGCAACCGGCGCGCTCGAAATGCATTCTAAATATTCTATTGAAGCCCCCGTGATACAACTTAGAACCCCGTGTGATACGGAAATTTATCACACGGTCTCGGAACACCCGCATCGAACGTTTTCGCGGCCAAGGTATGACATAATAGATGATATCAGACTTTAGTATCATCCCAATGTTTAGGTCAACATTTGCACGCTTCTGAGAAATAGTGTTTGCTGTGTGACAAAAAAATAACAGCCAACAAAATTCATCTGTGGACGAACTACATTTACACCTGGCAATTTTGATCCACATTACAAATGCGACTGTACTTCATCAGAAATTCTTGCCAGTCTGGCGTCAAAGAAAGTTTTTTTCCAACACCTGGACTACAGTGTATATTATAAAGATGGCTCTGAATCGACTTGACATAGCAGTTGTTTATATTGATGGGTAGTTCCATCACAAGAGTGTACACATGTATGTTGTTTCGAAGCTTATCCCATCACAAGAGGTACAGCACAATATAGATGTAGGTGATGGGGAGGAGGAGATTTTGTAGTCGGACATGGGATGTAACCCTTACTACATGTATACAAGCAGGAACACTGGACCATGCCTGTATAGAATCATATAGCCTGAAATCCGTCCGTATTAGCTCTTGCTGCCTCCCAACTGTTCGCTGGCAGCCAAAGCTATCACGACTAGCCTGGGTGCCATCCTTTGTCGTAACTGCTGGCTCAATCTTTTCGTTTGCATGGTTAGCAGGGAAAAAGATTGAGACAGCAGTTACTACGGAGAATGGAACCCAGGCTAATCCTTACATGATTTCTCGCTACGTATCTGTGTCATGTCAACCAAATCTCTCCTTCCTCCACACTCCATGAGACTGTGATGAGAAGACTGACATTGGTACCCTACTGTACTACATTATATTGTTGTTACAGTTTTAACATTTCACCCACATTTCAGCCCATGTTACACATGTTATCTCCCATTGTGATGTTTCGTTGCTCCTCGTACCAAGAGCTGTAATTTTTAAAGAGAAAGTTGTATGTTCAGATGTGGCCATTACGTGCTGTAAGCTACCTCCCTTTTATTTTCGCAGCATGTTGTATGGTGCACGGATAGCACAGCGGTTTCAGTCGGGGAAACTGGAAGGGATCATTTCATAAGTTCTCATGCCTTTTCAAAACAATATTCTTTCCATCACTTGCAAGTTCATTTGTGTTTGTAGGAGTCATTTTGAATCGGAATTGAACTGTAATTGCCAACACAAAAAATTGGACTTACCCAAATTTTCAATTGATCATCTCCAGTCTTCGTCAAGGAATGAGCAATCCACTGCTTCTGTGACGTAACGTTATGCAGATAGAACTTGTAACTTGGTGAGCAGTGGATCATAAGTGTTTTGTGTTTGTGATTACAGTTCAACTTTCATTCAGAATATTTTTTTCCTGTACTCACAGTTGTAAGCATGGTCGATATTGTTGTTCCAGAATAAAATGGCCATTCAGCCATCCTCCATTACCTCAATGCTTTGTTCAGAAGCAACATGTAGATTTGTGAGAATTCCTTGTGAGAATTCACCAAATGAGAAATAAAAGCTTTAGCAACCGTACATCTGACTGGCATAGTTTTTATGGATGACATTGACATATGTGTGCATAGTGATGTTCCCCAATAAAGGAGGCTACAAACAATGGGGTAGGTGGTCAGAAGATCAACCATTCAAGTTCCTGGCACCACGAAAATTGCAAACATCAAACCACAGCCAAAAATTTCAAAATTTACGGTAAATTGTTTTTATAACAACAAACTTGCAAAAAAAGCAAATACTGTAATTCTTGTTTTTGTCACTGTAACTTTATGTTGAATGTTTTCAAGGTCACCTCTGTACCGTGAACTTATCATCACCGTGAAAAAACTTATTATTATTTATTATTCCTTCACACAACCATTTCGTAAATCACTTGCCTCCACCATGAAGTTAAAGTTCAGTGTAAATGTCCATTTTCCTTACACCGTGAAATTTTGCTACCGTAAAGATAAAGTGAATTACGGTATGTGGAATATTCTGAAACAAGACCAGTAAACCTCCAAGTAGAACAAGTCTGAATTGTTTTACAACCTTTGGATCATTGATATTTGATAATCTAGGCATCTTTTGTTTATCACCCATCATTTCGTTTCCCACATCTATAAGTTTTTTGGTGTCATCCATAGTCAGTGTGGCCTGTGGATTTTCCATGCTGGTAGAAAAGGATGAATTGGAAGTTGGTTGAATCTGGTGCCTGCTTTAAAGTGAGATTTTAAAAAAGCATGATCCAGTAGCCCAACCCATCTCCTCAGAACCTTGAAATACAAAACAAAAACATATAAGTGCAAACATTTGACTGACAGGCAGTGGAAATGGTTTCTAAGCCCCGATTTACACACGCGTTTTTTTAAGTCACATGCAGTCACTCTCTCATTGGATAAACTGCTAATTGTGATGGACAGTCAGGATCGGTCTATTTCAAGCTCAGACTGTAGAGAGACTTTCCTCTATAAATGCCGTCCTCCCAGAGTTACCGTACTGATCTGTTTAACCTTCCATAGGTGCAATCTGTAGAGAAATTTTACTACAGCCTGCTATTCTTGTGCAGGTGAGAAGAGACTGTTGGTAAGAGTGGCAGAGAGGTCGAATGAGAGGTGCAGATAGATTGAAACTGCATCCAGAGAGTGCCAAAGGAGAAACATAAAGGAAATATCTGGATGTACAATCTCAAAGTGATAGATTAGGCACATCAGGCGTCCCATGTTGCTTGCTCAGTGTTAATCTGGTCCTTAGTGCTGTCAGTTGATCTACCCACGTCTATGGAATCCTACTGAAGAGCTTGCCAAGTTTCTGCAACTTCAGTCCACCCAAAAGAGTAGCAGGGATAGTGAAATGTCAGACATGTCAGAATGATTGTCCCGCGTGTAACGTTATCCCCCCCTCGTCCCAGTTCATCACTGGTGTTGACTTCCTCATCCAGATGGCTTCCTTGATCCACCGGATACGTCTGTTACTAGTACTAGTATCCTCTATCTCCTATATAAGAATATCCTATATCCTATGTTCTACCAACCTGATTGAATTAGGATGATTGTCCCACATTTTTGGGTCCGGTAAGATAGAAAATGTGTCCAGATTGTAATGTAAAGAATAGCAAACAGATTCCCTCAGCACCAGGCATGACTGGGAGACCCTCTGACGACATCTTTACCATTCTAGCCGTACATTTTCTCCACGGACCAGAACAAACATGACTACCATGTGCCATCCTTTGCTGTCAGACTCGCCCCTTGAGTGTGACAGTGCGTAATAACAAGCAGCTAGACGTACCGTGTTAAAGCCCCTTTCCACTAGACGGTGATCCCTGGGCGACCAAAATTGGATTTGTGTGACCCTTGGTTTCATAATTGTAATATGATGCAAGATGTAAAAGACAGCCAACAAACGTTAAAAAAATTTTTTTAAATCTTTGAAATTCGTTGAGCAACCTGTCAAACTTTGGTCGCTCAGTGGTCGCAACCTCAAGCACCTCAAGTGGAAATGGTTTCTAAAAATTGATGGACAGGCAGTCACTCTCTCATTGGTCAAACAGCTAATTGCCGTTCTCTCATTGGATAAACTGCTAATTGACACCATGGTAGACAAAGGAGTAGGAGGGCAAAAAAATCGCGGTGGTTTTAAGTTCGCGGCGAAAAGCTTACCGCGAAAACCGCGAACATAAAACCACTGCGAACATTTCTGCATTTACAGTATCTAAGGCCATCCATAAGGGTAAAACAGTCGTCTTCAGCTGTTTTACTTGTGGAGTCCGCGTCAGGACCCATAGAAACTTCTGATACCTTCTGTAAGTTCAGCTGTCTCTAGGTTACACTTGCTTCCTGTTTCAAACGTCTCTCAAGCGTCAGAAATGCTGTTATGGTGGCATGTACGTGCGCACTATTGTCACTGATATACCCAAACATGACCAAACGATCGGACACCATCACTGAGAGACTTGCAACCCGATCTCAGCGACGTGAGCCGGGCGGGAATCACTTGGATCGGCCCTGTCATGGCTGTGTGCTCTGACGTAAGCTACAGATGTGGCGTCTCAGTGGCGTAATGGTAGGGTCTTTGACCCATTATTCCAGAGGTCCTGGGTTCAAATCCTGACAGGCCCCATTGACGTTGTGCCATTGGAAAAGGGACTTTACACGAATTTCCTCACTTCACTCAGATGAAAATAAGTACCTAGTTTCGGTTAGGGACGTCCCTCGGATAGGACGTTAAATGAAGTCCTTTGTTTGAGAAGAGCCACACCTCGAACACGTTAAAGAACCCACCACACTCATCGAAAAGATTCGGGTTCCTTCCCGGTGTGAGTGGATCAAATACATGTATATCTGTCCGGTTATGCAACTTGTACCGTCATACATGTGCGCTAGGAAAACTAGAGATGTCGGAAAATATGATTTGAAACCTTTGAAATAGATACCAACTTTTTTGGTCAAATGGATTTCAGACGTTTCTGGAACACCCCTACGTTGGCCTCTAACTAAAACTAAGAACCGTGTTAAAACGTACATATTCCCGAGATTTGAAGCGTTGGAACGATTTGATACGCGTTTCTCCGTTGATTGAAGTATTAGTTTTTATGGAAGATCTTTAAATGCCGATGCAGTCAAGCTGAGTTATCGCGTGCGCTCGTTAATGTGATCAAGTAATGTCCGAGTTAAAGTGGTATGGGCGCTTAGGTAATATCATTTTCCCAACGAAAGAAAAACATCTTATTGTAATCCTTACACAGGTAACTATCAGTAACACTGGCGTACTGAAAGAAAGATTCTATGGATCTAGTGGGGGTCCGATTGCATTTGGCGTTATGAATCAATACTTTTCATATGCATTGTATATTTCAGGTCCCCTCTACCCAAATTGCATATCGCATGTATAAGAACCTCTGTACAGCACGTGTACTTTGACAGAAAGCTAGAACAATGTTTCCTCATCGATTATGTAAACTTAGCAGCATGAGACGTTACGTGGCTAGGAATACATGTACATTCTGCCTAATTCCCAAGCAGATGTATAAAGGTCTAATCACTCTAATGAATCGGCAGCTTCGGCAGGTTCGTGTGGCCTAACGGTAGGGTGTTCGACCCAGAACCCAGCGGTCCCGGGTTCGAATCCCCTGATGCCAGCGATGTTGTGCCCTTGGAAAAGGCACTTTACACGACTTTCCTCACTCCACCCAGGTGTAAAAATGGGTATATTGTTCTCTGTACGTGGCACTGTTAAACTAAGTCATAAAACACTTGAGTGTAGTGCGTCGTCCTTGTACAAAAGCACAAAAAAAATCAAAAATCGATAGCTTGTGAAACGTTCAGATTTTGCCTTTCTCCATCTGATTGGAGATTACATTCTGCCCATTTTTCCTGCTTATCTTGACCTTGAGCAGTCTTTGAGAGAAGAGATACCTCTAGAGGTCATTCAGGTCAATGTTGGCCGTGAAGCTCCGGATATGCCGTGGCATATCGACGGCACAAAAAATCGATAGCGTTAGCCTGATGATTCTGCATGATCCTTGATTAAGCGCGCGGAAAATCCTAGGCGGAAAGCAGATGTTGAGATGATTACCGTATACTGGGTCATTTGTTCTACTGGAACCAACAGTTCGAGCATTGCGGCCTGAATGTGCACCAACTGTGCTTAAATTAGAATGGGTTGATCATAACGGAAGATGCCGTTCCAGTGGCTTCGTCTGAGCACATCTTTAAAGGGGAGCCAAACTTAGAATAGAAAAACCTAGTGTACCATGTCATTTGCAACGCGCTGACGGCTGCTCGCCTGATGATTGAATTAATTAACTGATAGGTCACAATAGGCGATTTCACGAGGAGGGAGACATATACGAAACAACATTGGCAACATAAAAAGATGTTGCCATGGCGACGGTGGTCTCTGTTAACGACTTCGTTTTTAACCCACATGCAAATAAGGACCTCGCATCATATCAGTCGATCACCTTCTCTACCAAAACAACACAAGTTGTCCAATGTATGAAAATCTTGTTTTCACAGAAAAAGATATCGTACCATTTCCTCATAAATTATGTAAATGAGGCCCTCTATGCAAGATTTGTATCTAATAGTGGCCACATTTACTTAAAGGACAAGAAGGCAGGACCCAGGGTTCTCCTCCTATAAAAATCTGCTGTCAGGGAGTTAGTAGCTAGATTGACTCCAACCCTCATCCCAACATCATAAATAGATTATCCTCTGTAGGGGATCTCTACCCGTCTGACTCAAAGAACAATAGAATCGGATCAGAGCAGACGACAGGAAATCATTTGCATATTAACTGACGTCTCAAGGTTTGAAAAATCCTGTATTTCTCTCACTAGTTTTTGAAGAAAACATTGTCAGACCAACAAAATAACCCTATCTGGGTTATTTTGTTGGTCTGACAATGTTTTCAGCATTGTAGCATGTAGGTTTAACAAAGCTACGTATCAATACAATACGTAACTTTGCTAGGCAACTTTCTGAAAATCATAACATTGTGTTTTCAACTGTCAAAGCAAGGAGTAAACCTCCTTGGTCAAAGCAACCCCTTCAAAGTTGGAATTGTATCTATATTTTCCTCAGCTGAATTAGCTTTGATAGCTGTGTGTCTAGAAGTATGACTTATACAATTGTAGTGACTACTTGGTAGTCTAAGAAACCAGTATAGACTCATGATCAGGGGCTCTGTAGAAATGTAATTTGTATACTGACAGCCAATGTTTGAGACATTCTAGCAGTGAGCATGACAGGCCAGTGTTGTAATTGCTTCATATTCTTGGTTAGGTACTACAAAGCTGACTTGTTTATGTGCAACTATACTTTGATTCCTTTTATACACTATATGATTTCAAACATGTGCTGAAGTAACTTCAATACTTGGTAAATCATCTTAGCCAGCGAGCCCCTTCACTGATGTAAACACCACGGCATTCAGAAGCAGACTGAGGTCTGGGAGTTTACGTTAGCTGAATTTATTGGGTGGTTTTATAGTCCACCCTTGCTCTTTAACTTCCAAATGGTGCAAAAATGAAATCTCCATCATTTACCACTAAGGATTTATAGTATTTTGTCATTAATAATGCAAATTAAGTATCAATTTGCATAATTGATATCTATCGATATTTATCTCTTTCTCAGTTACATATGTCATGTGTTTGAGAGTCCTATAATAGAATTCAGCTGATTTATTAACTGTCCTCATTAATTATGCAAATCAGATATTGATTTGCATAATTGGCATATGATTATATAAATCATCACTTAAGCTATCTACACACCAAAAATTATGATGATCCGTCATCCCCTTTTTGCGTTATTCTCTTTCAAAGTTTGAGTCAAAATCAGCTCTTGCAGTTCCAAAAAAGCCGCTAGGGGGTCCAAATCTACAGGACATATTTTCCTAACAAAGAGCTATCCACCACTTAAAAATCATGACTATAGCATGTGCAGAAGACGAGATTTGAAAAGTGAAAGTTCCCATGCAGTACCATACAAAGTTGCTAGGGGGCCCAAAATCCAATCATTACAAGGTCTCCCACAGACCTACCAACTTACAAAATATGAAGACAATACATCCAGGCATTCTTGAGTTATCGTCCCATGGACTTTCACATTCCTGTACAATTCCTAGAATTCTTGCAATCTGCACACAATATAGTTAAAATTTGGCTCTCCCCTGAGGCGTCGCCAAAAAATCGCGGCCCTCCGCTTGCCTATCCCTTTTCTAGCTGCCGCAGTCAGTGTCGAGCTCGAGGAGCTAGTTGTTTTCTTACCGTACCGGAATTTAACTGAAAAAGAATGTAGCAATTACAATGTGTTGTGCGGAGATTGACACAAGATGGTTCACTTTTATAGTGTCTGTGTCAATTTTTCCCCTTTTCATAATTGTAGACCAGACGCCAGTAGCATGTGCATTTAATAGTCCAGTGGCCTAGCGACCCTGCCTCTGGACCAAATGGTTGGGAGTTCGCCGAATCCGAGCTATTGTCGCTAACCTGACATGCACGCTTATTGAAAAGTGTTGCAGTTCTTTAGGACGGGACGTAAAGCCGTTGTCAACTGTTTTGTACCTGTCGAAAAGAGCTAAAGGAATTTCCCGAGTTCAACGAACCTGTAAATACCACAGCGCCTGTCACGACCAGTGGAAAACCACCTCTTCAGTGAGCTTAACTGGTTCGAGATGACTTTTGCCACACTCTGTGTGTGAAGAACGCTCCGAGAATCGCAATGACCAAGCTCCACTTCTCAGTAGAACGGTAACTGAGTAGCAGGGTCGATTTCCCGCATGGATGGGCACCGTTTATAGCTCCTGATTCCGATGGACCAATTTCATTTTTGATTGGCAGAACGGGGCGTGATTGGTCCAAACGACATGAGTGGGACGCGGTGGATGATGAGAGTGAATCGGACGTCGTGGCTTGTGATCTGATGGCGACCTACGGGGAAGCGGCCCGAAATGCCGGATAGTATCTCTCCCACCAACCTGAAGCTAGCCCTCGATTCGGCCTTCGATTTACAGCCTTCGATCCAGCCCTCGATTGGATTTTGCCGCCGATTCAGCCTTCGATTAGAGGGAATAGACAGAACATAGCAACCAATTCAATAACCGATTCGAAAAACCTAGAATCTATGGCAGCTCTCTTAGAACGAATATAAAAGGCAACACAATGATCAACTAATACCAAATCACTCAACAAGAAGATATTTACTTGCAAATAATGTCGGAAAGGACATAATATCACGAATTCGGCATAACATAATAGTGACTACAAACAAGGGACACTAGCCCTCGATTCGGCCGTTGATTGGATTTTGTTCAACAGATTGCAGCGCTATTTGACGTTTTTCTAAATGTGGCCCGTGAACGTGAAAAAGTGATTAGGACACAATGGGTTCTACTGTATATAATGCGAGTATCAAATTCAACAGGCCGGATTTCATGAACGAGCCGCGGGGGAGGGGGGGGGGGGGGGTCTAACCCTTCAAACGCGGAAAGAAAATGGTACATAAAAAGGCTTGCTGAACGGGTTGCAACGCTATTGCTGTTTATCTACGTGTGGCCCGTAAACGTAGAATAGTAATTAGGATACGTTGAGATCTAGAGAACTTAATGCAAATCTAACGGGCCTGATTTAATGAACGAGCCACAGGGGGTCTAATCAAGCATCGGTGAAGCTAGCCCTCGATTCAGGCATCGATTGCCTTGGAAAAAAGGGCTTGCTGAACGGATTGCAGCGCTATTGCTGTTAATCTAAATGTGGCCCGTGAACTTGAAAAAGTGATTGGGACACATTGGGATGTAATGTACCTAATGCAAGTATCAAATTCAACGGGCCGGATTTAATGAACGAGCCGCGGGGGGTCTAACCCTTCAAAAGCGGGAAGTGGTTCGTCCATCAAACCCGGCCCGTAAAATTTGATACTTGCATAAAGTACTCTAGATCCTTATGTATCCTAATTACTATTTCAAGTTCACTGGCCACATTTAGATAAACAGGAGAAAGCGCTACAAGCCGTCCAGCAAGCCTTTCTTTCCCAGGCAATCGATGCCCGAATCGAGGGCTAGCTTCACCGGTGCTTGATTAGACCCCCTTTGGCTTGTTCATCAAATCAGGCCCGTTAGATTTGACACTTGCATTAAGTTCTCTACATCTCAACGTATCCGAATCTCTATTTGAAGTTCACGGGCCACATTTAGATGAATAGCAATAGCGCTGCAATCCGTTCAGCCAGCCTTTTCCGCTTTTGAAGGGTTAGACCCCCCGCGGCTCGTTCATTAAATCCGTTGAATTTGATACTCGCATTAGGTACATTACATCCCAATGTGTCCCAATCACTTTTTCAAGTTCACGGGCCACATTTAGATAAACAGCAGAAAGCGCTACAATCCATTGAACAAAATCCAATCGACGGCCGAATTGAGGGCTAGTGTCCCTTGTCAGTTGTCACTATTATTTTATGCCGAATTCGTGATATTATGTCCTTTCCGACATTATTTGTAAGTAAATATCTTCTTGTTGAGTGATTTGGTACTAGTTGATCATTGTGTTGCCTTTTGTATTCATTGTAAGAGAGCTGGCCTAGATTCTAGGTTTTTCGAATCGGTATCTGAATTGGTTGCTATGTTCTGTCTATTCCCTCTAATCGAAGGCTGAATCGGCGGCAAAATCCAATCGAGGGCTGAATCGAAGGCTGTGAATCGAAGGCCGAATCGAGGGCTAGCTTCAGCTTGGTTCTCTCCCAACCGTCTCTTACGCTTCCGCCTTTTTCCTGCTTACTTACCGGCTGATAACTCTGGTCATGTCTGTCACAGAGATGCGATCCTACCGATCTCACACAGCGTTGTGAGTTTGGCCTTACCAGACTAACTACGCTGAGAGAATATTTGCCAGGGGGTTTTGGCCACCATAGGGTTTCATTTGCTGGCAGAGAGGGAAACCGTCAACCTTCCCGGTCCCGCAGCCGGTTAACCCCATTTTTTTTGCCGAATTCTTCTATCCGCACACCCGTAGGAAGGCCTGGTGTAGGCTAGGTGTTTAACCCGTCCCTGTAACACACTGTTTCCAACAAGGCTTTTCCCTGCACTCATGAGGGTGTGCACAAATTGGATTGCAGAATCAATGAAGGCTGATGAGCTTCCTGGGAGCTTGCTAAATATGGCTTGATTAGCGCTGTTGTCCGAGCTGTTCTTTTCCATAAAAGCACGACTCACTGGAAAATTCCAAGAGAAACATTTTGCTCTTGTTTCATCATCCTGTCACTTTCAACGTCATTCAGTCACTCTCAACGCCATTCAGTCACTCTCTACGTCATTCAGTCATGTTCAACGTCATTCAGTTGCTTTCAACGTCATTTCCAATACTAAAAGTTCAAAGTAGTCTGAGTAGATGACGAACTGTACAAAGAACCAACGGGATTTGAAGAGCCCATCACGCATGCCATAAAGGTAATAAAAGGGACATAAAATCTAAAGATAGTTAGAAGGGATTCCCCTTCTGAGCTATTTGAAACGGACCCGTTTCGCTCTCACAAGAAGCCATTATCCTTCTGGGCCCAGGAAGCGAATTGGTTCGATCTTTAAGTGATCGCATTAAGTTCGCGCATGGAGGAAGACGAACGTATTTTTTACCGGACATTACAACCCAGAGCACGCTGGCGCCTGGAGAGCGTGTATGTGACGGAAATGCAGGAGTTTCTGTAGTATCCAATTTTGTCTGTAATGACGTCCATTGGACTCTCCGTCTATCGGAAACGACGGCTCACCGGGAACAGCCGCTAAATCGATCTCTGAGGGTCTAGTGTGAAGCCCTGTCTGAAGTGTAGTCTGATGTGAAGTCCTGGCTGATTTGATGTCGTGTCTGATTTGAAGTCGTGTCTGATTTGAAGTGTAGTCTGATGTGAAGTCGTGTCTGATTTGAAATCGTGTCTGATGTAATATTGATTCAAGTCGTGTCTGATTTGAAGTCGTGTCTGATAATTTTTTTGTTTGAAGTTGTGTCTGATTTGAAGTCGTGTCTGATTGGAAGTCGTGTCTGATTTGAACTCCTGGCTGGAAATCAACTCTGACGAGCTTGCAGCTAGCTCGCCTTAATCTGTGTAACCCTATTTCCGTTGCTTAATCAGGTTATTGAGAGAAATTGTTAACCTTCTTCCTGCTGCCTAACTCTGTGACCTATAGAGAGCGGGGTGCCAAATGGCTACTTCAGTGTGCTAAAGGTTTAATGCAACATCAGAAATGCCGCCAGATTTTACAAAACGATCATACATACAAATCTATAATTTTTATTCTTCCACGTGCTTCCAGCATGGCGGCTTGAAACCACCCAAAATCCATTGTTACACACCCAAACACCCCCCCACACACACACACGCACGCACGCACACACACACACACACACACACACACACACACACACACACACATAGATACACACACACGCGTGCGCGCACGCACACACGCACACACACACACACACACACACATAGACACACACACACACACACACACACACACACACACGCACACAAACACACACACACAAATACACACACACGACCTTCCTCACTTCACTCATGTGTAAAGGAGTACCTAGCCTAGGTTAGGGACGTCCCTCGAATAGGACGTTAAATGGAGGCCCCGTGTTTGGGGAGAGCCATACCCCACGCACGTTAAAGAACCCACCACACCTTTCGAAAAAGAGTAGGGGCATACCCAGGTGTGAAATGATCCAAAACCTTACAGTCGGTATATAGGATACAAATATCCTCAGCAGTTTGAAATGGAAGAAAAACAAATGCCACGGAAAAAAATATCATGATACGGGCGGTAAGGTAAGGTTAAACACGTACTATGTAAAACGTTCTATTTCTGTCCGCGGTTTTAGCCACCACGTCTTCTGATGACGTCATTAGCGCGTCAATGACCCATCACAAGTTGCCAACAGCTTCCTCGAGAGGCGTTACCGTATTAGCGTTACCGAAGGTTTCGATGAACCGACAATTCAGAAGTTCAAGGTCAATTACCCCCCTCCCCCCCTTCTACAAGATGCTGCAACCGCCGAGCGACCAAGCAATTTTGTAGAAGAAGAAAGAAGTTCTTTTACGTTTTGTGTGTTTGGTTGTCTTTTAAGTCATACTTTTACATCTTGCATCATATTTCAATTATGAAACTAACGGTTATACAAATCCAACTTTGGTCACTGTACTCGCTTAGCGATCGCCGTCTAGTGGAAAAAGGGGACATTAAGTCCCTGTCACACCTGTGCGTATATTCAAGTGCGTATGAGGTGCGCATGAACATTTTTTTGGTTTATGTAAAGTTTGCAGGGAAGACGTTGTTTTCTACTTTGGCACACCGTTGTGCAGCCTAGTTATCGAACCAAGGAAATGACTTATTCGGCTGCAAGCTAAAACAAAAACATGTTAATACGCAACTCATGCGGCTTGTATATATACGCACAAGTGTGACAGGGGCTTTACACTGACACAGTCTGGATGGGTTTGCGCATGTAAAACCATGGTGAAATGAGTTTGTACCGGTTTGGGTCTACGCACGCCCTCCTCGACCCCTCTGCCCGTCATCAATATTCCATCAACCGTTCTCCAGACTCCTGATGAAATTTTCAAGATCAACATCCTGGTCGAAAATTACATATCTGGGATTTTACGGCCGTTTTCCGATGCCACATAACGGCCTTGAATGAAGGATTCACGTTGTGTGCAGAATAGATGTCGGGATCAAGTACAGAATAACGAGCGCTTGGGGCGGGCGCCGTAAACAACCAGCTTTAATCAAATGAAAGCTTTTCCCATGTCGGGTCTGGAATAGGGGTCTGTATGCATTTTTCCGTGAAGCATGGCGAACTGTTGTAACTCAAATCATAGCCGGTGTAGCAGCTAGAATCTAACCCCTGGCCAAAACATATCCGTATTATTTCCGGATATACAACGGCCCAACGTTACAAGCGTTGTAGTAAACTTGAAAGCGTAGTTGTCCCCTTTAATTCTACGCAGCATTTGTTTTCCTGAATTCATCGTTAAGCGTTACTGGCAAATTCTTCGTATCGTGTAGTCGAATAAAAGTTTGCCCAAACCGTAAGTCACAATAGAGCGTCCGGTTGTGTCTGGTTGTATTCAGAGACTTTTGCCAGATACCCCATGAATACAACTAGCTATATATCCAACAAAATAGTCCCAAAATCTTTTGCAAAAACAGATCAATTTACGGTTTAACGATGCAAGTCCTCCTGAATTCAGCGTTGCCGTCCCTCCTAAATTTACCTTTAAAATTGTTGCCAGGATCCCCACATGCAGACCCTCCGGAACGCCGCGCAGAGAGCCATGCTGACAACACACATCACTTGTGGAGATGCAGGCGTGACCTCTGCCGATAGAGGGCATCGCGGTGCGGAAACATTTCCCTCAGGGAAACCATCCATTCCACCGGAGATCACTCCGCGCCCAGGGGAGGGAGGATGACCCTGTTCTTTCCCCCTTTCCTCTTCTCAAGTCGCCAAACGTGATTACAAACCTGGCAGTCGATATAAAGACGCCTAGATGGTCGATAAGTTGGTGAATAAGCACGGCAAGGGGAGTTGGATGTTGGTAGACTTCCAAGAAATCTGTAGCGAATCCGTCTTCAACAAGCGCAAATCATCGGAACTTTTTTAGAGTACACAATAGATTTTATTGTCCTGGTAAGTAATTAAAGATCATTAAATCTACAGCCAGCGAGACATACATGACTGCTCTGCGGGCGCTGCACTATCAAACAATGTCGCTAGGGGCGCCCCAGAACATACAGTATAACAATCAGGTTACCACAGCCTAGTCCAGGTTTGTGCTTCCTGCTAGTCTGGAAACAAATGCTTTACACTAGGCCGACTAGCTTTACACTAGGCTGACTAGCTTTACACTAGGCTGACTAGCTTTACACTAGGCTGACTAGCTTTACACTAAGCTGACTAGCTTTACATTAGGCTGACTAGCTTTAAACTAGGCTGACTAGCTTTACACTAGACTGACTAGCTTTGCACTAGGCTGACTAGCTATACCTGACTTACATCGGTCATAATATCTGGCTGTAAGTAGGTCTGCCAGAATGGCAGATAGACTAAATGATTGTCAGCATTTGAAATGAAAAATATTGAATACGTGTATTTCAAAATAAACCCCAGTGATGTAGAAAAGTATTTTTCTCCATGGCGATACTTTAAAGTTGAATCAAGTCTTCCTGATACCACTATCAAACTAAATGGGAATATGTTTTCTTGTCCGATCGCTTATTCTGCGTCCGTAATGATAGACGGCGTCGGCTGGGGCTCGCAGTCGTCCTCATCACCTGGCATCTGTGGGGGAATAAAAGGGAAACATGCGTCGATGAGGGTAGAACATTCCTCAATACAAAACTATGCAAACAACAGTTGGTACAATGGACTGTACTATGCAGCACCATGAAGATACTACCAAAATCGCCATGTTTCATCGAAACATCAATAATAACCCACATACTAAAAATCATACAAATCCATCAAAAGGATCTTGAGTTCTAGGTGAGAAGTTGAGAACACACAAACGCAACCGAAAACAATACCCCCGCTGAGGGTGAACCTCTCTCCCGGAGGTTATAAATAAAGCAAAAAAAAGCAACTGGACAACTTTTGTATTACGAAAAGGGCAATGATTGTTGTAAATTTCGGGGCAATTCAGTTCTTTACTGCAAGGCTGATTTGTTTCATGTTTTATCAAGGAACCAATTACTACTGCTGTCACATCTGCTCTCCAAGCCCCGGCTTGTTTTAGACGTCGTTTAAGGCGTTATATCGGGCAGATTGTTTTGGGGGGCTCGCCAGCTTGTTGCAAACAAGTCCGAGACTACAACCTCTGCTCGGAAGTAGCGAGGATTGTCTCAAGAGCACCAGTCTTGCAAAGATTTATCTGCATGAAAACACTCTCCAGCTACATTCTTCGTACCTCCCAGTTTACCCTGTCATCGAAAAGTTCCTCTGACTGCAGTTTGCCCCAGACCGGCAGTTGGAGGATGATGCCTGTGATTGTCCCGCCCAACAGAGCGATTCCAATGGTAACAAACAGCGCCGCCATCTGAAATTCAGCCTGTACCGCAGCCGACCTGAGGGCACAAGGTATGGGGATTTACATCGACGCGGTAGAAATCATAGTAGGTTGAAATAGAGAAGTATGAAAAACTAATATGTTTTAGTTTAGAGTATACTCTATAGAACAATAACAAAAAATGTGGTTAACGGAATTGCAGCCTACTCACCCAGATAGGCAGTTTGCAATATCACGTGCACTCAAACAGTTTCAGTGCACACTTACCTCTTTCCGAGCTCACACAGTTTCCGTGCACACTTTAACCTTTCTCCGAGCCCACACGCCCTCCCCTAGCTGCTCGGCAAATGCTCGGCAAACCCTCCCGGACTCAGCCCTGCTTTTATCCCCTCTCATTTGAGGTAATGGGGGCGTCACTGACAGTTGCTCATAGATAATTAATGAGCTAACCTTCTTTGGCACAAATAGCCGTTAGTTGCTCATGAATAATCAATGAGCTAGCCTTATTTGGCACAAACAGACGTTATTTTGTTCTGAACCCAAAGTAGCGATGTAAGCCGTAACCTTATTGGCTGATAGCTTCCCAGGGACCTTTGCGGTTTTTGCACAAGATGAGCTCGTGCCATTTCTCAGATTGACTGAAAGCTGTTTGGCTGAAAGCTCCTATCACCTCAATGAGAGGGTATAAGAGCAGGGCTGAGTCCGGGAGGGTTTGCCGAGCATTTGACGAGCGGCTCACACAGTTTCAGTGCACACTTACCTATCTCCGAGCTCACATAGTTTCAGTAGGCTCGCCACCACCCCAGCCACACCCGCCAGCAGCCCAGGCATACCGTGTAAGTTATTCACACCGCATGTGTCATGGAACTTCAGACGAGCCAGGAATGGCTGAGGAGGAAAACAAGGATGAGGAAACTAAGTAGTGTGGGTAATATGCGACACAGCTTGTAAACATTTCTGTACTGAAGCTTTAGTGCATAGCGATGCCGTATAGTACCAATTTGTTTAGTACCTGAATGACGGTAAATCCCACGGTTGAAAGCGTACCGGCGATGATCCCGATCAGCAGCGCCCCCCAGGGTTGGATCATCATGTCTGCAGTCGTCCCTACAGCGACCCCACCGGCCAGCGTGGCGTTCTGCACGTGAACCTGGGGGTGGGGGGGTGGTGGTTGATAACTGATCATGGAGGAGCTCGAGAATTGTTACCGCCAAGTACAAAACGAACATCCCCAATAGATTAACGTTAAACAACGCTTGTAGCTAGATGTGCAAAGGCCGTTCAGCGCAATATAACAAGCTGCTGTCGCGCCGTGTGCCTGTGAAGTAACTATTTTTGGCTTATGTATTATAGATTTTGTGTAGTGTATTTATTTTAGCTTTTAATGCACAGGTTTTTGACTGTTCGATATTTTTTTATCGGAATAAAAAGACTGAAGCCGCGAAGCCGAGAAAAATGTGGAGCTTACCATGTTAACTCTCCCGTCCTTGTCAACAGCGGAGGACATGGCGAAGGTGACTACTGCGCATGCGGACAGAGACAGGTATGTGTTGATGACAGCCCTGTATCGTCCGTCTCCTACCGCCAGCGCGCTGTTAAAGGACGGCCAGTACATCCACAGGAACACCGAACCTGGGGAGAAAGGGACCGAGGTCATACATATCGCACTAACCCTAACCCTACCCCCACCCCATCTGTGACAGGACCTCCTTGGTACTGAATTCATCATCATCATCATCGTTCATCCGGATTCACTCCGGTGAGATACAGTCAATAAAGTTTTTCCAGTACAATCTGTCCTTCATGGCGGAAAATAAGTACTGAACTAAGTATCACTAACTTGTACATATCTGTGACAGGACCTCTCCTTGGTACTGAACTGAGTATCACCAACTATTACATATCTGTGACAGGACCTCTCCTTGGTACTGAACTGAGTATCACCAACTATTACATATCTGTGACAGGACCTCTCCTTGGTACTTAACTGAGTAACAACAACTATTACATACATAACAGGACCTCTCCTTGGTACTGAACTGAGTATCACCAACTATTACATATCTGTGACAGGACCTCTCCTTGGTACTGAACTGAGTAACAACAACTATTACATACATAGCAGGACCTCTCCTTGGTACTGAACTGAGTATCACCAACTATTACATATCTGTGTCAGGACCTCTCCTTGGTACTGAACTGAGTATCACCAACTGTTACATTTCTGTGTGACAGGACCTCTCCTTGATATCACCACTGCACTCACCGATCATGCTGAATAGGTCGGAGTTGTAGTTAGCCCCCTCTTTGGTGCTGTCGGAGGCCTCGGGCCTGTACAACATCCGTGCAACCGTCAGCCCGAAGTACGCCCCGAACACATGCACGAACATCGACCCTCCGATGTCCAGGGCCTGGGAAGATTCAAGGGAAGATTAATCTTTTTACTTATTTCAAAGACTAAGACTAAGAGCCACGCAAATGTTTTGGGTCACTGTACTGGATTGTGATGACATTTGCTTCATTCTCGCACAACAAGAGAGCGATACGAACAAAAATCTTGAACTCAAACAATATCATGATCAACTCCATCATCCCCATTCACAGGACAACTTTTACTCTAAAGAGCGATGTATGAATCTTTCGTGCCAAATCAGATATTTGCGGAAGATCTTGTTTTAAACAAGCACAGTAGCAAGTTAGCAGATAAAGAAATGGTCATCACCCCTGACAGCGCGGTCATATCTATGGTAGGACGTCGTACGATTTTGGTGTCGTAGAGTCTTCAAGTTTCAAGTAGGCTGTGACAGAATCCAATGCCGACAGGAATCTAAGACAGCCTTTTCAGTAACAAGACAGTTGAATTTTGCACATCAAATGCACGACTATCCCAATAACGCCCTTTAGTTTGTGATCGTGCGAAGGTCGTACGACAAATCTGACCGGGCACTTACCTGGAATTGTACGGTCCCGATCCATTCGTTCACGACGAGGAACGGGATCTCTAGGAAGGCCATGACTACCAGTTGTACGGGGGTAGTCTTCCCCAGCACCGCGCCGTACGAGATCAGCACGGCCGCCGCCGCGAAGTCAGCAGACAACATGCTGGGCACCAGGGGGCAACAAAACAGTTAGCCTTGATTTTAACATCCTTGGTTATACCATCCCCGGACTAGGAGCTTGTTCCGTCCTTCAGGACCGCGGATCGTACCGGAATTGCAGTACGGCCTCCGAGATTCGGTCCATCCCCATGCAAATTTACCAGTGGGGGGCTGCTAGACGCTTGATTTCTAGGCTACAGAACAGTCAGAACGCCCAGCTTTTACATCACTGCCGTTCAACAATAGCAGCGCCCGGCAATATCACATAGACGGTAAATTGTATATCGTTGTAATTTGTAATTTGTATAATTGCAAAATTGATTATCTGGGCTGAAGATAGGCGAAGTGGAATGATGCGTTTTAGCCAGTGCTACTCGTGACATTCTCTCTCTCTCTCTCTCTCTCTCTCTCTCTCTCTCTCTCTCTCTCTCTCTCTCTCTCTCTCTCTCTCTCTCCTCTCTCTCTCCCTCTCTCTCTCCCCGCCTCTCTCTCTCTCTCTCTCTCCCTCTCTCTCTCCCTCTCTCTCTCTCCCCCTCTCTCTCTCCCTCTCTCCCCCTTTCGTTTTCTGTCTCTCTCCCGGTCTTGTTTCCTTTCTTTCTCTCTGCCTCTCTACCCCTTCCCTTTCTCTCTTTCACTCCCTCTCTCAGTGACACACATAATACCTTTTGATATCTAAGTTGATCGTGTTGTCCTCCATATATAAGAACCCCCTCATGAGCGTGGCCCACTGTAGCACGAAGGCGGCCACCAGCATGTTGAAGCCCACACTGCCGTACCCGTACAGCTTCAGAAACGTCATCAGGAACCCGAAACCCACAAAGATCATCACGTGAACATCTTGGAACACTGCGGAGAGAACAGATAACTAGAAAAAACAAACATTGATGCATATGGAAGACACTACTTAGTACTTACCCAACAAGAAATCGAAGATTTCATACGTAACGTGAAATATATTTTGTGAATTTCAGCTGAAATTTGTTGGTACGACACGTTCACAACTGCCCGAGGAATCTACTATCTTCTTAATGCAGAAATGTTCGCGGTGGTTTGATATTCGTGGTTTTCGCGGTAAGCTCTTTGTCGCGAACTTAAAGCCACCGCGAACATTTTTTGCCGGTGTTTCTTAGCGCTACTATTGTTTCAAACGCGAACTTAGAACCACCGCGAACACTCCATCTTTTCCCTACATCGAAATTAAAATCACGCGGTAGCTTTTATTTTATTATGTTTAGCCATAAGTATGGCTAAACATATTGTTTTCTCTCATGTTTCTTCTTCTTCTTCTTCTTCTTCTTCTTCTTCTCCTGTCAAATCTTCAAATCGATTCATCTCTGTCATTTTTTGACCAAATGACCTGAAATTTGGTACAGAGGTAATGTAGGCAAAAAACAATGTGCGTTCTTTTCCTTGTTTTGATATTGACCTTGAAAGTGATTTTATCGAGGTTTTTAAGCTATTTTTAGCATATCTTGGCCTCCTGCGCCCTGGTATTTCAACCGAATGACCTGAAATTTGCTGTATATGTGGCTTGAACAAATATTTAAAGGACTACATTCCCATTTTTGGCATACATATATTCAAAACGATTTATTTTGGGCTTTCTTGACAATATTTGCCACTTCTGTCACTTTCAATACTACATATGACCTACAGGTCGTTGACCCCGAGTGCCTTGCACCTGGCCAAGCTGGAAGTTTGCTTACGAGGAGGAAAGACCGGACATAAACATTTAACGTGATTATCGGGAAAACACCATGTTCCCTTAAACTCAGTGGTTAAATTGCAGTTTAGGAAATTTTATAACAGAAAACAAGTTAAATCAATGAATTTGTGAATGTTTATTCTAGCATTAGTTATTCCAGATATTTTCAAACTCCAAATTCTTCAACACAACACGGGAGATCGTTTCTCCTCAGACTGGCGTGACACTCCTGTCAACACGCGTCTCCCGTGATGTGTAGCGTCCACCACCAGGCCTTCCTACATGTCCTACGTACGGGCGTATGGATCGTAGAATTCGGCAAAAAAGGAATGATTAGGCCAGTAGAGTCAGTCCCCGGTAAGGTCAATGATTCGCCCCTTTGCGCTAGCTTGTAACGTTAAATGAATGTACCCTCTGGTGGCCAAACTTCACTGACAAACTTTCTCCCTATTATCATCATGAGCTTGCGTTAGTCTGGTACTAGTGACTATTATGTGCCGGGAATGTTTATCTATCGCACGCCTTGGAAGGAAGTTCAGCCATGATAAATGGTCGGCCGTTGCGAAAATTTGGAATCCCATGCTGTTGATTTTCGTGATTGAATCTGTAAGAAAATATATTTTCATGTCGTTCATGTTTTTGGGACGGACACATCCTTGGGACGGACGCCGGGACGGGGTGAATTTTTTCTATCATTTTCGTCCCGTTAGTAATGCAAATCGAATCGTGTTGCACAAGAGGCAAAACACTAAAAACGTGGGTCTTGTGGAGTGTTTTGGAGCGGGAAAATGCCGGATATTAGCGGTGCCGAACAGTGTACATCGTCGCGCGCGGGTGACGCTCCGTCAAAACAAATCCGCTGGTGGTCTAGCGCGGCCACCGAAAATAGGCAGAAACACACAGGAGGACTTAGCACCTTCGTTTATGAGGGCAATTGTGAAAATCTTTTGTTACAAATTGTTCGAACATTGAAACATTTGGATAGATGGTTTGAAACTGTTCTAAATAAAGAGATTTTTGTGTAGTTACGTTCGAAATGTTTCCAACGTATGTGAAATAAGTTCAAACATGTTATAAGTTTCAATGCTAATTGTTTGAACACTTTAGAACTATTGTGACTTAGACATTCTTTTAATCAAAATAGTTCAAACATATTACAAATATTATACTAAAACCCTCTCGGTGACTTTGAATTGACTCAAATATGTTGTTTTTGGTCATTTCCTTCGTCTCCTGTCAAATCTTCATATGTATACTATGGAAAACTTCATTCTTCCCTGGGGTTGATCTTTTTTAATTCAATTTTGAACTGGGTTGATTATTCGCAAGAGTGTAATTTTCAGCGGATATTTTTCGACTGGTTTACATGGAAATGGCACGGAATATCCCATTCTTGCAAGGGGAGGATTCTTTAATTATTTTTCAATTTTGAGCTGGAATGATTATGAAAAAGTCCATTTTTTAGCAGAAGTGTATTTGTTAATCAATTAGTGGATATGGTTGTGGACTGGTCCATATTGTGTTGAGGTGCTACTGGAAGACTCAATTTTGGACTGGGGTGATTCATTTTTTTAGTGCAAGTATTTTAGAATGGTCCATTGTTATTTTGGGAGAGTCCATTTTTTGCATGGCGAGGAGTATGGCTAAACATGCTGTATTTGCTCGCAAATGTTGCCTTTCTAGTTTTAGGTAGCTTTTATTGATGAGTTTTGATGACTTTTGTAAACAAGGAACTGAGCTTGTTATGATATTTTATGTATAAGGGACGTTCTAGTTTCTTAGCTTGAGTTTTTGACGACCTTTTAGTTACACTGTTTTATGTCATGAATGTGTAATTTACTTTAAAATGTGGAGTAAACTGGACACAAACAACTGATAACCTGATTTAGCACACAATGTATAATACACTGTAAATATGTTACTATGATGTAAATTATCTCCTTTGACACAATCAGCATTTTATATGTGATATGTGATTTAATCTTGAACCATCCTGCCAGTATATGTACAGTAACACAATGTCATATAGTCTTTGGTGCCAACATTGTAACAAGTGTAATATATTTTGCTGTAACATTGATGTATATTGTGAACAAAATGTGGAAAAAAAAAAGGAAAAAAAATTAAAATCACGCGAACTTAACTGCATTTACAGTAACCTATCGCGCGGCAAATGCTGAACAGCTGAAGTTAGCTTTGATGCCAGACTGTTTCCATGGCCTAGGATCTAACTCGCGGAGGGGTGGGGATCTGAGGTAAAATTGTTGGCCCTGGCCCGAGGGGCTGGTTTGTGTAGGCCCTGAAAACAGTCTGGCATCCGAGTTTAACAGAAGGCAGTGTCGTACTTGGGTAGTAGTGGTCGATAGTCGGACCGGAGCCTGCCGGGCTTCCCGCTGGGGGGCCATACCGGACAAACTCCACGAACAACCCCAGGAACAGTCCCTGGAACACCAGCAGGAGCGCGGTCAGCTTCCCCCGCCGGCTGCTGGGCCGGGACTCCCTCCCCGGAAGGCTGGGGAAACAACCAAAATTACTGTTTTGTCTTAGGAAGATTCTTGAACGTAGAGTATACACTGGTTCTTCTGAACATTTATTGTTATACTTTTCTATCATAAATTCTTTTCACTACCTTGTTACCCTGCTTCTGGACATGAAGCTTCAATAACTCCACACCATACCTGCAATGAGTTTAAAAGTTGGCACTTCCATATCTCTCAGGGCATACAAATGGGGGGTATGGTATAGTACACACACACCTACTGTGCGCACACACACTTACAAACACGCTCTCTCTCTCTCTGGCACACACACAAACACACACACACACACACACACACACACTCACTCACACACACACACACACACACACACACACACACACACACACACACACACACACACACACAGACATAGTACATACATACATATATACATACATACATACATACATACATACTAGTCTGTATAACGAAAACTCCAGCTGTCCGGGGGTTTCTGTCCCCTCCCCGCGGCTATGCGGTTACAGGGTGACAAGCCGTTACAGGAGCTTGATTGAATTCAGGCTACATACATACATACATACATACATACATACATACATACATACATACATACATACATACAGGCATACTGTTTTAAACATGCACGCACGCTTACTCAAACACTGTGGCACACGCACACACATAGTACACACTGTGACACACATACACGCTTACACACATGCACCCAAGCATACTCAATCACACGCATACACATCATACATACAAAGACACACGCCCGATCTCCACTGTAACGTTATACGACATTGAACTGGTGGAGACTATGGCCAAACCAAATGGATCGGCCTGCTCTTAACATCTCGTACTTACAGAGGTACGTAGCTGCTGGTCATGGTCCAATAAATCTCACGGTCGGAACAGATGAAAACCACGTGGTGTGTCCGTCAGTGGGGTCGAGTGTCCTGACCCGGCCCAGGCGGACACAAAGACAGTCCTTCTATACGTACAGGCCCGCCACTGGAAACCCTTCTTCTGATGTTGGGTCTACTCCAAACCTGGGTTTACTCCATTTTCAATTTCTATCATTGTACTCGGCCGTTGACCGAACATTAGAAAAAAGAATGCGTTACTAATCGAACACTGAGAACATTCTAAATTTGTTCTTATTGTCATGCACCTAGTCTACTGGATCGCCGAGCACCCTTTAGCTTTATGTACGCACACATAGGACGGACTATTTCCAAATATCGTGAATTGACGTTTAGTGATGAACTCCACGTCCGGGAAGCGTGATGATATGTTTCTGTTGTCGCAAATGAATGAAATGTGGAGAATAATGACTTAAAACTATAACTGAGAACATTCTAAATTTGTTCTTATTGTCATGCACCTAGTCTACTGGATCGCCGAGCGCCCTTTAGCTTTATGTACGCACACATAGGACGGACTATTTCCAAATATCGTGAATTGACGTTTAGTGATGAACTCCACGTCCGGGAAGCGTGATGATATGTTTCTGTTGTCGCAAATGAATGAAATGTGGAGAATAATGACTTAAAACTATAACGATTGATAGGAAATGGTAGCCTCCTTCGCAGACTTCCTATGACAGCGGCGTATATATTGGGGGGGGGGGAGGTTCTCTTAAGGGAGTTGTGTAGCCAAGGGAGTTGTGTAGCCGAGGGACGACCGCTGTTCATATCCAGAATATAAACATATCCAGGATATGAACAGCGGCCATATCCAGGATATGAACAGCGGCCGCCCCTCGGCTACACAACTCCCTTGGCTACATAACTCCCTTTAGAGAACCTTCCCCCCCCCCCCCCCCCCCAATATATACGCCGCTGTCATAGGAAGTCTGCGAAGGAGGCTAAGGAAATGGACTGTTTGTCACAGACAATTGACACACCACAAGTTAAGTGAAGAAGTAGGACACTAACGCTAGTTTCGTGTCACTAAATGTGGTTTAGCGTTAATGGTGACTGCTTTTGAATTGGTGGCGAGCAACACTACAGAGCGCAAACTGAAGAATAAAAAAAAACGCTATTTTCAAATAGCGTTTTTTTTTAATTCTTAATTTTGCGCTATGTAGTGTTATTACGGCCGAAATAGGTTGAGATATTTTTGAATGACAGAAAAGGGGTGTTGTCAGCAGACAATGGGGGGACTCAGCCTGGGGGGAAAATTGAAGCCAGATTTGCACGGGCACAGTTCAACGGACAGCGAACAAGTAGGGCAATTCATATTGGACCAAGCTGAAGCTAGCCCTCGATTCGGCCTTCGATTCACAGCCTTCGATCCAGCCCTCGATTGGATTTTGCCGCCGATTCAGCCTTCGATTAGACGGAATAGACAGAACATAGCAACCAATTCAATTACCGATTCAAAAAACCTAGAATCTATGCCATCTCTCTTAGAACGAATATAAAAGGCAACACAATGATCAACTAGTACCAAATCACTCAACAAGAAGATATTTACTTGCAAATAATGTCGGAAAGGACATAATATCACGAATTCGGCATAAAATAATAGTAACTACTAACAAGGGACACTAGCCCTCTATTCGGCCGTTGATTGGATTTTGTTCAACAGATTGCAGCGCTATTTGACGTTTTTCTAAATGTGGCCCGTGCGACGTGAAAAGGGGAATAGGACACAATGGGTTCTACTGTACATAATGCGAGTATCAAATTCAACAGGCTGGATTTAATGAACGAGCCGCGGGGGGTCTAACCCTTCAAAAGCGGGAAGAAAGGGGTACATAAAAAGGCTTGCTGAACGGATTGCAGCGCTATTGCTGTTGATCTAAATGTGGCCCGTGAACTTGAAATAGTAATTGGGATACGTTGAGATCTAGAGCACGTTATGCAAGTGTCAAATCTAACGGGCCTGATTTAATGAACGAGCCACAGGGGGTCTAATCAAGCATCGGTGAAGCTAGCCCTCGATTCGGGCATCGATTGCCTTGGAAAAAAGGGCTTGCTGAACGGATTGCAGCGCTATTGCTGTTTATCTAAATGTGGCCCGTAGACCCCCTGTGGCTCGTTCCTTAAATCAGGCCCGTTAGAATCGACACTTGCATTAAGTTCTCTATATCGCAACGTATCCTAATTACTATTCTTAGTTCACGGGCCACATTTAGATAAACAGCAATAGCGCTGCAATCCGTTCAGCAAGCCTTTTTATGTACCCCTTTCTTCCCGCTTTCGAAGGGGTAGACCCCCCGCGGCTCGTTCATTAAATCCGGCCCGTTGAATTTGATACTCGCATTAGGTACATTACATCCCAACGTATCCCAATCACTTCTTCAAGTTCACGGGCCACATTTAGATAAACAGCAATAGCGCTGCAATCCGTTCAGCAAGCCTTTTCCGCTTTAGAAGGGTTAGACCACCCGCGGCTCGTTCATTAAATCCGTTGAATTTGATACTCGCATTAGGTCCCAATCACTTTTTCAAGTTCACGGGCCACATTTAGATAAACAGCAGAAAGCGCTACAATCCGTTGAACAAAATCCAGTCGACGGCCGGATCGAGGGCTAGTGTCCCTTGTCAGTTGTCACTATTATTTTATGCCGAATTCGTGATATTATGTCCTTTCCGACATTATTTGCAAGTAAATATCTTCTTGTTGAGTGATTTGGTACTAGTTGATCATTGTGTTGCCTTTTGTATTCATTGTAAGAGAGCTGGCATAGATTCTAGGTTTTTCGAATCGGTAACTGAATTGGTTGCTATGTTCTGTCTATTCCCTCTAATCGAAGGCTGAATCGGCGGCAAAATCTAATCGAGGGCTGGATCGAAGGCTGTGAATCGAAGGCCGAATCGAGGGCTAGCTTCAGCTTGGTCATATTGGGTGCATGAAGACACCAAAAAGGCTATGGTTCGCTGTTCAGTACCAAGGGTGGCTGTTAAATATCCCCATTTCACGCTTCACCTTTCCCAGAATTTTCACATCACCCCGCATGCATGCACACACACACACATAAAACACACACACACACACACACACACACACACACACACACACACACACACACACACACACACACACACACACACACACACACACACACACTGACACACACACACACAGTCACTCACACACACACACACACGCACACACACACAGACACACACACACACACACATACACACACACACACACATACACACACACACACACAGACACACACACACACACACAGTCACACACAGACACACACACGCTCTCAGTGAGGACCCAGACACATGGTGCTTTGTAAATAGCAACGATATGCGTGAAGACTCTGAGCTTGAAGATGTGACCTACTTTTTTCTCTGCCATGCTGATCCGATAGTGAAGACGAAAATAGATTACACAACGCATCTGAGTGTTGAACGTTACCAGTAATAGCAAGACTTCAAACGTGCCTGCTGCTGTTGACGATCTGACTTTGCTACTGATTGATAAAAGCAATTCACCAGACAGGCTGATCGCTGGGTACATTACGGCCTGGGCACATGGGGTACATACGTACGTGCTAGAAAACCGAGACCCGCATGGCCCCTGATGGATCCCGGTAAACCAACTAGGATGACACCCGGACTAAAATACATGCCACCGTGTCAGGAAGAAGACATACTTACAGCGGGCTACGCTCAGACACGACTCTATGCATCGGCACTCCGGTCCGCTCGTCTGTCCGTGTGGCCATGACACAGAAAAATCACAATGCACACAACCGCGGCTGTGCCAGTCCAACTCTGACTCTGAGCGATGAATAAATCCGTTACAAGCCCATATGAAATCGCTAGAGGGCGCTATGCATCGCATGCTGGCTCAGAAACGGACGATATTCACCTTGAAAGTGTACGTGTGTATGTGTGTGTGCGTTTATTTGTGTGTGTGTGTGTGTGTGTGTGTGTCAGTGTGTCTGTGCTTATGTGTGCGCGCATATGTGTGTGTGCGTTTGTGTGTGTGTGCGTGTGTGTATGTGAGAGAGACTGCATATGCCAGTGTTTGTGTTTGTGTGTGTCGGCAGGACTCAGAGAACATACTCACAGTGTGCTCCGCTCTGACACGACTCCATACATCGGCACTGCGGGCCGCTCGTCTGTCCGTGTGGCCATGACATAGAATGATCACAAAGCACAGCCGTGACTGTGTCCAGCTTCAAGTGAACGTATCCGTAACAAGCCCATGTAAAATCGCCAGAGGTTCAGACTGGCTGGGAAACGAGGGTCGTTCAACTTGGAATAAACATAAACAGTGGTGTTGTACTGTCAGACTCCGATGTCGGTACATAAGAAAGAAGAGTTCCTGCAGTTTGGTCCCCTCGTGACCCAGGGTTTGGACAGCAGGGAGCGAATGTGACTACTAAGTAGTATTAAAGCTGACTGGCTATCAAAGGTAACATTTGTTTTACTTGGACCAAAGTCCAGCGTCATATGTAAATATTAATTTTCCAGTATTGAGCTGTCTGGGGGACAACAACAATGAGGTGCTCAATCGCATTGACACAAGAGAACATTTTCCACGGGATCCTGAGAAGATCTGAGAAGGGTTGGGAGACGGTATAAGAAGGTCACTGAATTTTCCCTAAAAACCTCTCAGGCTTCGTGTGCACGTGCATGTGTGTGTGTGCGTGAGAGTGAGTGCACGTGTTACATTATCATATAACGTTGGGTAACATAAATTCGTGGGGTACTTAAATTCGGGATTTTTCGAAAACGGGGTATTTAGGGATATGTGCTAGATGCAACATCAGTAATACCGCTAGAAATGCAAACTTGACAGACTAACGTATTCAGAACACTGTCTGAAAAGCTTCGATAAGCATGCATTAGAAGACGACGAGGACAAAAACTCTCCGTCCCTTATTGGAACAGTCTGAGGGCTTCGTGGGAGAATCACACTGCATCGTTGTCGGCTGGTTTATAAGACAAATGTCACACCCGCTTCCTGCTAAACACAATCATTTACAAGCCAACTTATTTTCTTAAAATTGCTGACCTGCAATTGGACTCTAAGTGTGATCAATCATCAAAACCCCTCTTTGTTGCTACAACCTACGGTACGTGTATTTTCCCGCCGCCATATCAATACCCAGAATCCTGTTGTCAAGCAGACGACAAAGGTTTGTGAGGAACACTTTTTTGTCTAAATGTTGCGTGTGATTGTGGACTGAGGACGATATTTTCCTCAAAGTTTGCTCCTAACACAACAAGGAATACATGGACACAGTAGTATTATCAATGCTACGGCATCCGGCTAACTTTCCATGAATAATGTACACGTTGCCATGACGGTGGATGTCGACTTTGACGTTCTATAGCTACCGACTCAACACACGGGTTGTTCCCGTAGGCCTGATGTGTGCGGTACGGCCGTTTTTTCGTGTATTTTTTAACTTGGACACGTCTATATCCATAGCACTCTCCTCAAGCCAAGGATGGAACGAATAGCTGCTGTATAAAATGTAATTAGCGGCAAGATATTCAAGACGAATCTTCTCTCCCGAATTAATGTTCACCCCTGTCTTCCGACAGCACCGTCATCGTGCGTGCGGCGGACGGTAGTTTCAAGTTGAAATATTATGGTGTCAGCACGACTAGAGACAAAATCTACCATATATATGATTAGTGCAAAGATAGTACATGATACTGACAGAATAATAGAAAAAAAGGATGGTTTATTGTTCTGCTAGATTGGTTTCAGTCAACCATTATCGGAAAAATGGCGAATTTATGTTACCCAACGTTACAACATATCACATATAAAACGCATTCTCCCGATGAAACATCTACATGTATTAGCAAAAAAGCTATATGGTGTTAGCCCCACAGCATTCACCGTTCCACCATTAAGTAATCCAAGCACCCAGAGCACTTTGAAAGGAAATTGAATGGATTGATAGACAAATAGACATAAACGCCGTTGCGTTTATTCAACATCCTCTTACTTCATAGAATAAGACCATAATTTAGATGTGGTAGCCCTTCAGAAAGTGAAAATTTTACAGGAAATTAATACTCGACCCTTTCTATTGGTTAAATGCAAAGGAAACATGATTTCTGACCTAATGTCCCGTCGTATTCTTGGCGATATGTCTTTAAACAAAGCAATTCTTGTTTTTTCGTGGTCACAGTTCAACGTCAAATAATTCTTAAAACTTCAAACCCCTTTGCGAGTCTTTTGGGATTTCCCTATTCATGAAAGACAGAAATGTACCATTTTGACGGTGCCACCTTTCTCGGTACGGCCGGGAGCGGTACTGCAGATTAGGCTACAATAGAGTATATACCCCAGTCTTGTAAAAATGCGAAAACATTCAAGGTATTACACTTCATCCCGTGAACACACGACCAAACAGATCTTAATGTCTTCACATATATTTAGAATGACCTGTAAGACATTTCAAAACATGCGTTGGAATGGTAAGGGTAGATTTCATAGTATGTGCTTGGGTGGAGCTCATGTCATATCCGTCGAAGCGCCGCCTATATTTATGTACACATCAAGATTTATCCGTGAGTGATTTTAGGATATTTGTTGACATTATAGACTTTTCCTTGAGAACTTTGCCCTTTACTCAACTAGCTGTTCACCAACTTCTATGGAGTAAAAGGACTGTCAGAGAAGCCTGACTGTTACTTACAAAACATGACGATCTTCCACCCAAACATCTGCTTGGAGACCTTATCCAATTTTCTATGAGAACTGCAGCCTTCTATTCAACTGTCCTTCCGTTTAAATGATAAGTCTCTGAATACCAGACACTCTTATGGCCAGCTAACAGCCATAACCACCGTGTCTGGCTCACAGTATGTATTTGCGCACTAACTAATCAATGATGATATTCAAGACTTTTCACAAACAAAATAATAAGATATTGAGTGCCTATATAATGATTACAATGTGCTGTTTAGGCATCGTATAGTAAGGACTGTATTACTACTGGTTATTTGCGAAAAATGAGTCAGCCGCGTCTTTAAATTGCCCGCCCAGTAATAACGTCATTATGTAGTACTCCCAGGCACCGTTGCGCTAGCATTGACTATGCACTATAACAGTCCTGTCCGTGGAACCGGCATTTGCGGGTCAAAATAGTAGATAGCATCAATGTGTGAACATTAAATATGGACTAAAATCTAGATATTGGGAAAAACATATTTGCTACGGTGAATAAGACGTGTAGGAATGCTATTTCCGTGAGAGATAGCACGGGTAATATTGGTACCGCGACCACGAGCGTAGTGTGCGTAGAACGTCAGCTGTATATATACTATGTGTTCGTAGTGCGTTTCTCGGATGTGTGCAGTTAGCTGTTGTTTCCGGTTGGCATCGCACCTGACCCATTGATCGCCCCGGTAGTGTTTCGGCTGATCTGGCCAGCGTTCGGTGTCGACCCCCACTGCACCTCGTCCACGTTCCACCGACTCTCCCGAGGCCCCGCGCTCGGTCGAGAGTCGACCTCCTCCCGCCACCAACCTGCGTGATTGCTGGGTGTAAAGCGTAGCTGCCGCCCCACTAGAGCAGAGCATCTAGACTGAGAGCGCGCCTCGCCCTCCAAACACATCCACACGGCACTGTCTGAGACAGTCTGCCATCTTTTGATTTCGGTAACGTTATCCCCAAATTATTTTGAAGTGTTCTAGGGCCACAGCAAGTAAATTTTATGGATGACATCCTCTGCAGACTCCACAATTAATGTGCGCGGGTGGACTGAAAAATAATGAAGATACCTACATATTCAAATTTGAAGCCCATAAAGCATGTAAGAAGAATTGAAGCGATAATACATGGTATCACAACCAACAAGTCTTATTTTCCTGTAATCAGTAAAACAGTACGAAGCAATGGTGTCGACATTAAACTCATTACAGACAGAACTAGAGTTCCACGAACACATTACCTTCGCCAAATGATCAAGGCTTATAATAGAGAGTGTCATTATTTATAAGACTTTAAAATCGTTGGTGCAAGACTATGTGTCTAGTGTGTTGATAAATGTTAACATGACCTACTTTTGTAGGGCCACCTGTTTACATGACCTGCATCCTGAACCCCAGCTGTGACATAGTGTCTCCGAAATCAGGTCGAACAGTACGAAGCCAATTATAAAAAATTCATTTTTAATTTAATTATGTTAATGAGGCCCTAATATGCATGATTTATGTCTGATAATGCTCACCTTTACTTAGCTCCCTAATGCCACGAGAATTAAAGTCTCATAATTTACCGTTATGGTATTTTAGTATTTTTTCTAATCAATTATGCAAATTACATAGCTATTTGCATAATTGATGCCTATCGATACTCGTCTGTTACAAGAAGTAAGATAGCTGTTAGCACCCCCTCCACTTATGTGACTTAGAATAGCCCATTATGGTATGGTAAACACCGCGACGTGCGTGCGACACTGGAAAATAACCAAAAATTTGATTAAAAATCGCAAAGAAAATAATCTTGAAGTAGTGTATGCAAAAATGATAACGGTGTCATCTGGGTAAACATCCAATGCACAACTACACCAAATTCCAGGTCCTTTGGGACTGGAGGCCTAAATGTACGTTTTTGGTCAGAAAACGGAAGAAAAACCTCAATAAAATCATTTTGAAGGCATTTATTTAAAAAAAATGAAGACAAAAATGGGGGTATGCACTCACTCTACCTGCAAACTAGCCGTGGCGACTAACGAAGGGTGTTTTTGCTTGATATTACATATGCTATCCCTTCTTAGTCGTGGGGCACGCCACAATTCCATTCCGAAAAAAAATTGTCCGGCCGTTTAACTTGGACGGCGGGCCCGATGCTTATTATCCCTGAACTCCTAACGCCCTTACCTGCGTTTTCGGGCACTTTAGCAACGCCGGAAACCCCAAGTTAACTCACAACATGGCCAAACACTGTGATAGTGCACTACAGTCAATAGAAAAGAGCACCGGGCCGCCATTTTTCGTTAAAATGACGTAATATCAACAGTCAGCCTGATTGGCCAGGCTCAGTCATGTGAATATACGCACCAATCAGGCTGACTGTTGATATTACGTCATTTTAACGAAATGATGTTCACCCAAGTGAGTGAATCTGTGAGTGAATCTGTAGGTTGACGTGTCTTGTCTTTGCCTGGGGCGATATATTGGTTTGGATTCAACATCCGGGCAACTTCATCTGCGAACTGTGTAACATCCCTCCTAGCAGAACCCCCATGTTGTGTATCCAGCGTGCACTAAGGTATATAGCTGCTACAAGGGCACACTTCAATTGTCCACAATGTACCGTAGCAGACAAACAAATGTTTGGCAAATACATTTTGGATTCGCTTACATACGTATTACTCATTATCCCATATTGTTTCCATCATCACCAACGTCACCATTCTAAGGACCAAAAATACTTCTGACGACGTAATTCTTCCACGCTGTTTTTGAATTTACATGTTTTAAGAAATAGAAAGATATCCATTACACCACAGCAAGTTAATTATATGGATGACATCCCCTGCTGTCCAAATTTAGCAAAAAAACAAGGTGGGCAAAAACATGATATCACAACCAACACTTTTATTCCTGTATTGAATAATACAGTACGTGACATGTGACTTGTGTCAACATTAAAACCCTTCAACAGAATAAAATAGACATTTCTAAAGATACCAGGTCATATGTTTTTGTTTCTGCTAAAATTGAACCACAGAGCCACAAAGGTATTGATAAATGCCATTAGAAGCTAAGGCTTGTTAGGTTAATTCAGGTAAAGAAGGTTATACTATCAGCCGTACACAGCAAATACACTTGAAATAAAACACATTTCATACACCTTACTTACGCTAATCATATTCCTGCATACTATAACAGAGTATACATTATGTATACTTAAACCTGTGTATACGTAAAATCAGTTTATACTAAATATAATTATAGTAATAACGTTAGCGCAGATTACATCAATGTCATCGATATTATGCGACCTGTCAATTTCGTAAGATGATGAGTGAAACATGACAAGAGCATCAGACACAGTTTGTATGGATAGGTCTGTATAGCAGGTTATAGATGTTATTTTTTTACTCTTTATCCGTGACTCCTGCCCCTCAACTTCGACCTTGTTGAAAAGCGGCCTGTGTGGCTGAACAAGCATTCCAAATAAAATAAAGGCTTTGACTTGACTTGACCTGACTTAACTTGACCTGACTTGACTTGAGAGAATCAATCAATGAATACATTAAATACATAGATATAAAGATATAGACAAGTAGATATATGGCCATTATTTTACTAGATATCTAGATTTAAAGATATGTAGATATATAGATATGTATATATGCTGATGTTTAGACTTAATACATATATAGATATAATGATATATATACTGACGAAACTACTGATTAGTATAATATCTAAGACATTCTAGAGGTCCTAAACCTAAAACGTATTATGTAGATTTATAGACATGTAGATAAATAGATATGTATACACATGTATATATGCTGATGTATAGACTGAATACATATATAGATATAATGATACATATACTGACGAAACTACTGATTAGTATAACATCTAAGACATCCTAGAGGTTCTAAACCTCAAACGTATTATGTAAATCTATAGACATGTATATATATAGATATGTATATATACATGTATGTATATATGCTGATGTATAGACTTATATCTAAGACATCCTAGAGGTTCTAAACCTCAAACGTATTATGTAGATTTATAGATATGTAGGTATATAGATATGTATATATGTATGTATGCTGATGTATAGACTTAACACATATATAGATATAATGATACATATACTGACGAAACTACTGATTAGTATAATATCTAAGACATCCTAGAGGTTCTAAACCTCAAACGTATTATGTAGATTTATAGATATGTAGGTATATAGATATGTATATATGTATGTATGCTGATGTATAGACTTAACACATATATAGATATAATGATACATATATTGACGAAACTACTGATTAGTATAATATCTAAGACATCCTAGAGGTTCTAAACCTCAAACGTATTATGTAGATTTATAGATATGTAGGTATAAAGATATGTATATATGTATGTATGCTGATGTATAGACTTAACACATATATAGATATAATGATACATATATTGACGAAACTACTGATTAGTATAATATCTAAGACATCCTAGAGGTTCTAAACCTCAAACGTATTATGTAGATTTATAGATATGTAGGTATATAGACATGTATATATGTATGTATGCTGATGTATAGACTTAACACATATATAGATATAATGATACATATATTGACGAAACTAATGATTAGTCTAATATCTAAGACATCCTAGAGGTTCTAAACCTCATACGCATTATGTCAGTTAAATGATTAATGATAGCGTTGGGTTAAACATAAATTCACAGAAGTGAAGGAATAATTCTCTTCGGCTACGTTTGTATTTCTTATATTCTTGATTTACAGAAATATGTATGATTACTTGCTCCTGTAAGGCACAGGAGGACCTAATATAAGGCCTAAGGCAACTTAAGGTAGAATGTACAACTATGTGATACAAGTTTTTTGCGTTGTATGATATATATTAACATTCGCGACAGTCAAGAGTTGAATATTTTCCTTTCCCGTTTAAATTTTTATATCCTATGATGGTGAGGAGAAATATGCGGTTTCTCCTGATGCTTCTAATTCTTCGTTTTCACGTGACGTCATAATCGCGTTCGAACGTGAAGTCAGCTAGCCATGTTGGATGATATCAACAAAGCTGTTCGCTCTGCACGGCTGTATGTTGCGACTGTGGACTCCTCCGGAGAAGGAAGCAGCTTTATTCAGAAACGGCCTGGAAGTTTGACAAGTTAACTGCGGACCCAATGAGTACAGGAAATGACCTACTCACCGTTTCTAAAATTCTATCTAATATCAAACTAATAATGCTCTTTTTTGGCGGACTGAAAGTTGTATAAAGTGAACGCCAAATCGACCCGTTATTGTTTACGTTACGTTCCACGTGTGTTTACTTGATACAATGAATGAATGAATTAAACTATGCTTTCTGTAATTTTGTTGACTAAACCTTTGTTATAGTTTGGTTCACAAAGTCACGTGAACAGAATCTTTTGATAAGTTGTACAAGAAAGTTTATCAAAGTTTAACCGGTTAAATTGCGTTCGTATTGGGCTAAGCATAGCCGGCTACATTAGCCGGTTAAATCTTTTAATCTATTCAACGAGCTATGCTAGGCTTGATATGAACGGGGTCGTAGTGAGATTAAAGCATATGTATCTTCATAATAGTCGGTCACGGATCGGGACCGCGAGTGGATTTTTTTAAAACATCCGTTTAAGACATACAACGCCTTTGACTTGTGAACAGAACTTCATAGATTCAAAACCCGGCCGGCATTTTTGTTTATTGTAAAGGCAACAAGCAAAGCAACAATGCATGGGTCTTGAACCAAATTCGCTGCGTCCATGCGGGCCATGCTTGCATGGTCATGCTTGCATGGCCATGCAGCAGCCAATGCCATGCTTGCATGGCCATGCTTGCATTGTGGTGTATTGTGTATGCAAGCATGACCATGCAGCAGCCAATGCCGTACAACGGATGCTTGCGCGCTCTTACAGCGCTCTAAAGCCCCTGTCACACTTATGCGTATATACAAGCCCGCATGGGTTGCGTATCAACATGTTTCTGGTTTAGGTTAAGTTTGCAGCCGAAGGAGTGATTTCTTAGATTCGATCAGTTGGCTGCACAACGGTGGGTCAAAGTAGAAAACAAGCTTTACTTAAACCAAAAAAATATCATTTAAGCCCCTGTCACACTTGTGCGTATATTAAAGTGCGTATGAGGTGCGTATTAACTTTTCTTAGGTTTAAGGAAAGTTTGCGGGGAAGAGGTTGTTTTCTGCGTTGACCCACCGTTGTGCAGCCTAGTTATCGAACCAAGGAAATGACTTCTTGCGCTGAAAACTCAATCTTGAACAAGTACAGGTCAATACGCAACTCATGCGGGCTTGTATATACGCACAAGTGTGACAGGGGCTTTACAGCGCTCACTGCGCTCGCTGCGCGCTCTGGCCAAATTGAGGTTGCAGAGAGAGCGCGGCGAGAGCGTCATCCCAGTGCCGGAATGGGGGCCTAAGGGTCCTGTCACACTTGTGCGTATATTTATGTGCGCGTGAGTTACGCATTAACACTTTTTACCTTCGCCGAGAAGGTTATGCAGAGGGTAGCGTTTGTGTGTTTGTGTGTAGTGGCACAGCATAGCTCGAGAACGCCTTGATGGATTGTCTTGGTATTTGGTATGTTGGTAGGTTTGGATGAGACCTGAAAACGATTAGATTTTTGGCCCCCTAGCGGCTTCTGACGGTACTGCAGCGGAACTTCCTGTTTTGATATCTCGTGTTCTGGACATGCTATGGAACTGATTTTTGAGTGGAAGATAGATCTTTGGACATAGAGTGAGTGGTATTGGTTTGGGCCCCCTAGCGGCTTTTTTGGAACTGCAGGAGTAGGTTTTGCGTCTGACTTTGAAAGCCAATAACTCAAGAAGGGCTTGATGGATGGTAATGATTTTTGGTAAGTTGATAGCTTGAGTGATGATGTACATGATAAAATACTTATTATGCAAATCACTATCTAATTTGCATAATTAATGAGGAAAGTTTGTACATCCGCCAAATTCCATGATAGGACTCTGAAACATGTGTCCATATGTAACTGAGGAAGAGAGAAATATCAATTGATATGAACTATGCAAATGAAGACCTCATTTGCATAATTAATGAGAAAATACTGTAACAAGATGGCCTTCATGGATGGTCATGATTTTTGGTATGTTGATAGCTTGTGTGATGCTTACTATGATTAGACGATAATTATGCAAATCAGATTCTAATTTGCATAATTAATGAGGCAACTTTAAAAATCTGCTTTGTTCCATGATATGACTTCAAATTGTAACTGAGGAAGAGAGGAATGTTGATAGATAGAAAATATGCAAATGTGAGCCTAATTTGCATACTTAATGAATAACTTCTTTAATTCCACACTGGTAAATGACGGTAATTTCGTACATTTAAAGCTTTTTTGTGGCATCGGGAAGTTATGTGAATGTGAACATCGTTGAATCGAATTATGCTAATAAGGGCCTCATTTGCATAATCCATGATAAATATTAGCATAACCCTCTTTGTTATGCTCATAATTTGATAAGCTCATACTTTGGACATGTTATATTTTAAGACAATCAACTGGTATGATTTATAATTGATGAGAAACACTCCTAATACGTCAGTCATAAAGGTTGAAATCATTTGGCGAAGGTATGAGGTCGTGGAACTCTAGGTTTTCGGGGAAAAGGTTGCTTTCTACTTTGACCCACCGTTGTGAAGCCTACTTATCGAACCTAAGAAATCACTTATTCGGCTGCAAACTTAACCTAAACCAAAAACATGCTAATACGCAACTCATGCGGACTTGTATATACGCACAAGTGTAACAGCCTCCAGAGGTCTGAAAATCCGTTATGGACTGTTGTGATTGGCCAAGTGCGCGGCACTTTGTGGCCTCATCTGGTCTATCTTCCGGAACAGTTCGTCAGGAGTGGGACGCTTCTTTGGGTCGACTATCCAGCAGGACCTGATGATTTTGTACACCGACGTCGGACAGTTCTCCGGCTGCTGCAGACGAACCCCTTTCTTCAGTAGTTCCAACATTGTGCACACGTCAGGGTGCATCGGACCTCCAGCATAGCGCGGCTCCTCCCCAAAGCTGGCGATCTCCCACAGCAGCACACCGTACGACCACACGTCACTCTCACACGTGTACACCCCGTCCCGTAACGACTCCACGGCCATCCACTTCAGCGGCAACAGTTCCTCCTCCCCACCCTGGCTGGTGCGTTCGTACGCCGACGACACGTAAACGTCACGCGACAGTCCGAAATCCACGATCTTGGCCACCTTCCTGCCGCTGATGACGACATTACGAGCTGCGATGTCCCGATGCACGATCTTGAGTCGTGCCAGCTCCGATAACCCACTGGCCACGTCACAAGAAAAATCTAGGCGCTCTAACAGTTTGCTATTCCCCGTAGTCTTACACTGTTCACGCAAACTCCACAGGTACCGCCGCAGTTCTTCGTTGCTCGCGTACTCTACCAGGATGTACTGAGGCTCCGACTTAGTCATAACGCCATAAAGCCTCACCAGATTCGGGTGTCCCTCCTTGTCCTCGTGAATCCTGGTGAGGATGGTCATTTCGCGGCGAAAGTCACGGACAGCCGACGCTGTCATGCGGTCAGTCCGGATACACTTAGCGGCCACCAAAACCTCGTAGCCTTCGGGCACGCGCAGTCTTCCCCGTACGACATGGCCGAACTCTCCCTCACCTATCATGTGTTCAAAACGAATGTCTTCTTTGGCTACTTCCCATGGTGAAATGGACGTCATTTCTAAGTCCTCGATTGGGAACTCTCCCTCACCTATCATGTGTTCAAAACGAATATCTTCTTTGGCTACTTCCCATGGTGAAATGGACGTCATTTCTAAGTCCTCGATTGGGAACTCTCCCTCACCTATCATGTGTTCAAAACGAATGTCTTCTTTGGCTACTTCCCATGGTGAAATGGACGTCATTTCTAAGTCCTCGATTGGGAACTCTCCCTCACCTATCATGTGTTCAAAACGAATGTCTTCTTTGGCTACTTCCCATGGTGAAATGGACGTCATTTCTAAGTCCTCGATTGGGAACTCTCCCTCACCTATCATGTGTTCAAAACGAATGTCTTCTTTGGCTACTTCCCATGGTGAAATGGGCGTCATTTCTAAGTCCTCGGTTGGGTGTTTCGGTGTTCTTGCGCGTCGGCGACCCCGCTTTACCAGGATACCAGTCACGATACAACCGATTATAGCAATGGTCGGGATAACGGACGCCAACACTACAACAACGACTTGACTATTATCAGGAATGGAGACGTTCTCACAAAACTCACCCGACTGGCCTTCAGCACAAATACAGCTGCCATTGACTGGATCACACGGGTTGTTGTTCTGACAGTTACAGTCCTCACTGCAGTTCCGGCCGAATGTGCCAGGCGCGCATGTGTGCTCACACTTGTCTCCATGACGACCAAGAGGGCACAGACAACCCTCCCACCTGTTACACATCCCTCCGTACTGACAGTCACACACTTGGCTGCAAGCTTCCCCATGATAGTTGGGTTGGCACTCCGTAGCGTTGAGAATGAAAGTCGCATTAAAAAGTTGACCATCATCAGCCTGTACCAGACAACTATATCTGCCGTTAGCTGTTTCTAGGACCGGCTGAAAGCTGATGGAATTGTTCTGTACCGCCCCTTCTTCGATGACTTTTGCGTCGTTATTTGTATTTCCTGATTGAAGAACCCACGTCATATTTGCTACATGAATGTGTGGAGCCAGGCAGGTCAAAGTTAGATTGGTGCCGATGTACTTCACGACTGAATTGCTAGGTGTCTCAAGGATGACGACTTCGGGCCATGGAAAATCACATGCCCTCCCTCTCCAGCCCGGACGGCACTCACACGCACCGTTAAATCCATGGCAACGAGCACCGTTCTTGCAAACACAGTCTTTGTCACAGTACATACCGTACAAGCCCTCATGACATCCTGTAACGTTGTACTGAAATGTGTACACAAGATGTCCCCCTCCAGCAATGAGCGTGACGTTTGCGCTACATCGCATCGAATGTAGTATTGTGGACCGCATTTCATCAAACTCTATAAGAATAACATAGCGGTCTCTTATATGGAACGGACCACTTTGTACCCATTGAGGAATGGTGTCGTTGTGAGCAATATGCAAGTCCATGAAAATAAGCTTCCCTTTACTGTCCCCCTCTAGGTCGTGACAGTTGAGTTCGAGCTTACCTTGTTGTGGTCCTTGAAGCGACGCGAAGAGTAAACTTGTATCTGGATCGACTACCGGATCCGGCGTTGCGGGACCAACGATTCGTAGGGAACAATCGCCGCTCAAAACGAAGTTATTCGGTAAGTCCGTGGCGTACGGCTTCCAACTTTCCAAAAGTTCGCTAGCGCTATTCGACGTAACTTGACCCCCGTTAACTGAAGCATAAAATCTGTCAATGCTGACTACGGTATAATTCCCGCCCCTCTCTCCGTCCGAAAGGACTGGCGTTTCACACAATTTGTTATAGAATGGCGGGTATCCCGGCACGTCCATGACTACGATGACGACGTTCACGTACGAAACGTTTTTGTTCCCGGTGTTCGTCAGTTCCACCGTCAGGTTGTACAGTGAGCGCAACTTGTAGTCCAACGGAGCGGCAACGATCAACGTCAAGTTCTCGTCGGCACGAACCCCAAACCGTCCCGAATCGACCCCAGTAGTTATGTTTGCCGAAAACGTCCCGTTGCCGCCTTCTGCAGAACTGACGTTGCTGGCGGCAAGTAAATCTCTCAGCTGCGCCACTGTGGTATTTACTGACACATCCTCGGGTATTTCCACATTTTTACTCAAAACAGAAATGTCTTGATAAGCCTGGACGCCAGACAGCAGTTCGGCCAGAAGTACAGCACAGAATGTAGCACGAAGTGCCATCTTGGTGGACGAAAAATGGAGCATAATAAGAATCTTCCCGGCCAACCTCTGCTAGCTTTTTTAGTTCTACTGAGTACAAACTTCCTCAAAGCAGTGCATGCCCCACAAAGCAGGCACGCGGAACTTTGGTATAGTGTTACACTTTGCATTTCAAAACACTGCTTCAAAGCGTTACGGGTAACAGTGACTTTGGGGCCCCGAGAGGGGTATGTCAACATCGGTGGCTGTGATGTTAGGGCTCTATCATCATATTTTGCCCAAACTATAAGCATGGTCAAAATATTCTGTTTTTGGTCATGTTTTTTCTCCTCCTCCTGTCAAATCTTCAAATCAAAGACAGCATATTTTGCCCATCTCCCTCTCAATGCAAAAAATAAGTTATAAAGTCATCCCTGTGCAAAAAACATCTGCCTAAAAGGGAACTATTGCAAAGTCATTCCAGCCCCGAAATGGAGCTTGTGTCCCCTATGCAGGAACGGATGCTAGAATGGTGCGAATGGACTTTCACAGGAACGTAGTGTTTGTTTATATAAGCTCCTTGGTTTGAGGTTATTCTTTAACTTTGGACAAAATGGCTACAGTATTCTTCAATACCAGTAACTTCTGAACTGGTAAAACTAGAAGGACACAAAAATTCATCGGGCTTATTCAACGACTGCGTAGCTTTGCAGGGCGTTCAACTGCAGTAAAGCCCCTGTCACACTTGTGCGTGTGGCCGTTACGTGTGAGTTGCGCGTTGACATTTTTTCCATACGCCGCCGTGCGCACAATACGCATATCACACGCATCTCGGTCGATTTGTGTAAGTTTTATGTACGCGGCCATACGCACAATATGGCCCAGTAGGTATGATAGTTTGGGGTATTAACGAAATTACGCTAATACGCAAGTTATTCGTTATGAATAGTTTTCGATTGTTTTGATGAGTGTGTGAGGTACATGTAACATGTGAAGAACGAAATGTTAGTCACACCTTCGTTAAAACAATCGAAAAATTCCACAACTGTTGTGCATACGGCTGCGTATTGTATTTTGTCTGTGCGCGGCTCACACGCGGCGTTTGTGCGCTCAAGTGTGACAGGGCCCTAGGGTTTGAACGAGTGCTGTCTTGCTCGCACGTAGGTCAGCTCCTCAAAACGTAAACAAAGAGGACGGGGAGCCTGTTGGGGTGTTTTGTTAAAAGTATCGATGGTTTTAGTCGGTAACTGTGTTGAACGTGCTGGCGGCGAGCGTACTGTACTGAAATTTGCTACTGAAAATGCGTAGAATAGCTTGAGTCGGGCCTACGCAGTATAAACAAACACTTCGTCCGCGGCTGTGCAACACTCCAAACTGTGTGTAATTTGGCTGAAGATACGCAGCGGCGCTCGACAGTCTGTACTGTAGTTTCGCGAGTAAAAGCTGTCACAATTACGAAGTTCAACAACACAACCTACAGGTCAGTGACCCCCAAGCCCCACCTGGCGTGTAACTTAAGCTTGACAGGCCAGTTGTCTTGCAGGTGGCACGTAATTATCGAATTGGGGACGTTTTAAACTTGATTTTGAACAGGGGTGATTAAAAAAGTTCACTTTTTATAGAGGTGTTTTCTGAACGGTCCAGTATGTATGGGAGTTCCTGTGAAAGTCCATTCGCACCATTCTAGCATCCGTTCCTGCATAGGGGACTCAAGCTCCATTTCGGGGCTGGAATGACTTTGCAATAGTTCCCTTTTAGGCAGATGTTTTTGCACAGGGATGACTTTATAACTTATTTTTTGCATTGAGAGGGAGATGGGCAAAATATGCTGTATTTGATTTGACAGGAGGAGGAGAAAGAAACATGAGCAAAAACAATATGTATCGCCCATAACGTTACCTATAGTATGGGCTATACATAATGATCGTGTGTGGTACCGCGGGATACATCCAGGTTTGCAAAGCTAGAGACAAGGATTCTCCTACGCTGGGAGTCTCCTGAGGCAGACTGACTGTGACTTCGTGATGCAGGCTCTACTCAATTCGTCTCAGCTGAAGACTTCAATTTCTCGCCTCTATTGCTCTCCTGAACGGAACTGCCGTGCCTCAGAAATCTCCGTCTTTTTACTTATTTGTACGGGTTTTTTACCATTGCTAAATGTGCAAATGCCTATTTACTGCATCTAAGACGTTTTTGCGATAGAACCGATAGAAGTTTATGACGTATTTTCCCATTTTCGGTATGTTGACCATTGCCGGAGGGTAATAAAGATCTTTCTTTTTCGAAATCAGTTGAAAATCAATGCACGCGCTGATGTCATCCATAGACTACAAAGGTTCAACATATTTCATGGAGTTATGAGTTCTCCGAACTATTTTTGTTTGTTTGTTTTGTTTTTGTTTTAACCCTTGTCCTGCTGGATTTCCAGGGCAAAAATATACCCCCGCTGCTAAAGTTCCCAGACACCTTTGAAACAAAGGGTACTAGTCTGATATGCTCATTTTTAGTTACTTCGCTTTTACAAATACCGCCCGGGCGCAACGCACGCGTTCTAGAAATACCCTTAAACCGACAATTGTCAGGGCTAGCATACAGAACAAGCATGTGCAACCCGACAATTGTCGGGCTCAGCAAGACTAGGGTTTTAAGTGTCTTTTAAGGCGTATATTTCGGGCTCCTGTGCCCTTATATTAGAACCAGATGCTTGGTATGTCTTGGGCATATTTACATTTTAGCATACACTATCGTAAGATGAGTTATGGAGTTTTCCTTGGCAACTCTCAGCCCAAAAGAATGTAACTGTATCAAATTAATATGGCATTCCATGAGAGTTTGTTGCACATCCCAGTCCATGGTAGTGCACGGCAAAAAGTGTTTCGCGGGTTCAGTTAACAGTTACCCTGGGAGACCAGACACCGTATATCGGCGCGCCACCAAGCACCGCACGCGCGCCGAATCGGCTAGCGGAGCTTGGGTTTACAGCGGAGTGTGGGGCGGGGTCGGTCTTCGGGGGCAGCGGGAGGGTGGGTTCGGGAAAGCTTGGGCGCGCGTGCGGTGCTTGGTGGCGCGCCGATATACGGTGTCTGGTCTCCCAGGGTAGTTAACAGTTCACACTGCTCAGAACCTGCTGCGAAATGACATCAAATACGTACTAACACGGCTGTGAAGCGTGAGAAGTAATATGTTTTGGGATGAAAACTGATTTGGGACTCCAACCGTACTTCCGGGTATGCTTCCAGTTTGAATTCGACGCAGCCCTTTGCTCCAAATTGACGTTTGATTATCCTTGTACCCATACCATCGAGAGCTCGCCGTTATCTCTACGGTGATGTGCGTGTTTCCCGCCGCCCAGTTCATTAGCGCAAACCGGCAAATTTTTCCGAGGCGGCGGTAGTTAGAAAGGCCAGCTGGAAAGATAGCTAGCCTGATAGAAAAAGCTTCCTGTGATCCATCGAAAATACAGGCTAAGTAATTTTTTTCCGAATGTTAGCACTCTTACTCCTTCTGAACAATATCAATGAATGAATGAAAAACCTTTATTGTACGTTTATGCTCTCACATGCGGGGTGTTTGCACTCGAATGTCCGTGATATAGGTGTTGTCCGCCATACTGGATAAGGAAATCTGAAAGTTGTAAGGTATATGGGGTTCCAAAGTAAGATCTTTTGATCCGGAAGCGGGATTATTACCATAAGATTGGTTGTTGGTAGCATTATCAAAATGAGAGCACCGAGATTGTCAGGTAAAGCAAGGGTAGGTTAATTCAGGGGTAGAAGGTACATGTATACTATCAGTCGTACACAGCAAATACACTTGAAATAAAACACATTGCATACACCTTACTTACGCTAATCATATTCCTGCATACTATACCAGAGTATACATTATGTATACTTAAACCTGTGTATACGTAAAATCAGTTTATACTAAATATAATTATAGTAATAACGTTAGCACAGATTACATCAATGTCATCGATATTATGGGACCTGTCAATTTCGTAAAATGATGAGTGAAACATGACAAGAGCATCAGACACAATTTGTATGGATAGGTATGTATAGCAGGTTATAGATGTTATTTTTTTACTCTTTGTCCGTGACTCCTGCCCCTCAACTTCGACTTTGTTGAAAAGCGGCCTGTGTGGCTGAACAAGCATTCGAAAGAAAATAATTGGCTTTGACTTGACTTGACCTGACTTGACTTGAGAGAATCAATCCATGAATACATTTAATACATAGATATAAAGATATAGACAAGTAGATATATGACCATTATCTTACTAGATATGTAGATTTATAGATATGTAGATATATAGATATGTATATATGCTGATGTATAGACTTATATCTAAGACATCCTAGAGGTTCTAAGCCTCAAACGTATTATGTAGATTTATAGATATGTAGGTATATAGATATGTATATATGTACGTATGCTGATGTATAGACTTAATACATATATAGATATAATGATACATATACTGACGAAACTACTGATTAGCATAATATCTAAGACATCCTAGATGTTCTAAACGTACATACGTATTATGTCAGTTAAATGATTAATGATAGCGTTGGGTTAAACATAAGTTCACTGAAGTATATAAAAGGGGAATAATTCTCCTCGGCTGCGTTTGTATTTCTCATATTCTTGATTTACAAAAATATGTATGATTACTTGCTGCTGTAGTTTGCACGAGATGGAAACTTGCTACCCAGTGTGCCTGTACGGCACAGGAGGACCTAATATAATAAGGTCTGAGGTAACTTAAGGTAGTATGCACAGCAAACTATGTGATACGCCTATTTGCGTAGCATAATATATATCAACATTCGCGACAGTCAAGAGTTGAATATTTTCCTTTCCCGTTTAAATTTGTATATCTTATGATGGTAAGGAGAAATATGCGGTTTCTCCTGATGCTTCTAATTCTTCGTTTTCACGTGACGTCATAATCGCGTTCGAACGTCAGCTAGCCATGTTGGATGATATCAACAAAGCTGTTCGCTCTGCACGGCTGTGTGTTGCGACTGTGGACCCCTCCGGAGAAGGAAGCAGCTTTATTCAGAAACAGCCTGGAAGTTTGACAAGTTAACTGCGGGTTCAATGAGTACAGGATATGACCTACTCACCGTTTCTAAAATTCTATCTGATATCAAAGTAATAATGATCTTTTTGGCGGACTGAAAGTTGTTTTGTCACATGGTCTGTCATGGACGTACTGCCGGTGTACCTTAGCACGTAAATCGAGTCTGCGAGCTCTTAATGGCCGTTTTTTACCACATACCACCACCGTCTTTAATAATCGGACAACAGTGGTCGCTAGAATCTGGCGATGGTCGCTTAAGCTTTGCACAATGCTCTGAAGAACCCCTTCGGTCACTCGATGGATTTGTACAGAATCGAAAGTCGGGCGTGCCTCCAGCGAGCTTCGCACTTGTGTATATATGGGGAAGATTCTATGAGCCTTGGCCGAGCTCCTGTCAACTTCATTAACACAACTTGGCACCTGAGTTAAACATGTGCCAGGCATTTTAAGTTTGCATTTTCAGCATAAAGTGAACGCCAAATCGACCCGTTATTGTTTACGTTCCACGTGTTTTTACTTGATCAAATGAATGAATGAAACTATGCTTTCTGTAATTCTATTGACAAAACCTTTGTTATAGTTTTGTTCACAATGTCACGTGAACAGACTCTTTTGATAAGTTGTACAAGAAAGTTTATCAAAGTCTAACCGGTTAAATTGCGTTCATATTGGGCTAAGCATAGCCGGCTAAATTAGCCGGTTAAATCTTTTAATCTATTCAACCAGCTATTTCAATATGAACGGGGTCGTAGTGAGATTAAAGCATATGTATTTTCATAATAGTCGGTTACGAATCGAGGCCGCGAGTGGATTTTTTTAAAACATCCGTTTAATACGTACAACGCCTAGACTTGTGAACAGAACTTCATAGACTCCAAATCCGGCCGGCCTTTTTGTTTATTGTAATGGAAAATACCGTACAACGCGTGCTTGTATGTATCAGTAGCTAAGCCGAGATAAGTCATGGGTCTTTAACCAAATTCGCTGCGTCCATGCGGGCCATGCTTGCATGGTCATACTTGCATGGCCACGCAGCAGCCAATGCCATGCTTGCATGGCCATGCTTGCATTGTAGTGTATTGTGGTGTATGCTAGCATGACAATGCATGGATCTTGAACATGGCCAAGCTGCATTGTGGTGTATGCAAGCATGGCAATGAAGCAGCCAATGCCGCACAACGGATGCTTGTGCGCTCTTACGGCGCTCTTAGTTTGGGCGCTCTTATGGCCCTGTCACACTTGTGCGTATAGTCCGCATGAGTTGCGTATTAACAAGTTTTTGGTTTAAGCTTGCAGCCGAAGAAGTCATTTATTTGGTTCGATAAGTAGGCTTCACAACGGTGGGTCAAAGTAGAAAACAACAAGTTTTATAATTCCTAGAATTTTGGTGACGTTATCACGTAATATGACGTAATTATGACGTCATTGATGTGATTTTATTGGCTAAATAGGGAATTCCCGTAATATCTAAAGGTATTAAACAAAATAGTATGTGTTGTTAATTTTAAGGTATACCAAGACATATTACGTAGATCGTAACTACGTTGACGTCAAAATGACGTCATTGAATGACGCCACGTGTTTTTAGCGACCCCTTGGGATCCGCCATCTTGGAACGACCATTTTGAAATTTTCAAAATTATTTTTTTCCACTTATGACCCCCCAAAACACTGAAATTAGACTAGAAACGTTAATCTAAATGTTTCTGGTAAAGAAAATGCCACGTAGTGACGATTTTGAAGGTGAAAAATTAGTGTAATGGTCCGCCATTTGGATTTTGACCGATTACGTCATCAAATTAGCATAAATTATAAACATTAACCCTTAAGCTGCCAGGTTTTTTAGCCAAGTAAAAATAAAAAATGTTTGACCCCTGACCTTCCTCACGAAACCCACGAAACACCCTGCGGCCCTAACTCCCCTACCTTCCGGGCTTCGAGCGCTACACGCACGCAAAGCTGTTTTCTTCTGGGGAATACCCTATCCCGGTTATAACTGGGCCCAGCACACAAGGCATGTTTCTGTATCCCTGTTTAAACCGGGACTGGCAGCTTAAGGGTTTTAAATCATGAAAGTTACATCTAATTACATATGATGCAATACATATAGGAAAACTAGTGTGGTTGAGCAAGAAAACCTAAGAAATATCATTGTTTTAAAAAAATCAGTGATTTTTGCATAAAATGCCTTTCAGAAACCCGTTGCCATGGCAACACGAAAAATGAGAAACTTATACAATTATCATAATATTGTTGCCAACTAAATTTTAGGAAAAATCACCAAGTTTGGTAGTCCTAGCATATGTCGTTAACGCCGAGGTCTGGATAGGGGAAAGTTTGCGGGGAAGAAGTTGCTTTCTGCGTTGACCCACCGTTGTGAAGCCTACTTATCGAATCAAGGAAATGACTTCTTGGGCTGAAAACTCAATCTTGACCAAAAACATGTTAATACGCAACTCATGAGGGCTTGTATATACGCACAAGTATAACAGGGGCTTTATGGACTGTTGTGATTGGCCAAGTGCGCAGCGTGCCTTTGTGGCCTCATCTGGTCAATCTTCCGGAACAGTTCATCAGGAGTGGGACGCTTCGTTGGATCGACTATCCAGCAGGACCTGATGATTTTGTACACCGACATCGGACAGTTCTCCGGCTGCTGCAGACGAACCCCTTTCTTCAGTAGTTCCAACATTGTGCAGACGTCGGGGTGCATCGGACCTCCAGCATAGCGCGGCTCCTCCCCAAAGCTGGCGATCTCCCACAGCAGCACGCCGTACGACCACACGTCACTCTCACACGTGTACACCCCGTCCCGTAACGACTCCACGGCCATCCACTTCAGCGGCAACAGTTCCTCCTCCCCACCCTGGCTGGTGCGTTCGTACGCCGACGACACGTAAACGTCACGCGACAGTCCGAAATCCACGATCTTGGCCACCTTCCTGCCGCTGATGACGACATTACGAGCTGCGATGTCCCGATGCACGATCTTGAGTCGTGCCAGCTCCGATAACCCACTGGCCACGTCACAAGAAAAATCTAGGCGCTCTAACAGTTTGCTATTCCCCGTAGTCTTACACTGTTCACGCAAACTCCACAGGTACCGCCGCAGTTCTTCGTTGCTCGCGTACTCTACCAGGATGTACTGAGGCTCCGACTTAGTCATAACGCCATAAAGCCTCACCAGATTCGGGTGTCCCTCCTTGTCCTCGTGAATCCTGGTGAGGATGGTCATTTCGCGGCGAAAGTCACGGACAGCCGACGCTGTCATGCGGTCAGTCCGGATACACTTAGCGGCCACCAAAACCTCGTAGCCTTCGGGCACGCGCAGTCTTCCCCGTACGACATGGCCGAACTCTCCCTCACCTATCATGTGTTCAAAACGAATGTCTTCTTTGGCTACTTCCCATGGTGAAATGGACGTCATTTCTAAGTCCTCGATTGGGAACTCTCCCTCACCTATCATGTGTTCAAAACGAATGTCTTCTTTGGCTACTTCCCATGGTGAAATGGACGTCATTTCTAAGTCCTCGATTGGGAACTCTCCCTCACCTATCATGTGTTCAAAACGAATGTCTTCTTTGGCTACTTCCCATGGTGAAATGGGCGTCATTTCTAAGTCCTCGGTTGGGTGTTTCGGTGTTCTTGCGCGTCGGCGACCCCGCTTTACCAGGATACCAGTCACGATACAACCGATTATAGCAATGGTCGGGATAACGGACGCCAACACTACAACAACGACTTGACTATTATCAGGAATGGAGACGTTCTCACAAAACTCACCCGACTGTCCTTCAGCACAAATACAGCTGCCATTGACTGGATCACACGGGTTGTTGTTCTGACAGTTACAGTCCTCACTGCAGTTCCGGCCGAATGTGCCAGGCGCGCATGTGTGCTCACACTTGTCTCCATGACGACCAAGAGGGCACAGACAACCCTCCCACCTGTCGCACGTCCCTCCGTACTGACAGTCACACACTTGGCTGCAAACTTCCCCGTGATAGTTAGGTCGGCACTCCGTAGCGTTCAGAATGAAAGTCGCATTAAAAAGTTGACCATCATCAGCCTGTACCAGACAACTATATCTGCCGTTAGCTGTTTCTAAGACCGGCTGAAAGCTGATGGAATTGTTCTGTACCCCCCCTTCTTCGATGACTTTTCCGTCGTTATTTGTATTTCCTGATTGAAGAACCCACGTCATATTTGCTACATGAATGTGTGGAGCCAGGCAGGTCAAAGTTAGATTGGTACCGATGTACTTCACGACTGAATCGCCAGGTGCCTCTAGGATGACGACTTCGGGCCATGGAAAATCACATGCCCTCCCTCTCCAGCCCGGACGGCACTCACACGCACCGTTAAATCCATGGCAACGAGCACCGTTCTTGCAAACACAGTCTTTGTCACAGTACATACCGTACAAGCCCTCATGACATCCTGTAACGTTGTACTGAAATGTGTACACAAGATGTCCCCCTCCAGCAATGAGCGTGACGTTTGCGCTACATCGCATCGAATGTAGTATTGTGGACCGCATTTCATCAAACTCTATAAGAATAACATAGCGGTCTCTTATATGGAACGGACCACTTTGTACCCATTGAGGAATGGCGTCGTTGTGAGCAATATGCAAGTCCATGAAAATAAGCTTCCCTTTACTGTCCCCCTCTAGGTCGTGACAGTTGAGTTCGAGCTTACCTTGTTGTGGTCCTTGAAGCGACGCGAAGAGTAAACTTGTATCTGGATCGACTACCGGATCCGGCGTTGCGGGACCAACGATTCGTAGGGAACAATCGCCGCTCAAAACGAAGTTATTCGGTAAGTCCGTGGCGTACGGCTTCCAACTTTCCAAAAGTTCGCTAGCGCTATTCGACGTAACTTGACCCCCGTTAACTGAAGTATAAAATTTGTCATTGCTGACTACGGTATAATTCCCGCCCCTCTCTCCGTCCGAAAGGACTGGCGTTTCACACAATTTGTTATAGAATGGCGGGTATCCCGGCACGTCCATGACTACGATGACGACGTTCACGTACGAAACGTTTTTGTTCCCGGTGTTCGTCAGTTCCACCGTCAGGTTGTACAGTGAGCGCAACTTGTAGTCCAACGGAGCGGCAACGATCAGCGTTAAGTTCTCGGCACGAACCCCAAACCGTCCCGAATCGTCCCCAGTAGTGATGTTTACCGAAAACGTCCCGTTGCCGCCTTCTGCAGAACTGACGTTGCTGGCGGCAAGTAAATCTCTCAGCTGCGCCACTGTGGTATTCACTGCGACATCCTCGGGTATTTCCACATTTTTACCCATAGCAGAAATGTCTTGATGAGCCTGGAGGCCAGACAGCAGTCCGGCCAGCAGTACAGCACAGAACGTAGCACGAAGTGCCATCTTGGTGGACGAAAAATGGAGCATAATAAGAATCTTCCCCACCAACCTCTGCTAGCTTTTTTAGTTCTACTGAGCACAAACTTCCTCAAAGCAGTGCATGCCCCACAAAGCAGGCACGCGGAACTTTGGTATAGTGTTACACTTTGCATTTCAAAACACTGCTTCAAGGTGTTATTGGTGACAATGACTTTGAGGCCCCGAGAGGGGTATGTCAACATCGGTGGCTGTGATGTTAGGGCTCTAACATTATATTTTGCCCAAACTATAAGCATGGTCAAAATATTCTGTTTTTGGTCATATTTTTTCTCCTCCTTCTGCCAAATCTTCAAGTCAAATACAGCATATTTTGCCCATCTCCCTCTCAATGCAAAAATTAACTTCTTAAGTCATCCCTGTGCAAGAAAATCTGCCTAAAAGTGAACTATTGCAAAGTCATTCCAGCCCCCAAATGGAGCTTGTGTCCCCTATACAAGAATGTATGCTAGAATGGTGCGAATGGACTTTCGCAGGAACTCCCATGCATACTGGACCGTTCAGAAAACACCTCTATAAAAAAGTGAACTTTTTTAATCACCCCTGTTCAAAATCAAATTTAAAACGTCCCCAATTCGATAATTACGTGCCACCTGCAAGACAACTGGCCTGTCAAGCTTAAGTTACTCGCCAGGTGGGGCTTGGGGTCACTGACCTGTAGGTTGTGTTGTTTAACTTCGTAATTATGTTTCGCCAATGATATTGATTTTGCCAGGTTTGTTCTCCTTCTTCCTGTCAAATCTTCAAATCAATTCATCTCGGTCGTCAGTCGACCAATTGGCTGAAATTTGGTATGAAGGTAGAGTAAGTTAATACCCCTAGACCTTTTTTATTTTTTTGATATAAGTTTTTAAAATGATTTTATCGAGTTTTTTTGGTCATTTTCAGACAAAAGTCGCACATTATGGCCTGCAGTGCCGTGGTGTTGAAACCTAAGGACCTGAAATTTGGTTTAGTTGTGCATTGGACATATACCGAAAAGACCCCATTATTTTTTTGGCAAACACTACTTCAGAATGATTCATTTTGCAATTTTTTGAAGAAATTTGTGAAACTTTTGCAAAGCCTGAGTTGTGTTACAGTTTCACGGTAGCTTGGGTTACGCCTTCAGTCGCCCAGTTTCGTAGCCCTATGATAGGGCTAATGCATAAGGCTGCAGGTAAAAGAAGCCCTCCAACAGTCGCCGTGGCTACCAGTTTCGGAAACTCTCAGCAGCTGAATATAAAAAGTACTTAGTACTACCCAAAATACTAACTCCAACCAATGAGGTTTTATATATAAACCTCCTTACTCCAACCTACTTGCTCCTGGCGGATGGAATCTCATAAGTATCACACAAGACGGCTTGCAATCGCTGTGCACGTGGATACGATATAAATAATATTTTGACGGCAGAATTTTTGTTTGTTTGTAGTTTTTTCATGGCAGATCAGATGCCCGGTTTGGTAGAAAATGATGATTAAAAAACGCAACTCAAAAACAGTGTCATACAACGCCGAGAAGATATGGAACTAGAGTTCCACGACCTCATACCTTCGCCAAATAATTTTAACCTTTATGACTGACGTATTAGGAGTGTTTCTCATCAATCATAAATCATACCAGTTGATTGTCTTAAAATATAACATGTCCAAAGTATGAGCTTAACAAATTTATCATCAATTATGCAAAGGAAGCCCTTATTAGCATAATTTGATTCAACGATGTTCACATTCACATAACGTCCCGATGCCACAAAAAAGGATTAAATGTATGAAATTGCCGTCTTTTGCCAGTGTGGAATAATAGAAGTTACTCATTAAGTATGCAAATAAGGCCCACATTTGCATATTTTCTATCTATCAACAGTCCTCTCTTTCTCAGTAACAATTTGAATTGTCATATCATGGAACAAAGCGGATTTTTAAAGTTGCCTCATTAATTATGCAAATTAGAATCTGATTTGCATAATTATCGGCCAATCATACTAAGCATCACAAAAACTATCAACATACAAAAAATCATGACCATCCATCAAGGCCATCATGTTATAGTATTTTTGCATTAATTATGCAAATGAGGTCTTCATTTGCATAGTTCATATCAATTAATATTTCTCTCTTCCTCTGTTACATATGTCACATGTTTCAGAGTCCTATCATGGAATTTGGCGGATGTATAAACTTTCCTCATTAATTATGCAAATTAGATACTGATTTGCATAAGACGTGTCTAATCATGTACATCATCACTCAAGCTATCTACCTACCAAAAATCATTACCATCCATCAAGCCCTTCTTGAGTTATTCCCTTTCAAAGTCAGACGCAAAACCTGCTCCTGCAGTTCCAAAAAAGCCGCTAGGGGGCCCAAACCCACACCACTTACTCTCTGTCCAAAGATCTATCTACCACTCAAAAATAAGTTCCATAGCATGTCCAGAACACGAGATATCAAAACAGGAAGTTCCGCTGCAGTACCGTAAGAAGCCGCTAGGGGGCCCAAAATCTCATCGTTTTTAGGTCTCATCAAAACCTACCAACATACCAAATACCAAGACAATCCATTAAGGCATTCTCGAGTTATTCTGTGCCACTACAAACAAACAAACAGACAGACAAACGCTACCCTCTGCATAACCTTCTCGGCGAAGGTAACAACGCACTGTGGGAACAACGTAAACCAAGGGTCAATGACCCCTACTGTAGGAATAAGAAACATTGACGGGAAGCGGCGCTTTTTACTAGCAAGGACCTGCAACACTAGAATTGCAGCTGATTTGGTCAAAGATTCAGTTTACCTGCTGTAACATAAAAAAAATAAGCAGTTTAATTATCGGATTATTTTTATTTTCTGTGTTGAATTCTACAATGTTATAACATAGATTATGTGACGCGTCTTGGCCGATTTAAAAGCAAACATGTCGCCATGAACAGGGATGATCCAATAACCAACAATCAATCAGCGAGAAGAATACTAGTAGTTAATGATTGACAGAAATGTAAAACCTAGATCCATGAACGAAGTAATGCCATTGGTCACCGAAGAAAACCAACATTCATCCGGGGAAATGCTTACCCAGGTGGCTTGCGTCGCTAGTTAATTTGCCAGAACGTAGGAATTTACGTGTGTGTGTGTATTCAATAAATGTTACAACCTTTATGACTGGCGGGCTGGAATTTTCGCTGAATATTTTATTTTTGCTTTGTATACTTATAAAAGCCGTCACAATTTCAACTATAGTTAGAATATACATGTAATTTTCTTGTAAGAATAAAGGTCCCATCTCGTGCCTCACGTTCGATGTGGCCTAGCTTTTTTTTTTCACAATTTCAGGCATTAACGTTAAATCGTGTCTCCTAATGTAGGTCAGGTGTTTCAATTCAGTTACTTCTGAATAGTACGCGACGAAAAGTGAAAGTCTGCAAAATTCCGGTCTTTTGCAGGGGGTGTTCCGCAGACATTCTCACATGCACAGTTTCTGCGAAAAATCTCGCAAGCCTTTGCGGTAAGAAGTTGCCAAACTATACGAAAAGCTCTTGACGTCTCACAGAAGACAGAACTTGTAAAGAGATTTTTTTTGCACAGGGGTGATTTGGAACAGTCAATTTATGCATGGGGAGGGAGGTGGGCAAAGTATGTTGGTCTTGCAAATGTTGCCTTTCTACATGTACATGATATTTCAACTTGCCCAGGTTTTATTCTGGGACAGCCTGCCAAACTGTCAAACAGCCTGCCAAACTGACAAAATGGGCTGTCCCAAAATAACTCCTGAAATTGAAAAAGCAATTTTTTTGTAGCTATTTTATCATGTTTCAATTTGCCCAGGTATTATTTTGGGACAGCCCAGTTTTGAATGGGGAGGAGTATTGGCGAAACATGCTGTATTTGCTCAGGAGCAAATGACGGCCTTTCTAGTTGGTGACTCTTTTTGTGATTTGAATATATGTAAAGTTCCATTAATCTATAAGGGACAGTTTGACATGATTAGGTGTGAATAATTTCTGCTTATCATCATAATTTATGCAAAAAGAGGGAACATCGTCTTTTGCAACTAACGCTATTCAGACAAGCGGGCTCTTTTGAGGCCAGCGCCAATACTTCATGTCATATATCATCTGAATGTCTGAACGCTAGAACAACCAAACTTGGTCACCTTTGCTAAAATTTCATGTTGCTATGGCAATCGGTTTCTGAGAGCCATATTTGGTCCCTAATGTTGGATTTAACAATGTAATTTTAGGGTTGTCTTTTTAAACTGCACTTATTTTCTTATATCAATACCATCAAATGTAATTCCCTATAACTTTTATGATCTAATATTCATAACTTATGCAAATTTTATTACGTCATCGGTCCATATCTAAGATGGCGGGCGATATAATTAGATTAGCTATAACCGGCTATTTCAATCTCAAATTTCATCATTGCCATGTTTATTGAAACAGAAACAATCTTAATATACACGTTTTAGCCCATTTTTATTGTGCTTTTAGGTTGTATGATGAAAAAATGCATTGAAAAAAATTCAAGAAGGAGGAACCAAGATGGCGGATTTCACTAGTGGTAGCTGAATATGAATGTAATTTTATGACGTCATCTCGACGTTGCCATCGACAAATAACGTCCTTGGATACATTATAATTTGTCGTACATAATTTCTATTAAAGTTTTATCGTGTACCTATTAACTGTTATATGGAAATACCCAATTCGGTGGTTTTCGCCAATAAAATCACATAAATGACGTCATAATACGTCGCAACGTCATAAATCTTTACGGTCATTAAAAATGTTGCTTTTTCACGTTTCTACAAAATCATATTTTGTTACTATGATCATAATAACCCTTGGCATACATGTTACTAGATGATAAGTATCAAACAATAGGGAATATGAGTGCAGATTTTGCTGGGGTCAGTTTTGACCCCACTGGACCATGCGTAAACATTCTAGGATAACTTAATCAACAATGAGTTAATATCGGTAAAAAAAAGTATGAGAAGTTATAAGACATATATATACAAACAAACTCATAGGAAGAATTTTGTTTTCGACTAAAAATGTCAAAATGGCACATGTTGATATACGCCTGGGGTCAGTTTTGACCCCATACGGTGGTTTGAGGGTTAAATTTACATGTTTTAAGCTATAAGAAATAGAACGAAATCCATTACACCACAGCAAGTTAACTATATGGATAACATCCTCTGCTGTCCAAATTTAGCAAAAAGAACAAGGTGGGCAAAAACATGATATCACAACCAACACTTTTATTCCTGTATGCAATAATACAGTACGTGACATGTGACTTGTGTCAACATTAAAACCCTTCAACAGAATAAGATAGACATTTCTAAAAATACCAGGTCATATTTTATCTGCTAAAATCGAACCACAGAACCACAAAGTATTGATAAATAGTTAAGGTTTGTCAGGTTAATTCAGGTAAGAAGGTCATACTATCAGCCGTACACAGCAAATACACTTGAAATAAAACACATTTCATACACCTTACATACGCTAATCATATTCCTGCATACTATACCAGAGTACATTATGTCTTGCTGTCTTAACTTAATCCTGTGTATACGTAAAATCAGTTTATTTGGTGCTCAAACAATAAGTAGTTCAGGAGCTACAGAGGGCAGGTCTCAAAAACAGCACATTATTTTTGCTGGGGTCAAGAATGACCCCAGCGGACTCATCACAGACTTTCCTACATAACGTCAACAGTATTGTGCCCATCTCCCTAGAAAATTATGAGAGGTCAGAAAAGATGTCTACTAACAAAGTCACGGAAGGAATTTTTTTTTCAGATCAAACATGTTAAAATAGCACGTCAAAATCCACGCCTGGGGTCAAAAATGACCCCACTCGGGTGTTTGAGGGTTAAAGATAAGTGTCATTCGAAATTAACAAATTATTCCGAGTTCTTTAATGTTTGAATAAACACAACTTAATGATACATGAGAATTGTTACCTCTAATTCAAAATGCCAATCGTAAAAGAATCACAACCTCTGCAGTACCAAAAAGATATGCTAGGGGTTCCATATCCAATGATTTCTTTGCTAGATCAATACATAATCACATAATGGAATATACCCTGTTACTCTGTTCAACCCCCCCCCCCCCCAAAAAAAAACACATTAAAAGCAGCGTGACACTGAAAACATAAGCGTTTTGATCAAGATTAAAATAGAATGCATACGATTCCTTCCTCTCGGACATACGCATTGACTTCATTATTAATGTGTCGTGCAAGTTAAAGGCATAATGTAATATACTGGTGAACCATATATTGGAGTTTAAGGTATACATTGTTAAGATTCAAATAAAATCACTGCTAATATTTGAACACAAGAAACAGTCATATTTTTCTTAGTTTTGCAAAATCGATCAAGCGGAATCCTAACCGTCTTCTACTGAGACTTAAGCTTGCCGCCAGTTTTGCAGCAAATCTTCCTACAGACGAGCGAACAGCTGCACCACACGGTCCCCAGGACAGCTGAAAAGACGGTCAACAGACAGACAGCCACGTCCAGCAGGTAGTACTGGTACCACGGCAGCTCCACTGCGCGTGCGCGGAGATGGGACAGTCCGCCATGTTTGATGACGTGTTCTATCCACCAGACTGCTCGCTTAATGGGCGACTGGGGCTGGTCACGGTACAGACGGGACAGGCGGGCTGCGGTCTCACGGTAACTAAGGGAAAGGCGGAATTAAACATCAAATGAGATCATGGTCATACATATATACAGAGTTGGCTTGACAACAGTCATGGTTTCCGAATTATAAAACACAATCAATTATACTCAATGTTGCCCAAAATGTTATTCTGCATGCTCTGAGACAAGTTATTATTGAGGAAAAGGACTTAACATTCAAGATCATCAGCTACTTGACAGTTTGCATGGAAACATGCACACGAGTCATATAGTAATAAAAAATTAGTTGATGATCCAAGTCACCCGGACCGTTGTTCAGATCGTGACGTATACACACAGAAACATAATCTGTTTCGCTCTCCCTGTTTCCCACTATACATGTCTTGTGTCCATTGTGTTATAAATAATAATAATAATAGTCTTTATTGTATATTCCTGCCCAGAAGGGCTAAATGCACAGAAGACCACATGTGGCCTGTAGAAAACATAATGCAAAACATAAGCATAGAAGGTTTGGGAACGTTACTACAGTTTGTTTGTTTGTTTGTTTGTTTGAACCTTTGTTTATTCATGATAAGCTCAAATCGGCACGCAGTTCATAGCTCCGTTGTTAACGCGGATCCTCTCTGATGGTATGCCTCTTGCTGCCATCGTATATTCAACCACAATGGCTATTTGTGAAAGAATCTCAAAACAAACGTGATGAAATGTTCGTGGCCAACACAATGTTTCTCATCAATAATTGGCGGGAAAATTTCAAATTATGTGGGCGACCCAACCATAGGATTAGCCATGGTGCTCGTCACACAAAAATTATTATCATTACACAAGAGATTGGATGTCATAATAACGGACTATAGATTTAGCTTTCGAATGATATGAAAGGCAATGCTCGTCATGAAAAACAACAAGAAGGGACATACGATAGGGGAAAATTCCGGCACCTTTTTCCCATGGCCCACTCATACAATCAGCCCATTACTACCATTGATAGATATGCCTTTAATGACATATTATACAAAAGAGTTGACAGTAAAACTGAATTCCTTACCAAACACTAGTAGACCGAAGAATTTGTGCCATGCGCAACACCAAATGCATTTATTTACAACATCCGACTCAGAAATACTGTACCTGTTGTTGGTGATCACATCAAGAACCGCCTGGTGCAACTCATCGGAGGTGACCGTTCCGAAGTCTAACTTCACCCCCAGTCCCTTGGCCACGACCCGGGCGGCGTTGCCGGGCTGATCCGAGAACAGCGGTAGACAGACCATGGGCACGCCGTGGTACAGGGCCTCGTACACACCGTTCAACCCAGCGTGAGTGACGAAGGCTCGAGTCTTGGGATGCGCTGCAAGGCGAAGAAAATTGTTGTTGTATTTTTCAACAACAAAAAAAAGCACTTGTGGAAGTTGAAAAACGTCGTGTACGTGATTAATATGTCACCGACGAAGAACTTGGTCCATTTTTTTCATCTTATAACGAACAACTCCACTGGCATTTTTATCAATAATCCAAAAGCCATCGCAAATTCATTTTTGTAAACAAATAATCTACAGCTTGGCAAAAGGGTAGGGTAAAGCTTACAGTGTATTTGGAACTATGTCGTATCAAACAAAACTGTTTTGCTACTGTAAGGGTTGTAGGTAATGGTAGCTCAGGCCTTCGACGGTGTGTCCCTTACTTAAGTTCGTAAGATAGTTGCGATCTTGTGGTTGTACGACGCAGTCGGGGACAAGAAAGACTCAAAAGCCAGTGCTACATGGAAGACGTCTTGTATTCGCTCTCCTCTCTCTCCGGACTCTCTGAACTCAACTCAATACATGAGTTGCCTTTCCCCATCTATATGTTCCTTACCGCCTACACATCTATTTCTAAGAGAAAGGCACATTCTTCCACAGACCACTCACTGATGACTTCATATTCCCATCTCCGGTTGTCTACGGGTGGTCCCTTGACCTATTTCCAAATGATCCCAAATATGGTGAGATGGTCAAGCCAGGAGTAACTGTGGCGTGCGTCAGGCTTGGACCTCCTGTGGCCAGGGTCCATTAAGGGTCATTACTCCGGATGACTCCAAAGGCCCCCCTCCCTCGCAGAAAGAACAAGGATTCCAAACATGATGCTCTCGGAATGTAACTAGAGTTAACATGCTCCAGGAACTATCTTAGTACTAGAGAAATGCACCGTATTACACTACCCACCCAGTAAATCATTCTGAGGCAGCCAGGACACCACCTTGGTGTTGTTGCCCAGACCGGCCGGCTTCTCTCCCATGTACCGCCACACCACCTTCTGTCGGAGCTGCGCGAAGACTGCAGCGAACGTTTCTTTCCTCTCCGTCGGCATCTTCTGGACCATCGACCCGAAGCTGACAACGATCACTCCATCGTTTCCAGATGCCTGCATAAAATCCTCCATATCCTAAATGAATAGTTAGTTATATAGCTTATGACTCTCTTTGTTGATTTTTAATACAATTTGATTTTATATTCATACCTCTGTAGGCTTGCTTCAAGACTCAATTACTGCTGCTAACAGGCAACACGTTAGGTTACGTTCACAAAATTTCATTTCTTTTCTTCTTTTTTGGGGGTAAAACATACCTCCGAAAGAGGGGCGCCGGCACGGACGGTCAGCCCACCAACCTGGACCATGTTGGGCATGGAGGGACGCGGGAAACCCAGCACAGTGTCGGTCTGATACAGCCACAGGTCCATACGTGACGTCACGCTCTGGATAGTTTCTTTCTCACTGATGTACTTGCGGACCAGGTCGTCATACACGTAACCGTACATCCAGCTTCTCGCGATATACGTAAGACCGAAGAACAGTACATTCTGCACTCTTTGCAAGAAAGTCATTTGGTCGGTCAATTGCAATTCGGGCGGCGGCACGTATGCCAAAGGCAGCGGTACTCCTGTAGTCATTTTGTCGAAAAACGTACCGCCATCGGCGCTGTTGGCGACGTGGGGGACTTTAATGTTTGCCGCCACTATAGTGCCACATCTTAACAAGGGGTCAGAAATAACAGCACTGTATTGTGCAGTCTTCAACCTCCGCAACAGGTCGCTATTCCCCCCCCCCTCCTCCTTCCCAAGGAGGTGGTCGCAGTGTTTTTTTATCCATTCGGACGCATTGGTTTGGTGTTTTAGTGTTTCGTAGATAGACACCGATTCTGCCATTCCAAGGACGTCGTCTTGGAATTCCCGAAGACGTGTCCCGAATCCATGGTCTTGGAATGTATCAAAGATGAAGTCTGGCCTCTCTGCTCTTCGTTTCTCCACGATGTCTTCTTCAACAACCACCGTGACGACATGGCCCTTGTCCACTAACGCCTGTCCGATAGACGCCTCTATCATCCAGTGGCTATTGAAAATCGGCATCGGTACCAACAGAATCTTCTCTGCACTGCAAATACAGATACAGGTCATAAGACTCAGGAGAACAAGGAGAAGAATGAAACCTTGAAGCTTTGGTGTGCTCCCCATGTCGTTTTCGAGCGGTATTCACCATCCAACGAATGATCGTATAAATGACAGAGGCTCTTAACACCGTGGGAAAGGCTCTACTACATAATACCCAGGCGTGGCTTTTGTTCTCGGGAAGTTAGCTATCAAAACAGTGTCGACTTTATGTAAACAAAGGTGTGATTGGTTTTTCACCTAACACATTTTGCGTTTCTACCAATCGCAGATTATTTGACACGTACAAGATAGGCTGTTGTCTTCATGCAGGTAATAAACGTCAGAACATTTCAAAATCAAAACGTCAGAACATCCTGAGATATACATTCTAGAGCAAAATAGCTACGACCACATAAGCAAAGCATTATGTTTATAAATACGAAGACATCAGAGCACTCTTACATAAACAAAACAGCATAATGTGCTATCAGTTTTTACAAAATCAACAAATTCCAAAAAGTCCCAAATGAAAATGTTTCATATGTCATCCCTCATCAGTTTCAAGTCATTACCTTCATGTTTTACCCACGATTAAAAGATGGCGAATTTGGTAAAGTCACCATCTTGTTAGCAAAAAGGTAAACGGTTGACCTATATCTAAAGCCTAAACTTTAGACTTAACTACTTTTATTTTGATCTCCTCTTTACATAGTACTTGGGTGTCCCTGTGGTGTAGTGGTCTGCGCCTTCTGCCTCTCACCACATCTGGTTCAAATTAGTTGGACCAGAAGGACGGGGTTCAAGCCCCAGGTAGGACACCTCTGGACAAGAGGCGCATTGAGTCATACCAAAGACTCTATAAAAATGGTACATACTTCTGAAACAGTATGGAAGTTAAACACACTTCACTGCCAGTGGACTAGCCCCCTGCTGCAGTGATTGCACCACAGTGTGACCCAGGGCTATGAAACGGAGATAGGCACCGCCCTATACATCAATAATGGTGTGGGAGGATTTTAACTATTTTAACTAACTTACATAGTACTTAGGAACAGATCGTCATACATGTCACCGTTAACCCAGCTGGCTGTAAGACAGAAAAGCCATACATTCTGCACTCTTTGCAAGAAAGTCATTTGGTCGGAAAATTGTGATTCGAACGGCGGCACGTATACCAAAGGAAGCGGTACACCTGTTGTCATTTTGTGGAGAAATGTTCCCCCAACGGCACAGTTCGAGACGTAGTTTGCTGCCACTATATTGTCACATCTTACCAAGGGGTCAGAAACAACAGTACTGTATTAGGCTGTCTTTAACCTACACAACTGGTCAACCTTCCCAAGAAGGTGGTCGCAGTGATACTATCCCATCTTTAAGGGCTTGGAAGCTCTTAAGGTATTGTCTAAGGGTGGCTGAGGAATTTTGGGATGTTTTTGAAAAAACTCTTTCTTAAGCTTTATAAACCTTCCTCAACCTTAATTTTTTTTTCAGGTAGTACCTTATAGCAAGGTGATAATTCATGCAAATTAGTATGATGTCATGATTACGTCATCAAGATTTATAAGGCCACGCCCCTTTTTAAGAAAAAAACGCCCTCCTTGGCTTGTGCTTCGATGTTCATCAATATAACTTTGCAGGAATGTAACGTTACATGATAGTAATACTAAAAGAATGATGCGTGGCAACGCGGATATTTTGAAATATCGATTTTTGGCAATTTTTACGTGTTGTTCTCGATCTCAGGCGCGGGCATTGGGGTTACCGATGTCGTTGTTGTTACCTTCGCCGAAAAGGCTATGTTTTGTACAGTGTTGTAACGTCCGTCCGCCTGTGAACAGTATAACTCGAGAATGCCTGAATGGTATGTGGGTAGGTCTTCTTGAGAGCTCAAAATGATTAGATTTTGGATCACTAGCACTTTGCTATGGTACTGCAGCGGAACTTCTGTGTTTGATATCTCGTCTTCTAAACATGCCATGGTCATGAAATTTGAGTGGTTGATAGTTCTTAGGAGAGGGAGTAAGTCGTTTAGCTTTGGGCCCCCACTGGCTTCTTTTTAACTGCAGGAGCCGATTTTATTCCAAATTTTAAGAGAGAATAACTCATGAATTTTTGTATGTAGATTGCTTGTGTATTGATTTACCTAATCATATAGTTATTATGCTAATCAGGGTCTGATTTGCACAAATAATGCGGTAAGTTTATAAATCTTATAAATCTTTCACACGGAGAAAGAGAGGAATATTGATAGATACCAATTATGCAAACAAAGACCTAATTTGCATAATCAATGACAAAATACTATAGCTTAGTGGTAAATGATGGGATTTCCTTCTTGCAACATTTGGAAGTTAAGTAAATGTAGATATTATTGGACAAAAATGCAAATGAGATCCTCATTTACATAATGTAAGAAGAAATGCTACAATTGTCTTCTTTGCTAAGATAAGACTTCCATACTATGTACAACATGTGTCATTTGGGCAGAGAAAAAGATCACTTGATATAATGTATATGCAAATGAGGACCTTAGTTGCATAATAGTTGAGAAACCTTTTTGATATGCCACTCGAAAAGGCTAACATCAGATAGCGAAGGTATGAGGTCGTGGAACTCTAGTTGTGACAGCTTTTACTCGCGAAACTATAGTACAGACTGTCAAGCGCCGCTGGTTATCTTCAGCAAATTACACACAGTTTGGAGTGTTGCACAGCCGCGGTGGTAGTGTTTGTTACCTTCGCCGAGAAGGTTATGCAGAGGGCAGCGTTTGTGTGTGTGTTTGTAACAAACAGCATAACTCTAGAAGGCTTGGATGGATTGTCTTGATATTTGGTAGGTGGGTAGATCTTGATGAGACATAGAAATAATTAGATTTTGGGTCCCCTAGCGGCTTGTTACGTTACTGCAGCAGAACTTCCTGTTTTGATATCTCGTGTTCTGGATATGCTATGTTCCTGATTTTTGAGTGGTAGATGGCTCTTTGGACAGAGAGTAAGTGGTATAGGTTTGGGCTTTTTAGGAACTGGAGGAACAGGTTTTGTTTCAGACTTTGAAAGGGAATAACTCAAGAAGGGTCTGATGGATGGTCATGATTTCTGGTAAGTAGATAGCTTGAGTGATGATGTACATGATTAGATACTTATTATGAAAATCAGTATCTAATTTGCATAATTAATGAGGAAAGTTTATACAGCCGCCAAATTCCATGATTGGACTCTCAAACATGTGACATATGTAACTGAGGAGGAGAGAAATATTGATAGATATCAACTATGCAAATGAAGACCTCATTTGCATAATTAATGAGAAAATACTACAACTCAGGATGGGCTTGATGGATGGTAATAATTTTTGTATTTAGATATCTTACGTGATGCTTTGTATGATTGGATATAATATGCAAATCAGACTCTAATTTGCATAACTAATGAGACAGTTTTAAAACCCCGCTGTGTTCCATGATATGAATATTCAAATATGTGACCTTTGTGACTGAGGAAGAGAGGAATGTTAATTGATAGAAAATATGCAATTGTAGGCGTAATTTGCACAATTAATGAGAAAGTACTAAAATAAGATACAGGTAAATGATTTCATACTTGTGGCATTTGAAAGTCATGTGAATGTGAACATCGTTGAATCAAATTATGCTAATAATGACCTCATTTGCATAATTGATGATAAATGTTAGCATAACTTTCTGTTGATTTTGACATTGCTGATATTGCTGATATTGCTAATTTTTAGTTACTTCGCTTTTACAGATACCGCCAGGGCGCAACACACGCTTTCTAGAAATACCCTTAAACCGACAATTGTCAGGGCTAGCATACAGGACAAGCATGTGCAACCCTACAATTGTCGGGCTCAGCAAGACTAGGGTTTTAAGTGTCTTTTAAGGCGTATACTTCGGGCTCCTGTGCCCTTATATTAGAACCAAATGCTTTGAAATCTGGTATGTCTTGGGCATATCTACATTTTAGCATACACTATCGAAAGATGAGTTATGGAGTTTTCCTTGGCAACTCTCAGCCCAAAAGAATGTAACTGTATCAAATTAATATGGCATTCCATGAGAGTTTGGTGCACATCCCAGTCCATGGTAGTGCACGGCAAAAAGTGCTTCGCGGGTTCAGTTAACAGTTACCCTGGGAGACCAGACACCGTATATCGGCGCGCCACCAAGTACCGCACGCGCGCCGAATCGGCTAGCGGAGCTTGGGTTTACAGCGGAGTGTGGGGCGGGGTCGGTCTTCGGGGGCAGCGGGAGGGTGGGTTCGGGAAAGCTTGGGCGCGCGTGCGGTGCTTGGTGGCGCGCCGATATACGGTGTCTGGTCTCCCAGGGTAGTTAACAATTTACATTGCCTAGAACCTGCTGCGAAATGACATCAAATACGTACTAACACGGCTGTGAAGCGTGAGAAGTAATATGTTTTGGGATGAAAACTGATTTGGGACCCCAACCATACTTCCGGGTATGCTTCCAGTTTGAAGTCGACGCAGCCCTTTGCTCCAGATTGACGTTTGATTATCCTTGTAACCATACCATCGAGAGCTCGCCGTTATCTCTACGGTGATGTGCGTGTTTCCCGCCGCCCAGTTCATTAGCGCAAGTCGGCGAATTTTTCCGAGGCAGCGGTAATTTGAAAGGCCAGCTGGAGAGATAGCCTGATGGAACAAGAGTTCCGCGACCTTATATCTCCATGAACAATTCTATTTTTGCAAATGACATTTACATAATATATGCTTAATCATAAACACCTTTATCTTACTTACACATGTTGCAATATTGACAGTCCTATAGTTCTACAATTAGATGAATTTCAGTGTTTTTGAATTGATTATGCAAATTAGTAATTCATTTGCATAATTGGTATCTGTTGATGATCCACTTTCCATAAACTACATATGTTACATGTATTTGAGTCTTATAATGGAAAACACTGAAAATATAGATTTTCATCATTAGCTTTGCAAATTAAGTCTCAACTAGAAAGGCAACATTTGCGAGCAAATACAGCATGTTTAGCCATACTCCTCGCCATGCAAAAAATATACTCTCCCAAAATAACAATGGACCATTCTAAAATACTTGCACTAAAAAAATGAATCACCCAGTCCAAAATTGAGTCTTCCAGTAGCACCTCAACACAATATGGACCAGTCCACAACCATATCCACTTATTGATTAACAAATACACTTCTGCTAACAAATGGACTTTTTCATAATCATTCCAGCTCAAAATTGAAAGAAATAATTACAGAATCCTCCCCTAGCAAGAATGGGATATTCCGTGCCATTTCCATGTAAACCAGTCGAAAAAAAACCGCTGAAAATTACACTCTTGCGCATAATCAACCCAGTTCAAAATTGAATTAAAAAAGATCAACCCCAGGGAAGAATGAAGTTTTCCATAGTATACATATGAAGATTTGACAGGAGAAGAAGGAAATGACCAAAAACAACATATTTGAGTCAATTCCAAGTCACCGAGAGGGTTTTAATATAATTTTGTAATATGTTTGAACTATTTTGATTAAAAGAATGTCTAAGTCACAATAGTTCTAAAGTGTTCAAACAATTAGAATTGAAACTTATAACATGTTTGAACTTATTTCACATACGTTGGAAACATTTCGAACGTAACTATACAAAAATCTCTTTGTGTAGAACAGTTTCAAACCATCTATCCAAATGTTTCAATGTTCGAACAATTTGTAACAAAAGATTTTCACAATTGCCCCCATAAACGAAGGTGCTAAGTCCTCCTGTGTGTTTCTGCCTATTTTCGGTGGCCGCGCTAGACCACCAGCGGATTTGTTTTGACGGAGCGTCACCCGCGCGCGACGATGTACACTGTTCGGCACCGCAAATATCCGGCATTTTCCCGCTCCAAAACACTCCACAAGACCCACGTTTTTAGTGTTTTGCCTCGTGTGCAACACGATTCGATTTGCATTACTAACGGGACGAAAATGTTATGATAGAAAAAATTCACCCCGTCCCGGCGTCCGTCCCAAAAACATGAACGACATGAAAATATATTTTCTTACAGATTCAATCACGAAAATCAACAGCATGGGATTCCAAATTTTCGCAACGGCCGACCATTTATCATGGTTGAACTTCCTTCCAAGGCGTGCGATAGATAAACATTCCCGGCACATAATAGTCACTAGTACCAGACTAACGCAAGCTCATGATGATAATAGGGAGAAAGTTTGTCAGTGAAGTTTGGCCACCAGAGGGTACATTCATTTAACGTTACAAGCTAGCGCAAACGGGCGAATCATTGACCTTACCGGGGACTGACTCTACTGGCCTAATCATTCCTTTTTTGCCGAATTCTACGATCCATACGCCCGTACGTAGGACATGTAGGAAGGCCTGGTGGACGCTACACATCACGGGAGACGCGTGTTGGTCCGAGACAGACAGCGGCGTGCTTTCGATCGTGTAGCGGCGACGCACCGCTGCGACAACGTGCGGGACCAAAACGCCTATCCCCAGTGAGACCGTGTGTTTTGCGCGGCATGCCCCGAATCCATCTACCATTGCTGAATGTAGCCCGATTCATAGAGGTCTATTTTGTAAGCATTATTTCATGTACCCCTCAGCGTGAGAATTCCTTGCGCAACACTTCGCTACATTATATATTCAAGTTTCCCCGCGCACCGCCTACCACCCGCCTTTGATCATGTATGAAGTCGGCGGCAGAGAGAGATCATCAATCAATTTTGACAGGAGTGTCGCGCCAGTCTGAGGAGAAACGATCTCCCGTGTTGTGTTGAAGAATTTGGAGTTTGAAAATATCTGGAATAACTAATGCTAAAATAAACATTCACAAAATCATTGATTTAACTTATTTTCTGTTATAAAATTTCCTAAACTGCAGTTTAACCACTCAGTTTAACGGAACATGGTGTTTTCCCGATAATCACGTTAAATGTTTATGTCCGGTCTTTCCTCCTCGTAAGCAAACTTCCAGCTTGTCGCCAAACTTTGCCGAGGCGATATGTACAGAAGCTGAGCGCGCTCGTTGTTTTGTTGTGCTAGCCATGCCGTGACGAGTCTTCGATTATCTGTAGTTGTTGAAGGACACACAGAAATCTTCGGACTGTAGTTTTACTGCTTCGAAGGGCGTGACACTCAACGGTACTAGTAGTAAGGTTTGAACGAGCGTTGTGTTTCTCAGCTCACCTCAGTTCCAAACGTAAACAACGGGTGCGGGTTAACGTGAGCGGCGGGGGATTTGTTCGGCTGGCGACACCCCCGTACCGTGCCGATAGCGTGGTGTGTGTCGTGTTTCCTTGAAACGGATTTTTAACAATAGAAAACTAGATCTATTCAAGATTTCTAACAAATTTAATGGAAACTTTTCTGTCCGGCGTAGTAGGATTTTGGGAGCACCCAACGGCGCTCTTCACGTGGAAATTTTTGATACCGCGAAAGTAAACAAAACACCTACGATCGCCTGCCAGGCTTCTCGCGGTGGGGCGTCTTTATTGGTCTATCATTAGGTGTTATCAGCTACTTAGCAGGGACGTGTAGATTGCTTTCGTATGGCTCATTTAACCAATGTTCGAAACTGTACGAACAAAAGATGAATCTATATTGTGATAGTTTCGAAACTTATAGCAATATTGTACCCGCCGATTTAAATGTTTCTAACATGCTGGAACGCAGTAGAAAATATTTCGAAAGTCAAACAAAGGTTCGAAACTGTTCTAAACATTTACTCATATCAGTTAGGTTGTTGCAAAGGTTTCGAAAATGTTACAACAAAAGGCAACAAACACCCTCTCGGTGACGTGTATGGGTGAAATATAAAAATGTGACACCCCTTTGTTTGAATTTACTTTGGGTTGAAAATAACGAAACGAAAAAATTCTTTGTTTAAAAAATCGTTTTGAAAGGCTGTATGCCAAACATTTGAATGGGGGCCTGTGTACATGACCAAGGCAGACACATACCAGATTTCACATTATTTTGGTTTAATACATAGGAACTGGAGATGTGTATCTTTGTTAAAAAAAGAGTGAACAAAGCCATGTAATCACATGTCCTAGGAATTCCCATGCCATATTTGGCATGAATACTAGCACACCTGCGCCAGGAATGGAAGATAATTAGATTAACCCAATTGACCAATCAGGTGGTCGCAAGGCTCACAGGCATGCAAGGCCAGGTGCAAGGCACTTGGGGTCAATGACCTTTAGGCCATATGTAGTATTGAAAGTGACAGAAGTAGCAAATATTGTCAAGAAAGCCCAAAATAAATCGTTTTGAATATATGTATGCCAAAAATGGGAATGTAGTCCTTTAAATATTTGTTCAAGCCACATATACAGCAAATTTCAGGTCATTCGGTTGAAATACCAGGGCGCAGGAGGCCAAGATATGCTTAAAATAGCCTAAAAACCTCAATAAAATCACTTTCAAGGTCAATATCAAAAAAAGGAAAAGAACGCACATTGGTTTTTGCCTACATTACCTCTGTACCAAATTTCAGGTCATTTGGTCAAAAAATGACAGAGATGAATCGATTTGAAGATTTGACAGGAGGAGAAGAAGAAGAAGAAGAAACACTAGACTGGCCGTCATTTGCTTTAAGAGCAAATTCAGCATATTTCACTTCGCCCCCCCATGCAATAATTGATCTTTTGACGAAATGGACCATCCAAAAATTCCATCTAAACACAAGAAGACTTGTCCCAAGATCTATCTATTCTTCATCTACATTCATTAACATGCTTGAACATATGCAAAGATACACAACAATACTATACACTATATATAAAAGTACAATACTATACATCACCCTGGAAAAATGCGCAAACATGCACTATGCAAATACACAAAACTATAACGTTGGGTAACATAAATTCGCAGGGTACTTAAATTCACGATTTTTCGAAAACGGGGTATTTAGGGATATGTGCTAGATGCAACATCAGTAATACCGCTAGAAATGCAAACTTGACAGACTAACGTATTCAGAACACTGGCTGAAAAGCTTCGATAACCATGCATTAGAAGGCGACGAGGACAAAAACTCTCCGTCCCTTATTGGAACAGTCTGAGGGCATCGTGGGAGAATCACACTGCATCGTTGTCGGCTGGTTTATAAGACAAATGTCACATCCGCTTCCTGCTAAACACAATCATTTACAAGACAACTTATTTTCTTAAAATAGCTGACCTGCAATTGGACTCTAAGTGTGATCAATCATCAAAACCCCTCTTTGTTGCTACAACCTACGGCACGTGTATTTTCCCGCCGCCATATCATTACCCAGAATCCTGTTGTCAAGCAGACGACAAAGGTTTGTGAGGAACACTTTTTTGTCTAAATGTTGCGTGTGATTGTGGACTGAGGACGATATTTTCCTCAAAGTTTGCTTCTAACACAACAAGGAATACATGGACATAGTAGTATTATCAATGCTACGGCATCCGGCTAACTTTCCATGAATAATGTACTCGTTGCCATGACGGTGGATGTCGACTTTGACGTTCTACCGACTCAACACACGGGTTGTTCCCGTAGGCCTGATGCGTGCGGTACGGCCGTTTTTTCGTGTATTTTTTTTACTTAGACACATCTATATCCATAGCACTCTCCTCAAGCCACGGATGGAACGAATAGCTGCTGTATAAAATGTAATTAGCGGTAAGATATTCAAGACGAATCTTCTCTCCCGAATTAATGTTCACACCTGTCCGACAACACCGTCATTGTGCGTGCGGCGGACGGTAGTTTCAAGTTGAAATATTCTGGTGTCAGCACGACTAGAGACAAAATCTACCATATATATGATTAGTGCAAACTTTAAGATAGTACATGATACTGACAGAATAATAGAAAAAAAGGATGGTTTGTTGTTCTGCTGGATTGATTTTAGTCAACCATTATCGGGAAAATGGCGAATTTATGTTACCCAACGTTATTACTATTAGGAGGGGGAAGGGCTTCGTGGCACATACAAAGGCCGACCCGACATTGGTTTATCTTATATAAAACAATTTCATATGTAATCAATTATGAGATAAATAGCGTATGAAATTTCTAGTCTATTCTTAACCTTGCTATTCAAAAAGTATTAACAATTTAAGTTGTGTTGAACCCCTACAACGCAAAATGACCTATTAAAAACGTGCTAGATAACTACCGCATAAAAAGCCAACAATGCCTGTCTTTTTTACAGTAAAATTATTTCAACAATCCAAAAGTTTGCTGATATTCATTCACATCATGTGTAGACAATCGCGCTTTGAGAGGCGCTTGTGAAGTATTACTTCCTGGGTCAAAGGTTGTTGGTGCAGAAAGTGAAACTGCATGCAAACCTGCTCGCAATCGATCAGATCGGCCTACCTCGGCCTAGTGGTATATCATCATCGTTGGTATGGGTTTGATTATAAGTTGTATATAAGTGCGACACAACCAATTCAGAGACGGATTGCATTTTTCTCGTCGTCAAGTCGTGATTTATTAGTGGTTGAAGCCGCCATAATTAAATCTGACCATGCCCCCAAAACCATGTTTATTTGGCAACATTTGCGAGAGCATCATACTTTGCCAATCTCCCTCGGAGTCCCTCTCAATGCATAAATTGACTGTTTCAAAATCACCCGTGCAAACAAATTCTCTATTCAAGTTCTGCGAGACACCAAGAGCTTCTTAGTGCAAAGGCTTGCGTGTTTACCTGCAACATGACCTCAGGTTACCTGAAAAGAACACATGTTCTTTGGCCAGCAGCAAATGGAACGCCCGGAACCTTAGATAGAACATGGATTCTTAGATAGAACATGGAACGGGGACAGCACTTTTGACCCGTTTTTGGTCTGAAAATGGGTCCAAAAGTCCCCAAAACCAAGCATTTTGAAGTGATGTACACCCGAAATGTGATTGAAGTCCTGTAGGGACATGTTCAAGGCACCCTTGTGCCGAATTCCAGGTCATTTGCTTGTAATACCAGGGCACAGGAACCAAAAATACAGAAATTGCCTAAAAATGCCCCAAAAAACCTCCATAAAAATGATTTTAAGGCCTGTTTCAAAACGATTTAAAAAGGGCCTGTGGGTATTCGCCCTCTTTACCTCCATGCCAAATTTCAGGTCGGTTGGGTAAGAAATGGCGGAGTAGAAGCCATTTGAAGATTTGTCAGGAGGAGGAGAAGAAGAAGAAGAAGAAGAAGAAGAAGAAGAAGAACCAGACAAATACAATATATTTCACTCTACCCATACCTCTAGGTATGGGAAGTGAAATATAATGAGTAAAAACAATATGTTTAGCCATACTAGGTATGGCTAAACATAATTAGCATAATTTGCACTTCAGTGTGTAAATCTCTGTCTAAGCTACCCGCATACTAAACATCATGGAAATCCGTCGTTCCTTTGTTCAGTTATTCTCCTTAGAAGATTTTCACAATAACGACCCTGCAGTTCCAGAGCAAGCTACTAGGGGGCCCAAACCTAAGCCACTTCTTAATTACATCACAAGCTATCTGCCACCAAAAAATCAAGACCATAGCACGTTTAGGTCAAGAGATACAAAAATGGTATTTCTTCTGCAGTACCAAGGTCACATACCAGGCCGGGGGCCCAAAATCGACCTTGAATTTCGGCTTCACAACACCTGCCCACATATCAAATATCATCGTAATCCATCAAGAGGTTCTTGAGTTATGCTGACTACAGTAGTCCGGAAACACAAACAGACAAACAGACAGACAAACAGACACACAGACACACCCAAAACTATATCTCCATTTTTCATGGAGATGAGAAGCTTCCTGTGTACAAAATACATGCAAAGTAATTCGTTTTTCGAATGTCAGTACTCTTGCTCCTTCTGAACAATATGAATGAATATTCTAATGAATGAAAAACCTTCATTTGTACGTTTATGCTCTTACATGCTGAGTGTTTCACTCGTACGTCCATGATATACATGGTGCACATGCTCTCCACCATACTGGATAAGGAAATCTGAAAGTTGTAAGGTATAGGGGGTTCCAAAATAAGATCTGTTGATCCGGAAGCGGGATTATTACCCCACGATTGGTTGTTGGTAGCATTATCAAACTAAGAGCATCGAGATTGTCAGGGAAATCTACGGCTTTGAGCACTTTGATGACGTCTACGATTTGAACTCATTCTTCAACTGACCAAGAATTTCTACTGCCTTCGAAGACATGTGATAAAAAAACCAATACACTTACATTATTTAGCGGATGCAGTGGAAGAGGAAATACATTTCATTTGTAACTCCCCTCATTATGGGGTTGAAAGAAACAAGCGTTTCGAAACAAAAACAACATTTCCGAGCTTTCATCATCCAGAAGACCTCCAAAACATATTTTTCTACTAAAATCATAAAACCCACAAGCATTAAAAACGTGGCAATCCCTTTAAAGCCATATCTTAACCTGTTAGGTTCGACTTTCTCAAACAGTGTAATACGACACACAAACCTTTTGCTGTAATGTGTTTGTTCTGTGATGTTAAGAGGAGTCTTTTTATGTCTGTAAATGTGGAAAAATTGGGACGAAAGGTTTAACATACATATCAGAAATTGGGTTAATAAAAAACATTGGCGTAGAACACGCGGCGGGTAGTCTTATAGGCTTCCGTCCTTCCTATTGAACGAATTGGGTGGCTTCTTTAAAGAACTCACTTTTTTTAAATCGTGAATTGATGGTTTGAAGTACAGTTTCTTTCGTCTTCTATTGCATTTGACGTATTGTATTTACAAGTTTTTTTCACGTCAGTAAGTGTAGAGCGCAGTTAGAAATGGAGTCGTAATGTTGACTGGATACACCTATAATTCCAGGGTGTTTGTTGTGCTCCTGGAAACCTGGGATTGTCTACGCTAGGTTTAAGCCGTTTTTTTAGGTTTGTCACTTTCGCACTTCGTTATCGATGACTCAACCAATATGGAAAACACTAGAAATGTATAGATTGAAAGATGGACACGCACATCAACCCAAGCGATCCAAAGTTGAAGAAAAGGAAACAGTAGTGGTAAAATACCGCTATAACTACCATGATCAAAACAATTAATGGCAACTTTCCTCTTTCCCTCCAACTTTCGGACGTCCATCCTTGGATCCTTCCTTGTGTTTGATAAGGAAGTTTGAAATTGACACACCGAAAAGAAAAAGCTCAAACTCAAACACGGTCTTCAATGTCCTTGGATATACCTTCCTTGTATTTATAAGGAAGTTTGAAGTCGACACACCGAAAAGAAAAGCTCAGATTGAAACACCGTCTTCAATGTCCTGAGAAATCCTTCCTTGTGTTTGATAAGGAAGTTTGAAGCTGACGCACCGAAAAGAAAAAGCTCAAACTCAAACACAGTCTTCAATATCCTTGGATATCCCTTCTTGTGTTTGATAAGGAAGTTTGGGGTTGACACACCGAAAAGAAAAGCTCAAACCCAAACACAGTCTTCAATGTCCTTCGATACCCCTTCTTGTGTTCGATAAGGATTTTGAAGTTGACACACCGAAAAGAAACGCTCAGACTCAAACGCCGTATTCGTTGTGTACATCGAACATTCGGCTATGTCCAGTAAAGCCTTTGATTCCACTTCTAATATGTTCAGATCAAAAGAACGAATTCAAAACGATCTGGATCCAACGCGAACTATTGTACAAAACCAATCAGTATGAGAAAACATGATGACTTGGAGGCCGAACCTTTCGACTAAGCTGCCAAAACAACTTTAGCAAAAGCTACACTAAGCTGTTAAAAGAACGGGATTACTAATTCCGGGAAATTCAAGCCGTACAAGGGAACAGTCCCTAATTGTCTGGTGGTGTAAAGGACACAGGAACTATATAGACAGGAACTGCCACATCCCTTCACCAGACTCGTGTAGAGCCATCATATCGTCAAGAGCTGTTAGCACCGGCGAACGAGCTAACAACAAGCGCTGTCGCACCAAGTCTCCCCGTAAACGACATGTCCGGAGACAACGAGATGCAAGCAACGGTGGAGGCTAAACCTGATGAGTATGTCTTTATGCAAGCTAGCGGTGGTGGGAATCCCTGCACTCAGTACCTTTCAATGAAAACTTTAGCTTGCAAGGAGGCATGGTCTCCTAGATTCCGTCGGGAAGATGGTGATGACCGACCCGCTAAAGGTAAGAACGAAGCCGGTAACGGACAAACGAAGAACATCAACCCCGTCGATGCCGACATTCAACCAGACGCCGTTGCGTACAAGTGCGAGGATCGCATAGGGTTTACGGTGACAAGTTCAGAGGAGACGCAAATAAAAGAGAGCTTGGAGGAAACGAAAACATCTTCAGACAACAGCAATGACATGTCGTTTAACTCGACAGGGTGTAACTCAGCCAGTGTTGTTACTGCCACGCGTCAGCAAAATGAGGATGGCAATAACACAAATACAAAAAGTGCTACATTTAGGAATGAGCAACCAATCGACGTCGCCCCTGATGATGAGATTATAGAACCTTTTGCTATTTCGTCTCTCGTATATCTTCGTATACGCCCGAATCTGGCGTATGACGAAGCTGACTACAACTCATCCATGCACCACGATCCGGAGAATGGTGTACAGCCTCCCAATCCGAAGAATGGTGTACAGCCTCCCAATCCGGAGAATGGTATACAGCCTCCCAATCCGGACGACCGTGCACAGCCTCCCAATCCGGAAAATGGTGTACAGCCTCCCAAACCGGACGATCGTGCACAGCCTCAAAATCCGGAAAATGGTGTACAGCCTCCCACACCGGAGAATGGTGTACAGCCTCCCAAACCGGACGATCGTGTACATCCTCCCAAACCGAAGAATGGCGCACAGCCTCCCAAACCGGACGATCGTGCACAGCCTCCAAATCCGGAAAATGGTGCACAGCCTCCAAATCCGGAAAATGGTGTACAGCCTCCCAAACCGGAGAATGGTGTACAGCCTCCCAAACCGGAGAATGGTGCTCTGCCTCCAAATTGGGAGAGCGCCCTGATACCGAACCCGATGTATGTGCCGGACGTTCCAAAACAAGCAGCTTGTGGTAAGATATGTTTACGTTCTCCTGTTTAGAATTTTCCTGTATCTGCTTTTGTTTTTTCTACTTAAACCAATACATGCATGTAGTTCTGGCAATAGAATAACATGGAGTATCTTTTTTTTAAACGATATAACAACTTTTCATTTATTTCTCGCTTCAATGCTTTTCTGCTTAGCGAACTGTTTTGATGCTTTAATTATGATGTAATGGATTTTCTTTTACTGGAAAAACATGCAAAGATATCAATGTTTCCTTGCTGTTTTAAGGAAATATGGTTGTTTCATTGCCAATGTCTTAAAGTTGTTGTGATATCTAGCAGGCCATACATGTCGGCGCGTGGGCATTGCTGCATTAGCAGGTACCCTCTGCACGGTATTGATCGTCGGTTCCATCTTTGTCGCGATGTACTTCAACACCAATGTTCAAAACGTAAGCCCACTTATGTTCTGTTTTTCTTTGTTGCTCAGGTTTTATGTGTATTTCTTTGAAAAAAGTTTCATTAAGGGAAGGATATGTCTGTTCATTGTGGCAAGATATATTTCAATGTAATGCTTTATGTGACTGTACGAAAATTGACACCATATATATGTCACAGTAGAGATGGCGATTCAGGACAATCGGCGATTGGTCTAGGACAGATCGCGATCGCCGTTTGTCCTAGGACAGACTGCGATCGCTATCTGTCCTAGGGCAATCGCCGATTCTACTTGGACAAATTCTGATTTATAGATGGAAATGCTTTGGAAAATAGAATGAATCATTGCACAACATTTCAATCAGGTTTAACATACTACCTACATTTCACAATTATTAACTATCCTAGGACAAACGGCGATCGCGATCTGCCCTAGGACAATCGCCGATTGTCCTGAGTCGCCATCTCTACTGTGACATATATATAGACATATATGTATAGAGATATAGATATATGGCCAATTTTTCTCATAACGATTGACGTGCATCAACCGATTGATTTTGCACAGCCAGCACCGTCTGTGGGCATACCGCAAACCCCTGGTCGCCATGCCTGCTGCAGTACTGGGCACACAGACATGTCCACGGTGAGTGCTTATCGTTAAAGATTTCTGTTGCCATAACACAACGACGCCTAGCGATTTTAATCTTCGCGACAACAGTTGTGTGATTAACACAAGAGCTTCACTATGACGGTCCTTTCGACCGATAGGGATTGTAAGCCGATAGATAACAGAACGAAAGCAGAAACAAAAAGATTTTTTAGCTCTGAATTGTCAATTTTCTACAGACTGTGGCTTATGATGGCTTCTTCGGAGGTAGAGCTTCAACGTTAACTTCGGAAACCACAACAGAAGCTACACTACCACCAACATCCGACAGCTCACAAGGTGAACTGATTTAGTATCAAACCGGTTGGGTAGAAGAAGACAGTATTTGACATTCTGTGTAACACACTGGGTTGCTGTGTGTTACTTTACTCTATGAATAAGTTCTTGAGAAAATACAGTTTCAATCTTTTGCACCCAGAATGGTTTAAACAGACATATAAAATGTGTCTTAAGCACCCTTTTGATGTTTGTGTGCACTACACTCCTATGTGACCGAATGGCTGAAACTACCTGCATGGTAAAGCACAATGAAAGAGTAGCTAGCTGTACCAAGTGAGCCCACATTTCTTTCTTACTGAATAGAAGAGTTATTAAAACTCCTTGTTGAATGTCATAATCAAATCTTGATTGCTAATTTTCAAAAGGAATATCTATAGTTTAGAATAGTATTGCAGGGCCATGTAACACTCTCATTACTGATTACAGAGAGAAGTAGCAGATTCGTGGACTCAGATCCGGAGAAGATCACTTTTGGCGGGAAGGGAAGAGGCCCTGGGAAGTTTGAGCAAGCTCGCGGGGTGGCCGTGTCCAGGGACAACGAAATATTCGTGGCTGATGAAGGCAACAAACGTGTCCAGGTCTTCAGCATGAATGGGGCCTTTCTCCGCCTCTTCCCAGCGGTAGTCCCGGGTGTGAATGGACAACTGACAATGCACCCTAACGATGTCGCCATTGACGGAAAGGGATACGTGTGGGTAGCCGGTTCCAACGACTCTAATCGTGATCAGGGATATGTGGTTAGGTACAGTAGAGAAGGCCAGCCAGAACTCAATCACACATACACGCTACAAAACATGGATGGCAACCCACCCAGCATTGCCTTCGACGCGGTAAACAGCAAGGTCATTGTTGGTGCAAACAATGCTATCAATATATTCTCTCCAGATGTATCCTCCGCTGTAGGTGTGAAAGTATTTAATAAACGTAAACGTATAGTCATGTTCATAACGTCGGATAACGAAGGAAATAGATTTGTAACAGAGGCGCGATTTGGCAAAGTCCACGTGTTCAATCAAGATGGACATCGGCTATTCAGGTTCTGGCATTTCGGAAAGCTAGAGGGCAAAGGCATCATCGCTGACAACTCTGGTCATCTCATCATAGCGAACGGGCTCAACAATAGAGTAGACATGTTTACAAATCGTGGGGATTTCGTCCGCACCGTCGTTGAGGTTGAATCTCCATGGGGCATTGCTCTTGGACCTGGTGGACAATTGGTGGTGACCAACCTAAAAGATCACATTGTAACAATGTTTCCTCACCATATGGTATTTCCGTACTTGTATAATGGGAGTGTGTAACCTTTTTTTCATTGTCGAGATGCACTGTATCGGATGCTGTAGATGTGATTGTTCTGAGTATTCGTAACAAACTTATTTAAAGAACGTTACCATTCAATGATTGTTGTCATCATCGCTGTCAATGTTAGGGTCCATTTCACAGATTATCTTGTTGATGCCAGCAGTATATTTATTATCTCCATGAAAAAATGGAGATATTGTTTTTGGCGTGTTTGTGTGTGCATCTGTGTGTGTGTGTGTGTGTTTGTGTTTCCGGACTATTGTAGTCAGCATAACTCAAGAACCTCTGGATGGATTACGATGATATTTGGTATGTTGGCGGGTGTTGTAAAGCCATAGTTCAAGGTCGATTTTGGGCCCCCTGGTTTGTGGCCATGGTACTGCAGCAGAACTTCCGTTTTTGCATCTTTTGACCTGGACGTGCTATGGTCTTGATTTTTGGTGGCAGATAGCTTGTGATGTAATAAAGAAGTGGTGTAGGTTTGGCCCCCCTAGCAGTTTGCTCTGGAACTGCAGAGGCGTTATTGTGAAAATCTTCTAAGGAGAATAACTGAACAAAGGGACGACGGATTTCCATGATATTTAGTATGCGGGTAGCTTAGACAGAGATGTACACAATGATGTGCAAATTATGCTTATCGACACTTAATTTGCATAACTAATGAGGAAAATCTGTATTTGCAGTGTTTTCCATTAGAAGACTCAAATACATGTAACATATGTAGTTTATGGTAAGTGGAGCATCAGCAGATACCAATTATGCAAATAAATTCCTAATTTGCATAATTAATGCAAAAGTGCCAGAATTCATCCAAGTGGAAAATGATAGGACTGACAATATTGCATCATGCCTAAGGTAGATAAAGGTGTTTTTGACCAAGCATATATTATGTAAATGTGTAAGTCATTTGCATAAACCGAATAGTTCATGGAGATATGAGGTCGCGGAACTCTTGTTGTTTGTTAGATTTTGATTTTCATTGTACGTTCCTATTCTTGCATGTATATCAATTTTGTGCATGGTGTGTCTTATGTGGTACATTCTATCCAATGTTGCCTCTAATGTACAAAGTGTATCGCTTGGGCATGGCATCGCTTAACATTTCATTTTGCATGTTTGTAAAAAAAAAAAAAAAAAAAGTACATCAAAGACATTAGACAATTTCTACCGAATATAACATACATTTTGCGTGTCAATATACAATTCTTCTTGGTAAACTTACTTGTGGATTGTAGTGTCTCTTTGACAGATCACTCCGGTGATGCCAGCAGTATATTTCGTTTCTTGTTTCTTGGATTTCCTGCATCGGGCGTTTCCATTCTTGTATGGATATATCAATTTTGTGCATATTTTGTCTTATGCGGTATATAAAAGTGTATCGCTTAAATGCGACACCTGTGTACAGTTTCTAGAAAGAAAAGAAAAGAACAGAAGAAGAATAAGGGCATTAGACAATTGTACTGAATATAACGTACATTTTTCAGGTGAATATACAATATTATACTTGTACATTTGTTCAGCTTTAGTGTGTAGCAATCAGGTGAAGACATCTATGTACGTTGTAGGCTGTAACTGAGATTCTGCGGCAATTTAAGTTTTCTTTGTTGTTACATGTATTCAAATGACGATAATGATGTTAAATGCATACAACCAATTTTGCAAACAGATTTTTCTGCTTCGGACATTTCCATTCTTGTATGGATATCAATTTTGTGCATTTTTTGTCTTATATGGTATATAGAAGTCTATCGCTTGAATACGACACCACTGTAAATTTTCTTTTGTATGTTTTTAAAAGAGAAGAAAAAAAAGAAAAAGACGGACATTAGACAATTTTACCGAATATAACGTACATTTTGAATGTGAATATACAATATTGAACTTGTACATTTGTTCAGCTTTAGTGTGTAGCAATCAGGTGAAGACATCTATGGTACGTTGTAGGCTGTACCTGAGATTCTGCGGCAATTTAAGTTTTTCTTTGTTGTTACATGTATTCAAATGACGATAATGATGTTAAATGCACACAAACAATTTTGCAAACAGATTTTTGTGCATCGGACGTTTCCATTTTTGTATGGATATCAATTCTGTGCATATCTTGTCTTATATTGTATATAACAGTGTATCACTTAATACGACACCACTGCACATTTTCCTTTGTATGCTTCTAGAAAGAAAAGAAGAAGGACATTAGACAATTGTATCGAATATCACGTACATTTTGCATGTGAATATACAATATTATATTTGTAAATTTGTTCAGCTTTACTATGTAGGAATCAGGTGAAAGACATCTGTGATACCTGAGATTCTGTGGCAATTTAACTTTTTCTTTGTTGTTACATGTATTCAAATGACGATAATGATGTTAAATGCACGCAAAAAACTGGGCAAACAGATTTTTCTGCATCGGACGTTTCCATTCTTGTATGGATATCAATTTTGTGCATATTTTGTCTTATATGGTATATAGAAGTGTATCGCTTGAGTAAGACACCACTATACATTTTTCTTTTGTATGTTTGTAAAAGAAAAGAAAAAGAAGAAGAAGACATTAGACAATACATTTATTCAGCTTTAGTATGTTGGAATCAGGTGAGGACATCTATTGGAACGTTGCAGGCTTTACCTGAGATTCTGAGGCAATTCAAGTTTTTCTTTGTTCTTATAAGTACATGCATACAACTGACGATAATGATTTTAGGTGCAAACGAATTTGAGAACATAGTGACTAGCAAAGGATTAATGAGAGTAGAATTGGCTTTTATATTAAAGCTGAATGATAATCTGAATGTGGTAAATGAATTGTCAGAAGTCGATTATTGAGTTTTCATCGATAGACGGACGTGACAAATTTACAATACCCGGGCCATTGTAGACTTCTAGGGCAACTGTAGATCAGATCTTTCACAAGCCGCAATTAAAACAAGAGTCCGTAGGGCACAATCCTCCGTGAAATAATTTTCATGGAGTTTGAGGTGTGGCTCAGGTGTTTGATACCCCCCTTTAACTAGACAGACAAATCCATCAGAAGAATCTTGATTTATGGGTGCGGGGACACAGACCCGAACAGAAACAAGTTGTCAAAGTATGAAATTCTAATCTAATAAAAGAAGGCTTTTGGAGCATTTTCTAATAAATTATCTAAAAGAGGCACTAATTTGCATGATTTATATCTGATAATGTTGAACTTCAATTGACTTTCAAATGCCGCAAGAATGAAATTCCCATCATTCACCACTACGGAACTATAGTCTTTTCTTTTCACTTATGCAAATTAGGTCTTCATTTGCATCAGTGATGATATCAATATTCCTCTCTATCTCAGATACAGGCAGTTAGATTGTGTAGAATGCCGCAGCCTAACATCTACTTGGAGTCGTTAATTGGAACCAGGAATCAGACATCAGACATCAGCTGGTTTCAAGCTGCTATACATGACAGATGACGACCCAATATCTGCTTAGCAGGAAACCTCCCAGCGCCCACCCACAAAACGTTACGGAATTAATGTTTTTTTCCAAAATAGGGGTTACTTTCTAAATATTACATTGACAATTAAAGCTGTTACGGTGTAAAAAAAAAAGAAAGACAACGTGCATCATCACGCGCAAACTAGAAGACGATATGCCAAGTTACATACTAACGCGACAGCGGGATCGTGAGTTCTAGCTGCGAACGTGCACACAACATCATTCCTAATACTGCTTCAGGAGGTCACCCTCCTTCCCGGAGTAATTAACTCAACTCAAGAGATAATATGTGCAGACGGCTGTATGTTACAACTCGTGCGTGCGTAACAATGTCATCGAATCATAGCAGGGATAGCCTTTAGTCTTTATCATATTATTAAGTACAACTGGTATTGCTTTTATAAACTTGACAGTACACTATCTAAATGGCCCAATTTGCATAATTAATGCGAAAGTGCCATAATTCCTTTGTATTTAATGGTAGGAATCACATACTTGTGACATGTTTACATTTGATAAAAAGTGTACATCACTAGTCATAGATTATGTAAATGTGCATGTTGTTTAGATGATTTATGATAACAAGTTTACATCATATTTTGCCAAACAAAAGGACATACAATATATGTCATCTTTAGAATAGGTTATGCTTATTGTAGCCTTATTCGTATCATCAATGAGACAAGATAAACAATAGATCTACAAAGGCTCAAAATATTTTATGGAGGTATGAGGTCTCCGAAATCTTGTTGGCAATGTGGTAAGTGTAGTCTAGAGAAAGCGTTAACAGGGATGCCGGCGAATTGATATCTTGGCTTTGGAGAACTTTAGGGCTTATCCCATCCTGCTTAACACCATAAACCTCCAACTGCACTGATGCTGGCTTCATAGGCAACATATCAGTGTAATTTAGACCAACTAGCAGTCCGAGACTGAGAGTCGGTGTTAGCTAGGGCGCCTGGCCAATAGATTAGTAATGATCTTATGTATTCCGTAAAACTCGTATGTATTCCATGAATCTTACATGTATATGAATTGTGTAAAATTCGTATGTTTCTTAAAAGTGGATCGTTTAAATTCCGTAACAATGTATTTCGTAAAACTCGTATTTCGTAAACTTAGGCACCCCTGAGTAAGTCCTTTGGTAATATTTTTGATTCAATCCATACAAGTAGATTACAATATTAAGAAACACTAGACATTTCAGACGTCCATCAATCATTGAACGAAAATGAATGTTTATATAAGACTTCGGAACAAGATGTTTTTCGTTCACTGATGAAAGATGTCGGATGGACATCTGAAACGTCTGATGTTTCTCAATATTGTAATCCAGTTGTATAGATTGAATTAAAAATGTTATTTTCAATTCGTAGAGGACTAATCTTCATATACGTTTGTTTGTTTGTTTGTTTGAATCTTTGTTTATTCATGATAAGCTCAAATCGGCACGAAGGCCGCTTTTCATTGAGGTCATGCGGGAAGAGGTAAGGGTCAGATACAATATAACAGAGATACACAGTCATTTGAGTCCTAATAACTCTATCATCATATATCATTACATATTCATGGTGCAACAAAATACAATGTCTACAACATACAACATAAAGTAGGGCGAAAGCTGGTTCATGGTCCGTGTCCGTTCGTTTACTAGTAGTTCATTTCCATTACTTCACTCGGAGTCTGATTCAATTACGTATAAAGTCCTTTGATAAAGTCCTTTGATAGTTATTTGTTTTATATTATATTATAAGTCCTGCAGTGGAAGAGACGAAGAGACCATAGGATGAACTACAGACAGCCAATCGAGAGGAACCTCCAAGCAGTCAACATGAACTGGAAGGATGTAAGGAGGATGGCCGCTGATCGAGCCTACTGGTCCAACCTCGGACGACATCGGATTTCGTCCGATGACTTACGGAAAATCCCGAAGTTAGATGTGACGTAACCCGATTGCAACTTCTGCCATTTCACCCTGATACTGGACATAATTGGGCACGGGAGCCCCTAAGTCTAAGTAAAGTCTTTATATTCTGGATGGAGGAAGTGGTGCTTTCCGTCTCTTGGGTGGCGACGATGTGGTTGTGGTTTCAGCAGACATACACTCGTCATAGGTAGGTGGAGCTGCAAGGAAGGGAGCAAATAGTTACGGAGACATCAGCAAACAGGGAAGATTGGGAGAAAAATTTACTATCCACACTGCGCAATCATCGGATCATCCTAATATAAGTTATGGGACAGTGCCGAAGTCGCGCGGAGAGAGCCGAGTCCCCGCAGATGGGCAGTTCTTGTGTATCAGGGTGGGTGGGAAAATGCAGAGCTATCTTTTTAATCCCGTTCTAATCACCCCTCCTGCACCCATACTGAAAGGTCGGCCCCAACCGCGCTCTCCGGCGTTGCGGATGTCTCCGAATGCAAAGGCCACGGTGACAAGGCACGTAAGCCTTATATAGTGTTGGTTAATTAGGTTATATCGGATGACCAATGACAGCGCAGTGTAAATAGTGATGTGCAACATGTACATTTCGTGGCATCATTCCCCTGTAGGTTGCTTACATTCAGCTTTTGAAAGGATAATCTGTAGGAAAATGTATGGTAATTGTTAAGACAAAATTATGTCTTGTCACAAAAAGTGCACCCTATGGTTATCACAGCTGCCTACTGTAAGTTCTAAAGCCCCTGTCACACCGCCGACCATGGCCTCCCGACCTTCTCCAGACCATGGTTGGGAGTTATTCGTGAGTAAGATCATCTGTGGTTGGGAGTTGGTCGGCGAGTTTGCATACTAGTCTTTGAAAGTTGATTGATTGTCTGTAGATATGAAAAATCAAAGTCGGGAAAGTAATATTCTGTTTGAGATGCGATGAGAGGAGCGAACTGGAACTAGATTAGGATGAATTCCAGGCTACTCCCAACCCAATGCCGACCTCGGTTGGGGATTGGTCGGGGCAAGGTCGTGGGAGGGCCGTGAATGTGTGACGGGGTTAGTCCACACCACCTTTAACAACCTTGCCACCCTTTCACGGTCAATCCTGCTCTCCACTCACGTTCCTCGGGGAGCGGTGCAGCTGCGCCCCCTGGCGAATCCCACCCAGATGCCGCACTCCGACCCGACATGCCGCTCCTGTCTGACGTCCAACTCGCCGCCCCTGGGGTGGGAAAACTTGTGTTGGAGGACACAGAGGACGTCCCCCGTGGGGAGGGGAAACTCATGTTGAAGGGGACAGGGGATGGAACGTCTGTTAGCTGGAAGCCCACGTCATCATCAGGGAAGTAGGCAATTCTCAGTGGAAGATAAACGTCCAAGTCATATTTTGGGTCGGATGCTTTCGCTGAAACCTGGAGTGATGAAAATATGATGAATACAGTCATTTATACTTCACGGCATGATATGACGAACGTGAGGTAGTATTGGAGAAAATTATTACATTCTGCAAAAATTTTGCAAACTAACGGACAACCTGCGTCAGGACTGTAATACTGTCACCTATCCAATTTCAGAAAAGTAAATTTATTGTTGTCAGATTTGACAGTGTTGTATTGTATTCCAAATGCGCTGGAAACAGTACTGTATGCATTGCGTGTGTGGTTTTAATGTTAGAAATCAACAAGTGCACCAAACAGGCGTTCTTCCAAATTTTGACCCCTGAATCAAGTGGTATAACGATTCTGTTTATTGGTTTATTACCCGTGCAATGACAGCCAGTGCTGAATTGCTGTAGGGTTTATAATCACATAATACACAACAGATACATATTTGCTCCACACTTGCACTTTGTGGAACTGTCGCAAGGGTCTGGGCGGCTGCCAGCAGGTGACCTCAATACGACCTTCCTCAACTGAAGTCAGGTACCCATTCACACCTGGGTGGAGTGAGGAAAGTCGTGCAAAGTGCCTTTCCCAAGAGCACAACATCGAGGCATATCGGGGTCTCGAACCCGGGAACTCTTGGCGAAACACCCTACCGATTGCGCCACACGATGCCCCTTGATGCATGGCGTTCCTACCTTCAGTTCGTAGTCCACGGAGATTAGTTTGCTGTTCTTGAGAGTGACGGGCGCGTCTGGGGGTATCGCCAGCGGCTCGGTCCACTGCATGTTCTGTCTGCGGTCCACCCCGCGCCCGCGACTACTCAACACCACGTCCGTCACCAGCTTCTTCTGCTGCTTCCGACTGCCCTTCCTCTTCAGTTTCCCTCGGTAAATTATGTCCTAGGGAAACGAGGTTATGCTACGGTCACATCTTTAAACCGGGGCCCGGCCGGGCAGTGTGCGGGAACGAAAAGTATGACATTAAAGATGACAAACGTTAACAATATTAATCATGGGAATAATTTGCGCATTTTTCTTGGCATACTCTTTCATTTTTCGCTCCCAAAACAGCCCGACCGGTCCTCGGTTTGGAAATGTGACCGTAGCATTACTCTGTTCATTTTACTATTTAGGATAGGTCATTGTCCTGGTTACTGACGAAAGTCAGCAAATCTAGTCACTGACCAAAGACAGTGCCCGAGAATCTGACCGTTCTAGAAACGTATCCAGTTGAGTAACTTTTGTATCGAGTCTTATGGTTAACTTGTGGTTGCCCTTCGTCTCCAGCTTACCTCGACAAATCATGTCCCAGAGATACATCAATAAGGTTTCTATCTTCATTTTGCTATTCAGAAATGATTCAGACCTACCTGTGTGAGTGTAGCCTTAGTGTGAGTGATTCAGACCTACCCGTGTGAGTGTAGCCTTGGTGTGAGTGATTCAGACCTACCCGTGTGAGTGTAGCCTTTTAGTGTGAGTGATTCAGACATACCCGTGTGAGTGTAGCCTTAGTGTGGTTGAGTCAGGCCTACCCATGTGAGTGTAGCCTTGATGTGAGTGATTCAGACCTACCCGTGTAAGTTAGCCTTAGTGTGGTTGATTCAGACCTACCCGTGTGAGTGTAGCCTTGGTGTGAGTGATTCTGCAGCCGCACTGGTTCCGTATGTGTACGGTGAGCTGCACCTGGTCCCCGGGGCCGTACACGCCGCGGTCCGTCCGTGCCTCCAGCTCCACGGAGCGGGACACCAGCCCGCAGTACCGGGACGCCGTCTTGTCTTTGGAAGCCACGGACGGCGTCTGACACGTGGTGAGATATAGACATGTATGTTAGCAGAATGAATTATTGATTTAGTTCATTCAGTTGTAACCTTCAGTGTCAGCAGAAAGTTTGAATAAAGATAAAGATTTAATCTCCAAGCAGATACAAAAATTGAAAACCTTAACGTTTCTCAAGCCTCCTGTTCCGCAGAGCAGTACAGTAAAAAGGCGTGCTGCTCTGGAAACAGGGAGCTTCAGAAACATTACTATTTTTCCTTTCTACATCAAATTGAAGATTTTTCTAAAATAAATGTCTACTTTTCTACTTTTCCGAATGGACCCGTAGCACGCTGGCGGCGTCGCTGCGTCCTACACTGAATTTGTGTTTCCCTTGACTTTATAATGGGAATATCATTCAAAACGCACAAGTATGACCGAAAAGACAACAAAACACACAAAGCCTGATTCGTCTTTTGTCGATGAAACTCGTTGAGTCCTTTGTGAATTCGATCGGCCGCAGCGACGCCGACAGCGTGCCGCGGGTCCAGTGAGAGGGGGGGGGGGGGCTTACCCGGCAGCCTCTGTCCGTGCTCGGATCACAGAGGTCCTGCACCGTGAACTTGGCCTGTGACACGTAGTTTGACTTGTTCCACGGTCTCTCGATAACGCCCTGTACCTTGTACTTTATCGTGCCGAACTCGCCCTTAAACGTAGAAGGGACGTCCGGTGGGAGGGTGCACTCAAACGGGAAGGAGTGCGCCCCTTTCTTCAAGGACGAACCTAGCGGGCCCAGGAGACTTTTGCTGAAGGCTGAAAGAGAAGGTACTACAGTATTACCGCAAATTACTTATTACCTACATACAAATACTTGTTATCTATGGCAACTTTGTACGGAATATATCGTCATTTATCCCTTTCCGGTTATACGCTCGTTCTCATTTAAATGTACATATTTTGTAACTTCCTTTACCGTTTGAAGTAAGACGTTTCTGACATTAAGATATGCCACATATAAGGTGCTAAACTGTCGTTATCAAAAGACAGAAACAATTTTTAAGTCGTCATGAAAATGACAGTTTGGCCCCTTATATGTGGCATATCTTAATGCCAGGAATGTCTTACTTCAAATGGTAACGGAAGTTACAAAATTTGTACATTTAAATGATAACGTTTGATAAACTTATGGAAATGACGTCTTTGCTTGTTCCGTTTCATCAGTAGACTCTGGTAGGTCTCACAACAAAGAGTGGTACAGCATAAACTCTATAAAAGATAAAAGTTATTGTCCAAATGGTCCAAAACTAGAGTCTTGGCAGTTATCATTAGACATTGAATACTCGAGAAACGCATCCCTTTAACTAATACGGTTCTGTGTGTCTGTATCTGTATACTGTGGGTGGTATAACCACCCTTCAGCGTATACGTAATACACCAGCTTCTGTATCTGTGTAGCCGCGGTATAACTGTCCTTCGGTGCAACACACCAGCTTCTGTATCTGTGTAGCCGGTATAACTGCCCTTTGGCGTAACACACCAGCTTCTATATCTGTGTAGCCGTTATAACTGCCCTTCGGCGTAAATCCCCCCCCCCCTTTCACTGGACCGGCGGCGCGGAATTGACAAAGCAGTCAACTAATTTCATCGACAAAAAACGAATCTTTTTAAGCTTTGTGTGTTTTGTTGTCTTTTTGGTCATACTTGTACGTTCTGAATGATATTCCCATTATAAAGTTAAGGGTAACACAAATCCACTTAAGGACGCAGCGACGCCGCCTGCAGCGTGCCGCGGGTCCAGTGAGAGGGGGGCTTAAACACACCAGCTTCTATATCTGTGTAGATGGTATTGCCACCCTTCGGTGTAGCACACCAGCTTCTGTATCTGTATAGCCGGTCTAACTGCCATATGGTGTAACACACCAGCTTCGCAGGAACGTCGCGTGACAGCAGCTGGTTATATTACACCGAACGACACCGGGGAAAGTCATAACTTGATGATTACCTCCTGCTGCAGTGAAAATCGTCCTGGTCTCTTCCAGGTAGACCTCAGTTCCCGCCATTTTAGGCATGTCTGTCCAGGTCATCTCGTCCCATTCCACAGACGCCTGTCCCTGGAAGATCACTCGGATCGCTGTGGGACCCGAAACGGTAGCGTTAGAACTACACACAAGTCATGTTTCAAGTGCTCTTAATGCAAATTTATGCAAATGATCACACAAGTCATCCTTGAGCCTAGGGAAAATGGAGTGTTTGCGTTCCTAGCTAAAACTGCCGACACAAGGCTTTTTGGGGGTCGGCCGCTGGTAAGGCTAATAGTATGTTGATTTGATTATGTGGATGACATCTGCACGACATCACAACATTTTTTCCCTCGACCTTATCATCTGTTATGTTATTCGACGAATCCTGTATTTACGCGTACAACGGATCATTAATCGTAATCAACGCTAAATGTTATGATATGCTAGGATATGACATAGACTGGTCAGCGGTATGGCATCAATAGTTTCAAATAGCAATTGACAATCGCAGCGACCATTTGTGAGACGGAAACGCGCAGGAGCCTTTGAGATATACCATTTATATAACTATCATTTTACCTTTCCTTGACGTGTAGTATTATAGAGACGCTCTGTATAATAATGTATGTCTAAGTATTTACTGAATTAAGTTTTTAATGAAGAAAATACTTGCCTTTGAGCTTCATACTCTGATTCAGTTCCAACTTGACCTTTCCGCCTACAACTTCTCCCGGCTGATAAACCGGCGGCAGGCGGTCCAACTCTACCTCGAACGTCTGCATGTTTCCAATGGCGGTCATGGTGGCTTGAATAATAATAATGAAAATTTATTGCAATTCCTGCCCGTAGGCTAATTGCAAGTACATGTACATGGGTACGTAACACAGAGTGGACGAACAGATAATGATGAACAATATAACATATGACTACTCTAGTCTGCACTACTGACATTAAGTTCTAGCTTATTGGGTTCGGCTTCTTTTTGCGAGACAGTGGAAGACGATTGATCCCACTTTTTATGTAATGTGTGGGTTCTGTGATGTTAAGAGGAGAGTAGTTTTCTTTTCGTCTAAAAACGTGGAGAAATTAGGATGGAAAATGGTGACATCTTTAAACAGCTCATTTCTTTGGTGGTCATAGAATGGGCAACTTGACATAAAATGTGTTTCGTCTTCCACCTTGTTTGACATGCAGTATTTACAAATTCTTTCACACACAGGTAAGTTCTTGTACCGCCCTTTCTCAATTTCAAGGGAATGGGCACTAATTCTAATTTTGGTAATTGCAGAGCGTAAATCAAAGTTATCTATAATAATAACCTTTATTGTACATTCATGCCCTATCACGGGCTACTATACAGGCATATAGATACAAAATACACGGTAATGTTCATATAATGACACACAGGATTTCTAGTACTAATCTAACACAATGGTTCTAAAACAGTACTCTAATTCATAGGTTCGGCTTCCACTCGTCTCTTTGTGATGTCAGAAATATAAGTTGTGATGGACTTGTTTAATATTGCATGGTCAAAACGCATAATTGAATAAGTTCAGCAAGGGAAGACAAATCTTTTACATGACATTTGACATGGTTGGGTGTGACCATAAGGCTGGGATGTGAGTCATACCCGTGTGTAGCTTGAGTCACGTCTGGTCTCTTAAGGGGAACGGGTACTTTTAACACCTGACATTTGTCCAGACAATGATTTCTATAGCTTCAATTTGATTTAGAAAAAAACCACATCAACTTTCATTCACGCATTGTACTAACGTAATAAAACAATTGCGTAATTAAAACCGGTTTCTGTACATTTGTCTACATGTCGCCTGGTTTGAGAACACGCCGATGCATTACAGACATAAACATAGGCACAGAAATGGGATACAACAAAATCAAATCAAAGCATTGAGTAGTATAAGATAGTTTAAAATGATCACGATTCCAGCATAGAGTTCTTTTGTTGGCACCACAAAACAACATACTGACCAAATCGAGTCTGAGTTTACCATTATAGTTACCGACGAATGATACAGGAGAATCACAGTCCAGATAAAAACCAACCTGATTGAAGTTTCTGCGGAAGGTTGCGAGTTGCAAAGCTTGGTACCAGGCCAACCGTATTCTTGATCAACGATTCCTGACCGCAAGTTCGGCGGTTAACATATTTCTGGAACGACCAACTTTTTAGGAAACAGACACATACGAGGCCCTGTTGGGAAAGACCACATAGCCGCTCAAACCTTAGCCCATTATAATATCTTGATTCGCAAGAAAATGCCTTACTTTGAGGAATGTTTATTGTAACAATAGATGTAAATTCCAACGTTCCTTGCTAAAATACCGACGACCTTGCATTTGTAGGGCCATAATTGTTCCCACTACCCGTTTGGTTGATTCAGGAGAATGCGTGTTGAGCTAAGGGGGCTTGGATAAGCTACAAAAGTGACCTGACCAGTTGGGAGTGTTGACTCGGTTTGCCCTGCGGCATGCCTTCCTACGTCATCACAAACATCGCACTGCAGTGGAAGAAATAGCTGTGATTTACTAATATCCAAGCAGATGTACCGGTGTGGCAAGACAGTATCCAAAGGGGCCAGACAGTATCCAACAGGTCACTGGGGGCCTATTGGTCATTGATTACAGTCATGCGCAGAGGGTCCATTTTCATTTCAGAAATGGCCTTGTATAGCCTTCTTAAAAGTAGCTATAGGAGGCCATTTTTTAGCTGGAATTGACAGGTAAAGGTAGTTAGAAAAACAGGGTTTTAGCCATGTTTGAAGTGTCCGGTACACTTTGAAATAGGTGTAGTTTGGATGTGAACATTTCTTGTGTAGGGGGGTCAAAGGTCATCTCACAATGTTTTGATAGAATTTCACCAGTTTGCGCCGGTGGAAAATCGGCGAAACTCATTAGATTGACACTTTAGAGGTCAGACTACGCTGCCAATGTGAGTTTTCCATGATGTAAACTTCAGGTAGGGGACTTTTGACAGCCTTTTTCTTATATGTTTACCATTGAAAGTCTAGGGGCCTGTGAATGGTGGACTTCAGCCTATTGGATACTGTCTGGCCGTTTGGATACTATCTTGCCACGGCTTGTGTGGCATCGTGTGGCGCGATCGGTAGGCACTGTACTGTTTCGCCGAGAACCGAGAGGTCTCGGGTTCGAAATCACTGCTATGCCCCGATGTTGTGCCCTTGGGAAAGGCACTTTACACTACTTTACTCACTCACCACCCAGGTGTGAATGGGTACCTGACTTCGGTTGGGGAAGGTCGTATTGAGGTCACCTGGCTGGCGCCGAATGGCAGCCGCCCAGACCCTTGCGACAGTTCCACAAAGTGCAAGTGTGGAGCAAATATATATCTATTGTGTATTATGTGATTGTTAACGTTTTACGTGAACTAACGTTACATATATCGCATGTCCCTAGGTCATTTCCTTTTGTTGGCATGTTGTTACACGTTTGTTATCTCCATGAAAAATGGAGACATAGTTTGTGTGTGTGTGTGTGTGTGTGTGTGTGTGTGTGTGTGTGTGTTTGTGTGTATGTTTGTGTTTCCGGACTACTTTAGACAGCATAACTCAAGAACCTCTTGATGGATTACAATGATATTTGGTGTGTGGGCAGGTGTTGGGAAGCCGAAATTCAAAGTCAATTTTGGGCCCCCTGGTATGTGACCTTGGTACTGCAGCAGAAAAATCAATTTTTGTATCTTTTGACCTGGACGTGCTATGGTCTTGATTTTTTGGTGGCAGATAGCTTGTGATGTAATGAAGATATGGTGTAGGTTTGGGCCCCCTTGCAGCTTGCTCTGGAACTGCAGGGGGTTATTGTGAAAATCTTCTTAGGAGAATAACCTGCAAAGGAACGACGGATTTCCATGATATTTAGTATGCAGGTAGCTTAGACAGAGATGTACATAATAAAGTGCAAATTATGCTAATTGGGAACCTTATTTGCATAACTAATGAGGAAAATCTGTTTTTGTGTTTTCCATTATAAGACTCAAATACATGTAAAATATGTAGTTTATGGGAAGTGAAACATCAACAGATATCAATCATGCAAATGCATGTACATTCCAAATTTGCATAATTAATGCAAAACGCGATGATTCATCTAAGTGGTAAATGATAGGTCTGTAAATATTGCGACATGTGTAAGCTGGTTAAAGGTGTTCATGACCACGCATTTATTATGTAAATGTGTACGTCATTTGCTTAAACAGAATAGTTCATGGGGATATGAGGTCGCGGATCTCTTGTTTAAAATAGTAACGTTTTACCAACTTGAAAACTGAAATTGAAAGGACATTTAATTTTTAAAAATGTGAACAAATATGTGCATTGATTTTTTTTATGTTCACTTTTAAATTGTATGAGCAAGAAGTAAAATTTTCAAGTTGCCATTATCATGGAAACCGTTAACGCTGTTCGTCAGCACGGCTAGGTGTGATATTTCAAAGGCATCGATATCGGTTAAACGTCATTGACAAGATCTAGACACAGAATGTTGGTAACCCATAGTCTACTTGAGCAACCATCAAGTTGCGCTCGTCTGTTTTTTACCCGTATAACCAACCTTTCTGTATATTTGAGGACAAAACGGTTGATTCGGATTAAGGTGTTGCTTTGAGTACAAATATTTCAAAAAATGTTACGACTGTCCCTGAGAGACGTTTATTCGTGGTTTCAAGTAATTGTGCATTGTATTTGGTACTTTTCCTGTCGCTAATACTGATATTTTTTTGTTCACAGACGCTTGAAGGAGACGCTAGTTCTCAGTGATCTGCCGGATGACTTGAACAATAGAAGTTTCAAATGACGTCAAAACAGCAGGAGTCGCGATGAAAGGAATTAGTTATGTCGAAAAAAATCGATGAGTTCGATATACATCCTTCTGTGCACTGAATGTACTGATTCAATAAATCTTCTTGAAAGAAAACGACAACTTGTAAATCGATTTATTCTATCTGCATATGTTACAATAGCACAATGATAGCGCCCACTGTCCATATTTCCACATAGAGCTAACGATTAGCATATGCTTTTGTCAATCATCACTTAAGCTATCTACAGACTAGATGTCATGACGATCCGTCAGCCCCTTCCTGCGTTATTCTCTTTCAATCGGCTCCTGTAGTTCCAAAATCTAATCATTTTAAGGTCTGAAGAAGACCTACCTACCTATATTGTACGTACCAAGTATAAAGACAATACATCCAGGCATTCTTGTTGACAGAAGGACACACACACACACGAACGCTGTGCAAAACATAACCTTCTCGACGAAGGTAATAATTATGGAAACTGATTTTTCACCACTGCGAATGCAAATACGGATCCATAAGAAAGCTAACATCCTCTGTATTGAAACGAAGGACTGCCCACAAATGTACAATGTGCGTTTCACCTGACATTACGATTGTGTAAAGAAATGTGTAAGAAATTGAAGAGGATTGTAGCACAAATAAAGCCTTTTCTGTGTGAAAGAAACGCCTCAGATGTGTTTTCAGTAGGTTCTAATTTTGTCTGTTTATGTTTTACTATGAAAAATGTTTCAAGGAATCAACACCCCCGAATGAATAATGGTCGGTTCTGACTATTTTTACAAATTGTTTGTATGATCTTCAGTTTGACCTATATTGAACCTCATGCGCACTTTAGGTCACGTGAGTTCGTATAAGGGGAGGGGCTTTCTTGTGAAGTTTTTTTTTGTAATCGTGGGAAAGATTTGGAAACTCTACTTACTTATTGATGATACTCAAAACATCTTAATAGCTGCATCGAACATGGGATAATAAGACTTATCGGTGTCTAAGTTTGGAATTTTTAATTGGCCAAAATGCCTCTTTACAAATAGAAGATACGTTCGTCAGTCACGCCATCCGAAAATATTGACATCACCTCTCAGATTACCCGATAACTGCAGAGAAAAAAAAAAATTCAACCTCAATTTACATGTGACCCAGCATTACTTCATCGCATAGCTATAAATACACTGAGGTGTATTTATAGCTATGCGTTAAATGAACCTTTAACTTATATCAACTTTGGGAAGATTGACTGCCCCACAAATTGTAACAGTAATTTGTATTCATCTAGATCAGAAAACGTCTCTTGATATTTTGCAGTCCACACCCGATCAAAACGCTGGCCAGAATCCACCAAAAGATGAAAATCGATGATGAAGTTACGATATGCGATAATGAAATATAATTCAGTTGGATTCCAAAAAAGAAAAACGTATTGTACGCATCGCGACGCCAGTCAGCTAAACATGATACTTTTCTTTTTTTGATGAGTATATTCTTTTCAAATCTTACAGTTTGGGGGGAGTGCGACCTAATTTCCTATTCGTCACACGTGTAATCCACTAAAGATGCAAATAACACTGTCAGTCAAAAAAAACTGAAGACGCACAATGGTCAGTACAGATATTTTAGTACTCCCCATCTTATGTAAATTTATTTGCGTAGATTAGATAAAGCTTCGCAAATGTTGCAGTAAGAAGACAGTTAATATGTCTAAAAGCTTAGATAAAGGAGTGCACATGCCCACCCTAGTTGTAACTGGACAAACAACAGATCATCGGGTAAGTAAATATCACCCCATCACCCCATCCTGTGACCCCCTAATATCAAGCGAGGGACATTCACAAGTTTGCGACCTCACCCTGAATAAAGGAGCATTTACTGAAATTAAGGGGCATAACTGTATAGTAACTGATAAAGCCTGCCAACAATGTTCATCAACAGTCGAACCATTCCCTTGAAAATCTCCACCTGTGGCCATCTCTGCAAGATGTTGCAAGGCGGTCAATGATCATCCTAAACTAGTCTCAACCAGACTAACTACGCTGGCTAATAGGGAGAATAATTTGCCAGGGGAGTTTGGATACCGAAGGGGTGCAGCCGCGAAGCCGGGGGGGGGGGAATGTTAACCTTACTAACTCCATGAAAAATGGAGAATAGTTTTGGGTGTGTGTGTGTGTGTGTGTCTGTTTGTCTGTTTGTGTTTCCGCACTACTCTAGTCAGCATAACTCCACAGCCTCTTGATGGATTACGATGATATTTGGTATGTGGGCGGGTGTTGTGAAGTCGAAATTCAAGGTCGATTTTGGGCCCCCTGGTATGTGACCTTGGTACTGCAGCAGAATTTCCGTTTTTGTATCTTTTGACCTGACCTGCCATGGTCTTGATTTTTGAGTGGTGGATAGCTTGTTTAGAACAGCAGAAACCGATTTCGCTTCAAACTTTGAAAGACAATGACTTAAGAAGGGAGGCAGTCCCTGACTCAGATCCTACTATAACCCTGGGTAATGCCAGTTATACCATCTTCGGTTGTACATTTCGCCCCTCTAAGATGAAATAATCTAATATATGTGCCTTTCATATGTAGAAAATGTTGCTGTGGACATTTTGACTTATTTTTGGCTAAATTTTCATTCGTTTTCCACAGTTTTTGACGGGTAACTTAAGGACAGTGTCTACATTTGTATATCCTCCTTAATATCTTTTTACTAGTAGGTTTAATACAAGACATGGAAAGACTAGCTGCAGACTGGCATTCTTGTGGGTAAAAAATTAGAAGACAATTGGCAGTTGTTCCGACAATTTCTAGATGCCAGGATCCGTTCTGCAAACAAAGCTGTATGGGGTGATTGGGGTCCAATGCAGAACTCAGTGCAGTGGGAAAGGTGGGGGAGACTGGTTGCGCTCTTTGTATATTTGTATGTCAGTTTGCTCCAATGATAGGTTTGGTATCAAACACTTCCACAAGTTGAGTCCAGATAATTGTGGGCTGAAATTTAGCAGATCTATCCTGTGATTTTGATGATTTCTCAATGCTAAGATCGGCATGGCAAAGAAACGCTATACCCGTAAATGTTATCGTCAGTGGGACAGGGATCGACCCCAGTCTCTACCAAACTAACTACGCTGGCAACTAGTGATGGGGACGCATCTGTGATTACCTCGCCTTCCCCACTGAGTTCTGCATTGGACCGGACCGGTCGACCCCATAGAGCTTAGTGTGCAGACCGGATCTTGGTATCTAGAAATTGTCGGAACAACTGCCAATTGTCTTCTAATTTTTTACCCACAAGAATGCCAGTCTGCAGCTAGTCTTTCCAGGTCTTGTATTAATCCTACTACATGTAGTTAAGATATTAAGGAGGATACATGGTAGAGACTGTCCTTACGTTACCCGTCAAAAACTGTGGAAAACGAATAAAAATTTAGCCAAAAATAAGTCAAAATGTCCACAACTATATTTTCTACATATGAAAGGCACATATATTAGATTATTTCATCTTAGAGGGGCGAAATGTACAACCGGAGATGGTATAACTGCCATTACCCAGGGTTATAGTAGGATCTGAGTCAGGGACTGCCTCGTTTTGGTGCATGACCCCGAGCTGACCCCTGGGAATTCAAAATGGCCGCCGTAACTGGAAAGAGGTCTATTCAACGTAGAGCGTAATCTGGGTATTCTGCGTTGAACGTTATTGACCACTTTAATTCTACGTAATGCGTAGTAGCTACCTTGAATTTAGCGTAAAACGTACTTGATGAATTGTGCGTAAAGCGTTTTCAAACTTTTCTAACCTTGCTCAAAGTCACAAAAGAGTGCGCAGTCTGTTTTGTTTTGCCATCCCCCCTTTTATACAATGGAACAATCCACCGAACTCGTTCCCAAAATCTTGTATTTGAAGTTTGACACTTTTGCTGGTGCGCGGAAGAGCCGCTTGGCTAAAAAATGGAGACCGGCCTGGGGGGACTCCTTAAGAGCGAGGGATTTAAGCCTGATGATGGTAATAATGGTAGTAGATAGCTAGCTGCAGACCAACATGTAGTAAGGGTGTTTAGTCAATGTATGAATTGAACCTTCTTCTAGAATAAAGTTGTTAATAGAAGTTATCATACAACATATAATGCCCCGGAGCCAATGGGCATAATTGTAGTTGTCTTGCTGATTGGAAGGACTGCATTCTTTCCCCTCCGCTATTAATCCTGATCAAAGACCAGAACGCTGCTGAAACATCCTGAGGTCTACCCGGCCGTGTAGACAACTGCTGTTCCTCTTCAACAGGATAGAAGTAGGTTCTGAGATTTTTCGTTGTTCTTTCATTAATCGACGATGGACAGGATGAAAAGTTTTTCAAAGGTTTGATGCGGAAGAATTGTTGTCTATTCTCGCTTCCGTAAGTTGCTAAAAAGGTTGAATAATTTGACAAGGGTTGGAAAGATTTGTCATTTGTAACCAAAGCTGTACTACAACGGCTCTCCACATGCTCTGATGAAATATTCCCCCCTTTTTTGGACAATTTCTACCATTTTCAGTCCTGGTATGTTACGCCAAATGGTGCTTATACTGCGTGACCCATTTAAAAATTCAGATTCTGCTTCAAATGTTTCAATTTTTCTAGCTACGTTGTTTTCTCCAGAAGCAGTACATTTTAATAAGTACGGGAGGCCAGACATGTACGCTAAGGATCTTGAAAGAAACTACTGAAACAGTGTTATGTTTTCTATCTATCTATTTATCGGCCACCAGCCGGGACTAAACAAGTTATGTTTTAGTCACTATCTATAAAGGTTACCCTTGACCAATCAATTCCCACGTTTTAAAATGAAAGATGTTTATCTTGGTGGTACATTTCATTTGAAAATGGAGAAATTTAGAGTATTCATCCATATGGGACATAATAGTAGCTCCAGCTATCATTACCTCTGGTTACCATATATGGTGGCCCACATGTCAGCATTTGCCTCGGGCGTTGGACGGCCAATTTCTCAGTAATGGACAGCCGGAGCGGTAAATCGTATCGTTTTGACGCAGGTATCAGGGTAACCTAAATACTGCAAAATATAGCAATGTTCACGGTGGTTTTATGTTCGCGGTTTTCGCGGTGACCTTTCAGCGCGAACTTAATATTCCCCCTAATTTTGACAATATATACCATCATGTTTCAGGGTGTCAGGGTGTGTTTCGCCAAATGGCGTTTATATCGCTTGACCGATTTAGATTCAGATCCTGCTTCAATTGCATAAAAGTTTGTTTTTTTCTCTAGCTACAGTTCTCTCCAGTAGCAGGACATGTTATAAGTGGAATGACGGCCCTCATAGTATAGGCCATATATTTACGCTTTTTAAAGAACAAAGGATCTTGAAAGAAACTACTGAAACGATATTATCTTTAGCTACTTTCTATAAAGGTTGCTCTGGACCAACCAATTTCCACAAATCTCTTGCTCTTAAGCAGGTCCCCAGGTGTCCCCTTAAGCCCCCGTCACAAATAAGAAATTCAGCTCGGCCGACGTGTTGGCGAGCTTCAAATGTGCATTTTCGGCCGAAGTACAGCCGACGTCCTGTCGATTACGCGGGCTTCGGGCGATTTTTAGAAATAAAAGTTGATCCAACTATTGGCCTTTTACCAGGTTAGTCGATACTGACTTCGTCCATGTCCAAGAGATGGTACGATCTCATGGGGGACTTTTCGTTTTTAGTGTTCAACGAACGTCGCCCGAGATTTTCATTGGAAAATACGGTCGACGCTCGGGCGATTTTGAAATTCGGCGAGCTTCGGGCGATCTACAAAGTCGGCCGACGCTCGCATGAATTGTGACGCCGGCTTTACGAGGCCTGCGGATTTTGCCACGCCGTATTTCAGACATGTCATACTCCGTCCAAAAGCACGTCGTAGTTGAAGAGAACTACATCGTACCTTTGTGTCACCACGACATAGTACGGTTAGGCCGTATTTCAGTCCTGCATAATGCATTGGGAAGCTTCAGAATTTAGCGTAGAGCGTAGAGAGGCGTCCTGAATTTAGCGTAATACGTAGTTGGCCGTCCGAATTTAGCGTAGAGCGTTGTCGGGACCAGGCCCCCCATACAGGCCCTCATATGGGGGGATGGCACATGTCGGATGAGTTAGGGCACTGTCCCTGGTTAATAAACGTCCGGCCATGCAGTCTGGAGTCAGTCTTAAGTTCATCTGCGTGTGTGCGGCTGTGTCTCTCCTAGCCTTGTTATCACTACATAACAGATATACGTGGTGCGATCGCCACATATATGTGTATCTTGCAACACAGATATATCTGTTCCACAAACACAGATAAATATCGAACGATCACCACATATATATGAGTTGCAAGACACAGATATATGTGGTGCGATCGCCACATATATCTGTGTTCCAAAACACAGATATATCTGTTCCACAAAACACAGATATATATCGAACGATCGCCACATATATATGAGTTGTAAGACACAGATATATGTGGTGCGATCGTTAGATATATCTGTGTTTTCACGCTCGAATCCCATCTATGTGTGTCTTGGATTATAGTTATATTAAAGCGTTATTCACAGATCACATAACATATAGATTGTCAATGATTTTTCGCCGACAAACAAACGGCTTTTGTATTGGAAACATCTAGAACAGCACTTGAATCTCGAAACAAAGCACCCGCTGTGAACTTAGCTGTAAGAGTTAAGAAGCCTCAGGTTTTTTTAACCATTGGCTGAAAATGTTACAGGTTTAGTCGAGTTCTGCGCTGTTTGTAACATTTTCAGCCACTGATAAAAGAACTCCTCGTTACCTTTACACTAAAGTTTACAGCTAAGTTCCATGGCAGGTACTTTGTTCCAAGATCCAAGTGCTGTTCTATAAGTTTTGTTCTATTGTAATTGTGAGTGGGCGAAAAATCATTGACAATCTATATATATGTCATTCGAGCGCCACATATATATGTGTTACAAAACACAGATATATCTGTTCCACAAAACACAGATATATCTCAAGCGATCGTCATATATATCTGCGTTGCAAGACACAGATATATGTGGTGCGATCGCCACATATATCTGTGTTCCAAAACACAGATATATCTGTTCCACAAAACACAGATATATATCAAACGATCGCCACATATATCTGCGTTGCAAGACACAGATATATGTGGTGCGATCGCCACATATATCTGTTTTCCAAAACACAGATATATCTGTTCCAACGTAACACGGATATATATCGAACGATCACCACATATATCTGTGTTGCAAGACACAGATATATGTGGTGCGATCGTTACATAGCTGTGTTTTTACGCACAGATATATCTGTGTCATGGATCATAGATATATGGGACGCTCGAATCCCATCTATGTGTGTCTTGGATTATAGTTATAAGCGTTATTCACAGATCACATAACCTATAGATTGTCAATGATTTTTCGCCGACACACAGACGGCTTTTGTATGGGAAACATCTAGAACAGCACTTGAACCTCGAAACAAAGCACCTGCTGTGAACTTAGCTGTAAGTCAAGCAGCCTCAGGTTTTTTTAACCATTCAATTGGCTGAAAATGTTACAGGTTTAGTCGAGTTCTGCGCTGTTTGTAACATTTTTAGCCACTGATACAAAAAGAAACCTCCTTATTTTACTTTCCACTAAAGTTTACAGCTAAGTTCCATAGCAGGTACTCTGTTCCAAGATCCAAGTGCTGTTCTATAAGTTTTGTTCTATTGTAATTGTGTGTGGGCGAAAAAATTATTGACAATCTATATATGTCATCCGAGCGCCACATATATATGTGTTACAAAACACAGATATATCTGTTCCACAAAACATAGATATATCTCAAGCGATCGTCATATATATCTGTGTTGCAAGAGATATATATATGTGGTGCGATCGCCACATATATCTGTGTTCCAAAACACAGATATATCTGTTCCACAAAACACAGATATATCTGTTCCACAAAACACAGATATATCTGTTCCACAAAACACAGATATATCTCAAGCGATCGTCATATATATCTGTGTTGCAAGAGATAGATATATGTGGTGCGATCGCCACATATACCTGTGTTCCAAAACACAGATATATCTGTCAGTCATCTCATAAGCTTCCGAAAGTCATGACGATTCATTCATATTATTCTTCAGTTACTCTACTTCAAATTTCGGAGCAAAATTGGGGTCAAAACCCACACACTTCTTTTCGAGCCTAAGAGCTGTCCACCTTTGAAAATGAAGACCATGGCTTATAATCGTAATACTTCTAAGAGATTAATCTACACATGACATACCTAACCTGAGTGTACATGTGTCCATGTTACGATGTATCAATAATGTGTGTGTGTGTGTGTGTGTGTGTGTGTGTGTGTAAGTAAAACTGAACATGAACATGTATGTGTGTACTCCTTTGTATGTATGTGTGAGTAATGCTGAACATATGTGTGTGTGTTCCCCTTGTATATATATATGTGTGAGTAAAGCTGAACATATGTGTCTGTCCTCCTTTGTATATATCTGTGTGTAAGTAAACCTGAACATATATGTGTGTGTGTCCTCCCTTGTATATATGTGTGTAAACCTGAATATATATAAGTGCGTTAAACCATCCTTATATATCGTAAGTTTCTTTTCTTTATATATATGTAATTTTGCAACACTTGGCCCCCGATACTATCCGCTGCACGGTATTTTCCATTACAATGAACAGAAAAATTCGAATGCCAGGTTTGGAATCTATGAAGTCCTGTTCATAAGACAAAGGCCTTGTATATATTAAATGACTATTTAAAAATAACAAAAAGAAATAAAAATATGATATTCATAAATATGATATTGATAGATTAGTATAATATTAATATATGTTTTTGATATTTAATATTTAAAAAGAAAAAAAATCAATGCACGGACTCGAACCCGGATCTTCCGGATCCGAAATACTACAACGTTAGCAGTTCAGCTAAGTTGTAGTGGGTACATTTCGTCATTGTGCATACTGCTTTAACCTCACTACATGTATCATTTATGTCGATTTTTGGTCGTTTTCTTGACGAAATCATTTTTTTCCTCTGCAATCTTGTGGTATAGATGTAATATGGTCATTTTTCAGGATGTCAAAGTCCGAAATCACAATGCAATGATATTTCCGAACAGTTCTAGCAGTTACCTGCGGTCGCCCTGCTATATGTCATGAAAATCAAGCCTGCCTGGTTTTTCTTGCTCCCTTGCCATATAAGGTAACGGCTATACAAGAATTTTGGAAGGTCTTGCCATATAAGGTCTTCTGGTGTGCGACACAGTGTTGAACCAAGTACCATCGAAGCATCCTGCCTGCCTGCCTGCATGCATCGAAGGTAAGAGCCAGGAAAAAAATGATGACCATGGCATGTCCAAATCACGAGATATCAAAACCGGAAGAGCCGCTGGAGCACTACAAAAAGGCGCCAGGGGGCCCAAATCTAACAATTTCGAGATCTCAAGAAGACCTACCTACCTACCAAATATGAAAACAATTCATCTAGGCATTCTTGAGTTATCGTGTACACAGACCCACACGAACGCTGTGCAAAACATAACCTTGTCGGCAAAGGTAAAGCCCCTATCTCACTGAGCGGAAACTTGTTGGCGACTAAAAGTGGAGACGACTTTGTAAGTTTTCGACAATTTTCCACTTGCCCTCGTACTCACACTGACGCGCAACGCATTTGCAAATGAAGCCCTGTTGAGCAGGGTATTGAAAGCCGCGTGTTGCTACTGAATTAAGACCAATGTAAAATGACTAAAACGCTCCAAGAAATATTTGCAGTGATCAGAAAAGGACGTTCACTTACAATACTTGGCGCAACATGATTGATATATTATGAAATAGAATCATAACGGTAGAATACTTTTACAGTGACAGAAATTTCCAAAATGAACTAACGCGAACAATATACCAGATTTCACTCTATTGTGTGTTTCGTATCACGTATTGGAATAATATATGTTTGCAAACTTCGAAACTGACTTATTACTTTTTACATAATAGATGGCACCTGATAGCTGTTAGCAGCGGCATCTCGCAGACGGTCACCGAAATGTTGACTGTTATGTTACTCCTTGGTTGTGAAATAAGAACAAGCATACACATTCAAAGTTACATAGAACAAAGGTACAAAGGACTTCGTTATTCTGTGCAAATAGTTTGAAATTATTGATGATTGGTGTAAGATCAATCTTTTGTGATCATTGGTGAAGGATCAACACACATCTATTAATGTATCATAAAAAAAGGTAAAGCAGGCATCCTCAATTGAGGTGAAGCATGATGCTTTTTCAAGTAGCTAGTGATAGTGCAATGTGGCGGCATCGCCATGGCTCGCGTTTTTGGCCAAGCACACCGGGTCACCCCTACTCTTCTCGATAAGTGTGTTGGGTTCTTTTACGTGAAGAGATTTGACGCTAGAGACTGACGCCCAAAGCTCCCTCATACACGGGGCCGCCGGCTTTACGTCACCATCCGAAATGACGAATGCAATCCCTTACAACATGTATCATCATATCCCCCCATTCCTCTAGTAAACCGGCAAATGAGTTACCTGAAGTCCAAGTGTGACCGGCCGCTGGTGGTGGCCACGCCGGGGCAGCTGCTGGACGACTGCGCGGCAAAATGGCCCGACCAGGAGGCGTACGTGTTCCGACACCTCGGCGTCAGGATGAAGTTAGCTGAAGTTAAGCAAGAGGTAAGAAACATAACCACGTTTATTTTTACACGTTAGTTACACCATACCAATATATACCTATCCATCTGAAGTAGGTACCCATCTGATTAATGAGTAATGAGGTTGCCGTAGTGCCTTCTGACGTGCTGGTGGCACCTCCTGATAAAATAAAGAAGTAGTGTAGGTTTGGGCTCCTAGCAAGTTGCTCTGGAACTGCAAGGGCGTTATTGTGAAAACGTTATAAGAAGAATAACCGAACAAAGGAACGACGGATTTCCTTGATATTGAGTATGCAGGTAGCTTAGACAGAGATGTACATATTGAAGTGCAAATGATGCTTATTAGGACTTTATTTGCATAACTAATGAGGTAAATCTATGTTTGCAGCGTTTTCCATTATAAGATTCAAATACATGTAACATATGTAGTTTATGGCAAGTGGAGCATCAACAGATACAAATGATGCAAATAAATTCCTAATTTGCATAATTAATGCAAAAGTGCCATAATTCATGTAAGTGGTAAATGATAGGACTGTCAATATTGCGACATGTCAAACAGGTAGCATATGATGCAGTGCAACTAAAACTAGGTTACCTGCATACTAAATATCATGGAAATCCGTCGTTCCATTCTTCAGTTATGCCCCTTAGAAGATTTTCACAATAATGCCACTGCAGTTCCAGAGAAAGCTGCTAGGGAGCCCAAGCCTACACCACTTCTTTATTACACCACAAGCTATCTGCCACCCAAAAATCAAGACCACAGCACGTCCAGGTCAAAAGATACAAAAACGGAAGCTCTGCTGCAGTACCAAGGTCACATACCAGGGGGCCCAAAATCGACCTTGAATTTCGGCTTTACAACACCCGCCCACATACCAAATATCATCGTAATCCATTCAGAGGTTGTTGAGTTATGCTGACTACAATAGTCCAGAAACACACACACACACACACACACACACACACACACACACACACACACACACACACACACACACACAGACACGCCAAAAACAATATCTCCATTTTTCATGGAGAAAATGAACACTGGTGTGACCATTGCCACTATATTACTCCATCCACAGGCAGACAGGCTGGCCGCTGGTCTCTTGTCCATCGGAGTGCGCCGTGGTGACGTGGTGGCCTGGGTCTTGACCAACAGACCGGAATGGGTCATCTCCTTTTTTACTGCAGCAAAGATAGGCGCCATTTCTGTAAGCTTTAATTTGCTAAAAATGACTTAGTATTATGATAATCACTGTAACGGGGGGTAGGATGGGGGTGATGGTGTTGGTGGATAACAAAACAAGAGCCCTAACATAACACCTTTTTATTGATACTATCATGAATAAGTACGCCGTTTGGCCCGTGTCTGTTGCCACCGAATATGCTGATTAAAAGGGTAAATAAACCAAGTCCATGCACACAGCTGCCATTTGAATCAAAATTTATTTTTACATATCATTTATTTTCAATTTTTTGAAAAATAGAATTTTAGCAACTAGAAAGGCAATATTGTCGAGAAAACGCAGCATATTTCCCTCCGATTAATAGAGGAAGAATGGGATATGACATTTCTGCATTATGCAAAGTAGGTCCTCATTAGCATAACGCACATTCCATTGTATTCACCTTTCCTAAAGTTACATGCACCTCCAATATGACATTTGTAGCATAAACCGTAAGGGAAATATGAAGTTTCTGCATAAATTCTGCAAATTAGGTCCTTATTAGCATAGTGCACATTCAGTTGTATTCACCTTTCCTAAAAGTACCAACACCCCCAATGTGGCATCCGTAGAATTTATCGTAAGAAGAACAAGTACTCGGCGAAGATAATAACACGCCTGGAACTACTGGGGTATAGGGAGGGAAATATAATAATGTTGGTCTGCGATCACCGGTCACTGCGCAGCGGCGGCTCATGCCGCTAAATATACGACCTGTGCCAGTCAGCCACACAACGATCAAACACATATAAGAAAAGCTTCACAAAACACTTCAAACATAGCTCTTCACATGTTTGTTAAGTAGAAAACCGAACATAGAAAAACAACATAAACATCGCTGCCGTCTGACTACGTTGTTTTTCTGCGGGAGTGTGGCCGTGAAGGTGGCAGACGAGCGAACGCTCCAAGAATCCTCCAAAGATTTGTTACACTCTAACATCTGATTGGTACCGTCTATGAGAATGAAACCTTATAGAGAGATGTCGTATACATTTCTCGATAAGAAGAGTTTTGCAGCTGTTGGCGGTGTCATATCCTGTCACAACATGAACTGGATACAGCCCTCCTTAGCCTCCGTTGCAAACTCCTTCCGGCTGTGTTTTTACAGTTTTATTATTACGATTTTCCTTTCTTATTGCTGGCCAGCAATAAGAAAAAATGTGATAATAAACCGGAAAAAGAAAACAACCGAAAGGAGTCTGCAACGTAGGCTAGGCTGATAGCCCTCCTTACGTTAGCCTGGATACCATACCCCCAATCTCTAAAATATCCCCAGTCGATATATATTTTAGAGATTGGGGGTCTGGTATCCAGGCTATTCTTACGTGAGACAAGAAAGACACACATTCACAATTTTACCGTCAAAAGAAGCTTAAGCTAAAATGTAATAAGATTCAATTCGTATATATAATTATTTCTGTTTACTTCAATTCATCACCAACGTCTTAAGGGAGCAAAGTTACAAAAGCGTCCCAAGCTAGGGTAGCACAAATCCAATGGCACACTCAAGAAAACGTCTCACATTACCTCCGTTGCGATTTTTGCTTCTGCTGTTAACTTTTTGTGGAGTTTCACCTGTTGAATCTTAATGGAAGCTATGTCGTATTAAGAGTCCCAACCACATAACATTGCACAAAAGAACAAGACTCTAATGGAGATCTAAGAACTTTAATTATATTTCTTTCTTCTTACGATCCTGACAGAAGAAGAAGAACTTTATTGCACGACAATTGTAGCTGGTACAATGTATGGCAACTTACGTACATGAGAATTGAGCTAATGCTAATTGTTGACAGATATAGATAACTAATCTATGACTAACAGTAAAATAGTCTATAGAATAATGTACATGCTAACGCTCTAGAATACAATATGTTGGTAACAGTATGCTGTGTCAGGAATGTATGATATTGTCTCGTTTTTGCACAGAGTTATAAACAAATGTGCCTACATAGGTAATTAGGGGAAATCGGCATGGATGTGTGAAGTCTGCGCTCTGCGAAGGGTCCCCTGAAAGTGCGAAATGGAACGAAATGGTACGAAATGGAACGTAATGGAACGAAATGGAACGAAATGGAACGAAATGGAACGAAATGCACCTATTCTCCAAGCAGAGAGGGGTAGTTTTGTCCGGGATTTCTAAGAGGGACGTTAGAAATCCCGGACAGAACTACCCCTCTCGATCGAAGCCTCTGCTTGGAGAATAGCATGCACTGCTCCTTGCACGTTCTGGCACCGCAGCCACGTGCCCTATTCGGCTAGTAACAAGAAAAATGTAAATAAGAAAATAGTCTACGAAGGTCTGCGATGGGTGCTAAGTGATGGAACATATCCATATGCATATGCGTATCATCATACATGTGCAATTTCAGACTCCGGTAATAACTAGAAGTGGGCCATGAGAAAACTTTCTTGACCAGCCGTATGTACATGTGGAGTACATATTAAGTATTATATAATGAATTAAATACCTCTCCTTCGCTTTACAGCTGCCGATCATTGGTTTCTACTTCTTGTCGTTCTACAAGGGCATGATCGTGGATATACTGAAAAAGGTAGATTTTCACAGATTTTCTTGCATCTGTTATCGGAAATCACAAAGTAGCTATAGACGAATGCTCATACAAAGTAGAGACTCCCCATTGTCTTGAATGTCATCAAGAAACAATGTCTTCAGTCAAAATATTCTCAACAATAGAATTAGCAAGGTGTTTCTTTGGTCAAAAGATGTGGTGCGAGAACAACAATCACGTGACATTAGACAATAACGTGTTCATTTTCTTTTATTTCAGGCCAAGGTCAAAGTGCTCCTGATTGAAAACAGCCCCACTAATGAAGGTTTACCCGAAACTATACCGTACCTTAAGGAGGTGTTTCCGGATATAATGTCAGCCACGACTGCAAAGTCCTTAAGAATTGAAGCGTGCGTATTCTTCAATATTTTCACAATCATAACGTTACTGTTTTAATTTGATTTGATTTATTTGCACATATTAAAATCAGTTTGTAGTACATAATTGAAAAGAATAGAAAAAAAATACACGTGCTGGGGGAAGAAAAAAAAGCCATGATGGCTTATACAAGGTCTTCCCCCATCTAGATTAACAAAAAATAACATAAATCTAACCATTCATAGCATACTTATAGTAGTAAGTAATAACAATAACAATATGACAACAAATCAGACAATAATAATAGTAACAAAATGGTGACAAAATGGCAATTGGTTGCATATAGAAAGAATATATCAAATCATAGCATAACTCGATACTGAGATAATAGAGATTGACACAGAGTCCATCGCAGTTAACAAAAACATAAGCAAAAAATAACATAAATCTAACAATTTATAACAAAATTATAGTTTTATGGATTATCTACCTTTGTGAAGAGCATGCGAAACCATTCAACAATAGTAAATGGGTCATTTTATCATTTCACCATTTTATTAACACTGTACGGTTTGAACAATATGCTTTTAATGTGCCAACAGCGTTCCAAGCTTGACCTCTATTGTCGTCATTGGAGACAAGACGAGCGAGTAAGTTTGTTTATTTGTTTGTTTGTTTGTTTATGCCTTTATTTATTCTGGAATATGCTCCATTCGGCCATCAGGGCCGCTTTTCATAGACGTCGAGATGTAGACATGTCAAGGGGCCAACGGTACAACTAAGAACTAATGCTTGGTCGCCCAAGGTAAGTCAAAACTATATCAATAATACAAAGAATAGATAAATATTGAATAAATGATAGTAACAAATAATGATTCATCAAATCATTCGATCCATAACCGTTACTGTCAGTTACTGATGCGATAGTCTTTTGAAGGTATGTATGACCAAGTATGGTCTTGGTATGATAAAGATTCTGCAATGTGATAGAAGTTCCTTCTTTTATATAAATATTGGAAGGTATGAGATATATGACAATGACCAGCGTGATACGATTCTACTGTCATATCTCAAAGCAATTTTCATCTATGAAGGTTAGGTTGTAAGTAAACTTCCATTTTTATCATTTTTGGCGTGGCTATTGACAGGACGTTATTGACAGGAAAAACGGGAAGCTTTAAATCAATAAAGATCGTGTGGCGTAATGGATAGAACATTCGACTGTCAAACAAGGGACCCCAGTTCGATCCCGGGCTGCCCCCAGACATGTCTGAACATGCGCCCCGACGTTGTGCTCTTGGGAAAGGCACTTAACACGACTTTCCTCACTTCACTCAGTTGTAAATAAGTAGCTAGCTCATCTAGGGTTAGGGACGTCGATAGGACGTTAAATGGAGGTCCCGTGTTTGGGAAGAGCCACACCCCGCGCACGTAAAAGAACCCACATCACCTTTCGAAAAAGAGTAGGGGCATGCCTACAGTCGGCCGCACATGGGTTCGCCCTCAGTAATTAATAGCCTCCGGCTAGTTGGGCAAACATGGCATTTACATGCCGAACCAATAATTAAAAAAAAAAATCCGATCAAAGAATCGGTGTAATATTAAAAGTTCAACGAGTAAAGCGGTCGACTTTAATACAATCATTGTCGTAGGTTCGAAGATCGACTTTCTTCATCTTAACACCCATCTATTATCATTCTAGTTACGTAGTATTTTGCTTTGGAACGTTAAAAAGTATCATTTCGCACCATTTTACAAAATTATCATTAGGGAGTAGGGATGACAGGATCATGAGGCGTTTTCACAAGCATTATCAAATGAACATCCTGTTAGCAGTGCCAAAATAATTTTAATTGACAGAAACAGATTATAAATAGTGCCAACAAAATTCTTATTGCCAGTAACATCCTGTCAATAGCCTCAGCCATTATATTTTTCCTTTTCACATTTCTCTCTTTTCCAGTAACGCCTTCTACAATCTGGAAGACATACAGAGCATGGGGACCCATGAAACCGCCAGACAGCGCGTACAGGAAGCCCTAAGCCAAACGAATGGTCACGACACGATTATTTTGCTTTTTACATCCGTAAGTACGGTTTTGTCAACTAAACATCTACTACACACTACTTGACAGCTTAGAGCGTCCAAGTGTGATTATAACGTTAGACCATGATGTTGGAGTTTACCTATTAGCGAATGAATAGTTTCGTGAGAGTAGTTTAAGGTGTCTTTCTACAATATGTAGCAGTACACATACAACGTTATCAGTCCATACAACAGCTGGTATGATATGTGATAAAAAGACACGCCATTAGACGATGATCAGTATACAGTTGATTTATACATGCCGCAAGTCTGATATTTTCCTAAGCAGGGAAGTACTGGTGCTCCTAAGTTGGTTGAACAAACCACTTACGCCATGGTGAACACCGCCGAGATGGTCAACAGGATTAGCGGACAAGACAAAAGGGTAACGTCATCTCTTCTTCTTCCTGACCACGTATATCCATCTGCCGACAAACCGGCAATTATTGACATGTATCAGGTCAAACCAGGTTGTAAGGTTTTGGACCATCGCTCACCGGGGCATGCCCCTACTCTTTTTCGAAAGATGTGGTGGGTTCTTTAACGTGCGCAGGGTGTGGCTCTCCCCAAACACGGGACCTCCATTTAACGTCCTATCCGAGGGACGTCCCCAACTCTAGAAGAGCTAGGTACTCATTTACACCTGAGTGAAGTGAGGGAATTTGTGTTAAGTGCCTTTCCCAAGGGCACAATGTCCGGGCGCATGTTCAGACATGTCTGAGGGGAGCTCGGGTTCGAACTGGGGTCCCCTTGTTTGACAGTTAGATGTTCTATCTATTACGGCACACGACGCCACGAATCTCACGTTCGTAAAGTAAAATAGATTTTGGTTTGAATCCATTCGTCACTAGAATTTAACTATGTAACTGTCGACTAGCAGCTGGCTATGTATTATCTGTGGACAGTTTAATTGTTAAAAACATCTATTCCACATATATACCATATATATACATTTGTATATATATGTTATATGCTATAGAGCATGCAAGTTTGACGAAAATAGATTTTTCTAACAGACCTTTCATACATATATATATATATATATATATATATATATATATATATATATATATATATTGAGAGAGAGAGAGAGAGAGAGAGAGAGAGAGAGAGAGAGAGAGAGAGAGAGGGGGAGAGAGAGGTTGATTATATATATAGGTGAGGTTGATATATACAGCTGCATGCAAAATTATTCAGCCCCCTTCACATTTTACAAATTTCGGCAAAATGAGGAATAATACAACTGCAGAATATTACTACATCATATAAGTGGTAAACAGATAGTTTATTACAATCTAATACCAGGGCAAAAGTGAAGATTTATTTCATATTTCATCCAAAATTGCAACTTTCACACAAAAAGCAGGTTGCAAAATTATTCACCCCCCAAGAGGGTCTGTCTTTAGTACATGTATACATGTACAGAGAGAGGGAGAGAGCGAGAGAGAGAGAAAGAGAGAGAGAGAGAGGTTGACTGAGTCACCAAAAGCCAAGAGTTTTACAAACTAGTTTGTCTCCTTTAAGATTATCCAAGGAATCCCAACAACAACAACAACAGTTCGGAGATGTCTTACATCCATGACTTACACATCTACATAATTAATATATCAATGCTTATCTGCACTTTTAACTTACTTACACAGATCACAAGAATGAAATTACTATCATTCGCCAGTTAGATGAATTATGACACATTTACATTGATTATGCAAATTAAGCTCATTTTGCATAATGAGTATCTGTTAATGTTACACCTGTCATTGATAACATATCTCACAAGTACAATGCACGTAAGTTCTATTATTGAAAACACTGGAAATATCGAATTTCCTCATTAATTGTGTACATTAAGTTCCTATTTACATATTTATGTGTTTCTTTGTGTTTATCGTTTACACCACGTCTTCCTTACATCAAAAACTATCTGCCACCAAAAAATTAAGACAATAGTATGTCCAGAACAAAAGATACAAGAACTGCAAGTTCTGCTGCAGTACCAAGGTCACTCACCAGGGGGCCCCAACTTGACATTGGTCTTCCCAAAACCTTCCCACATACTAAATATCACCACAATCAATTCAGACGTTCTTAGGTAATGCTGACCACAAATATCCTCAAACGCAAACCCGCAACCAAACAGACACGCAAGCAAATACACAGAAACGCCCAAAACAATATGTACATTTTCCACGGGGTAAATATATATTAATGTTAAATGTTTTTACAGAAAGTGCTGCTAGCTCCTACAGATATGACGGAGAACCTGGATTCGGTTCTAATTCCTGTTCTGACCGGATCTCAGACAGTTGTGTATGCCAGCGCCGAAACATGGGAGCTGGCTGACATCATCTCTGCTATCTTGGAAGAAAGGTGACCGTCCACGTTTTAAGACAAGCACTTTGTTCTTAAGATCTTGTAATCTACGGTGCATTTATAGAAACATAACGTTCATTCGGGATAAAACAAACTTCTTTGTCATCACTAAATTTGCATTAAAGGAGTCCTAAAGTCCAGAGGGGGGAGTTATTGTCCAATAGATGATAATTCTAGGAAGTAAAAATGAATACTTTTACAGTATACGATAAAGCACCCACTAGTCCAATGCGCATCAAAACGTATTTAGTATTCTACCGAATTCCCCAGATGACGCTCTATTTTCTGATTAATTAAATTAAACAACTTCAGCCTATGGCTTATTACAATGTGCCGACAAGGCCTGACAAAAGTTAGATTACAAAAAGAATGTCAGGGTGGTTAAGAAAAACTCGTCTTGCTTTGTGTTCTTTCATATCTTATTAACAATTGGCCTTATTATTGTGCTTAACCCCCCTCATCTATGCCAAAAATACTCTATACCGTTAAAGATGTATGTTTACACATAGGTAATACATGGGTAGGGTCTGCAAGGGTTTAGTGAGTATCATATTGTTTTTAAAAAAACACCTTGTGTAATTCACCATAAGCAAAATTCTGTAAAAAGTCGGCTGATTATGTATTCATTGATACATAATCTAGTGGAAAATAACACCGCCTTCTGGAGTTTAGGACTCCTTACACTCATCATTACACTCATGTTAAGAGGTAACACTCCGTTTGACACAATTGTTATTCAACATATATTGTTCTTCAGATGTGAAGGAACCACCTTCATGTACGTGAAGACGCTGCACGACTTGGTGAACGACCCAACAGTGAAAGAATGCGACATGTCGTTCCTGAAAGACGGTACAACAATATACATTCGCAGCAACTGAATTACGCCACGACTATTATACCAGTGAATATGTCGATGTGATAACAATACAAGTTGATATATACAAATTCGCTGAATTTTGCCTCTCTTTCAGTCCAGGTTGGGGGCAATGTTATATCAAAAACTCTTCAAAGGCAATTCGCTCAAGTCTTTCCTGATGCAGATATAATCGTGAGTATGAAAAATAAGGATTTATTATCTTCCGTGAAAGCAGTGGTTGTATACCGGTAGGTTTGACAATGATAGCGATTAACTTACCTCATGATCATCTAAGGATAACGTCCAACAGCAGTTGATTAGACTTAGGTAAAAATGTGATTCCCGTTCCAAAAGTATGTTTGATAATCTGAACAAAGAAGTGCAGTGTTTACCACACATTATCTGTTTAGAACCTTAATCTGTTAACAGGGTGTTAAGTTCAGGAAGTCTGTAAGAAAATTGGTGAGACTACTTGGATTCTGTTTTGAATTTTCATCACTCAGATGTCAGATCGAACATATTTTGTCCATTGCTAGCGGCCGATCCCCAAAAAGGGTAGGGTCGGCAGGTTTTTGCTAGAACACAATATTTCTTCCTAGGCCTCCTTTGATATATTTTTTGTTCCTGTTAAGAACTATTATGGGACAACAGAGGGTTGGATCGTGTCGATGTCAAGACGGAGCGAAATGACAAAAGAACAGATGGAAAGAACCCTGGGTCGTTTAATGCCGCATCTGGAGGTAAAAACAGAAATACACTACATGTGATGCTGTATTATACAAAAAAATACAAATCATGTCTTCACTTACATCATCCTTCTTTTTCAAGTTACATATCTGACATGTTTGATGAAAACATTGCATTTATAAAATTTCCTCATTGATGATGCAAATTTGGTTCTGATTTGTATAATCATCAGCTGATTATGTCAACGATTACTTAAGCTACATACGTACCAAATTCATGACGATCAATCAACCCCTTCTTGAGTTATTCTCTTTCAAACTCTAAAACAAAATCGGCCCATGCAGTTTTCAAAAAAGCCGCTAGGGGACCCAAACCTACACCATTTTTTTCTAAGTCAACGAGATATCTACTTTTAAAAATCGTTATCATAAAATGTCCATAACACGGGGTATGGAAACCGGGAGTTCAGTTGCAGTACCACAGGGAGCCACTTGGTGGTTAAAAGAACATGCCCATTCATTTTTCCAACACCTACCCACATATCAAATACCATAAAGATCCATCCATCTACAGCTTCTCAAGTTATGCAAACCAACAAACAAACACGCACACACAAATAAACGGCAACAAAAACATGACCTTCTTGTCGAAGGTAAATGCAAGCACAGAAGGTGGAGCTCACCATATCTAAAAAGATGGGCAAGATATTTGATTCTTATTAGCTCACAACCACATCATATGGTTCTTAACCCTCAAACACCAGAACCCCTTTATGCGACTAAAATGACTGAACGGGGTCAAAAATGCCCCCAAAATGTTTTGTTCAGTAAAATCTTCCTTTTCACTTTTTTCGCTGATTGTTATCCGTACATTGCTTCATCAATGTAAGAGGAATGTTTTGACATGTTTAGGCATGAACAATTCCCGTTCATTATCATAATTGATGCAAAAAGATCAGAAGGACCACGGTTTGAACTATCCCTATTTAGACAGGGAGGGGATTTTTTAAGCCCACGCCAAATTTCATGTTGCATAGCTCCTGAACGGCTTACGCTAGAGCCACCAAATTTAGTGACGTTTCATAACATGTCCTTAACAAAGATTACAGATTAATTAAGTAAGTTCATCGTTTTTCGTGTTGCCATGACAACGGATTTTTGGCAAGCATATTTCACAAAATCTGCTAATTTTAGTTCAAACAATGACGTTTCGAGGCTTTGTTGGTACACCACATTTGTTTTCTTACATTGTTATCATCTTATGTAATCCAATGTAACTTTCCTGATTTAACATTAATATATTTTGCTGATTTGATGACGTCATCGGTCAAAATCCAAGATGGCGGATAGAATCACATAAAATTACGTCATAATGACGTCATATTGCGTCGTAATGACACAAAATTTGTTATGGTATTATCAATTTACATGAGCATCATCCTCTAAAATTTGGTGGTCATACAATAAGTAGTTTAGGAGTTACAGAGGGCAGGTATCAAAAACAGCACATCATTTTTGCTGGGGTCAGTGGAATCACTCCAGACTTTCCTCTATAATGTTAACAGTATTGTGTCAATCTTGCTAGAAAATAAGGAGAGGTTAGAATAGATGTCTACTGACAAAGTCACGGAAGGAATTTTTTTCCGATCAAACATGTTCAAATAGCACATCAAAATCCACGCCTGGGGTAAAAAATGACCCCACTCGGGTGTTTGAGGGTTAAATATGAATACACATGAACATTTGAAACAAGCGATAAAGTTCTTAGAAGGGATAAAGTCCTGTAATCCTTACTAATCTGTTGCTGTATACATGTAGGCCAAGGCACCACTTGAAACAACGCCTCCATAGGTGATTGTAGTATCTGTGCTTTGCGATATAATTCCTGAATTCTATCCTTTCACAAAGACGAAAGTTGTGAACAAAGCCGGTCAGGTCGTCCCATTGAACCAGAAGGGGGAGATCTGGGTTCGAGGCTTCAGTGTGTTCAAGGGATACAGAGGAGACGAAGAGAGAACTGCAGAGGTGAAGACACATGACGGATGGCACAAAACTGGGTAAGTCATTTCTACCGTTAGCCTGCGTAGTTCAGTATTTGAATAGTGACCCTGCCTCTGGGCCATGTGGTCGGGAGTTCGAATCCCGTCTCTCACCCAACATGCATACTACTGAAAACGTTTTTTGGACGGGTCGTTAAGGCCCTTATCTAGATTAGGCATATTTGGGGGATTCCTGCGACGGAGGGGGGGGGGGGGGTCTTGTTAACGACAAGGTCTATGGCCACCAAAGTTGCGGGGGTTGATGTGCAAGTAGAATATATTGGGTCATTAAGATGTTATACCATGTCATTTGATATATTATTTGTTGAAACCATATGATAGGGTATTCCTGTAAATTCAAGGATATACAACAAATTTTTTACGAAAAAGGGTGTCTGATCGATAATTAAGATTATTGAGACTTCTGTTATCAGTAGCAACCATAAGACGGCGAAAAGACGTCATAAAATGAAATACGTATATATGTAAGCTATCAGCCGGGATCCGCCATCTTGGACTTGCAATCTTGGATTTTTTAAATCTAAAAATACATTTTTTCAACATTTCACCCCAAAGTACTTTGAAAATAGAGTAAATTCGTCCATATCTTTATAAAAGAAAACTCAACGTAGTGAGTATAACCTGCTTCTACCCGAGCTACATTGTAATTATATGGTCCGCCATCTGAATGGTTTTTATTGGTTTTTATTGGTCAGAAATTACCCGCAATGGCAGCCTTTCTAGCGCTGAATTGATGCAGGGTTTACAGGTTTCACATAATACACAACATATACATATACCTATCTTATCCACGCTTGCATTATGCGGAATTGTCGCAAGGGTCTGGGCGGCTGCCATTCGGCGCCACCAGGTGACCTCAATACGACCTTCCCCAACCGAAGTCAGGTACCCATTTACACCTGGGTGGAGTGAGGAAAGTCGTGTTAAGTGCCTTTCCCAAGGGCACAAGATCGGTGACATGACAGGATTCGAACTCAGGACCTATTGGTTCTGAGCCAAACGCTCTGCCGTTGCGCCCCATCTTGGATTTTGTGTCGAAAAGAGCTGGATCTGCATATGTTCTGATGTACATACAGTCTCTCTTTCCTTGATCCTGTCATTATCAGTGGAAGATTAGGTCTTCAGTAAGCAAAACTGCATCGAGATCACTTGTACGGCGGGTTACGCGCTAGAACACAATAAGCTTGTGACATATGCATTTTGTATGCTTGAACTAAAATGCAAATTATTTGAATTTTTATAAATTCTGCTTAAGTCACACTAAGCATATCTTTGATATGATCAGTGGTAACACTTGAAATTCGTAATCTATGTCATGATCAGATGCCTCTTCTTCGCGGTGTAGAAGGAAGATCCACTTTACAACCGTTCAGTAGTTAAAAAGATATTGAGAACACTTGCTACAGTTTGATATTACGCTTGCAGTGACATTGGCGTCCTTGACGAAGATGGTTTGCTGGCAATCACAGGCAGGATCAAGGTTAGTGATACTCGTGTTGTACTAGGCATCATATTTTTGGGGTCATAAAATCGTTTTGTTCTAATGATCGCTCATATTTCTTTTAATGGCCGTTTGTCGTTTTCTTTTTCAGGACATGATTATCAAAAACGCAGAAAATGTTCATCCTGCTTGTGTCGAGCAAGTTTTACTAGCACACCCGAAAGTCCAGGATGTGAAGGCAGTAGTGACCATAATACCAACCTTCTTTCTGTATTTTCTGCTCTGATCAAACTTGACGTCTAATTAAATGCAACTTTCAAACACATTTGGAGAGCTCATATTGAGAATGTATCCTTTTAAATTTTTTAGTAATTCTTATTATTGTCACTTCATGAAACCTTTTATTTGAAGCAATAAACATATCTTTTCTTTCTTTCGTCAGGTCGTTGGTGTGCCGGACCCCAGATATGTGGAAGAGATCTGCGCCTGCATCATGTAAATAATTGATCTCAAACATTTCAGTGTTTGTCAGTTTCCAGACGCTAGTCTTGCATCCCTAACATTCTGCCAAGGCTTGCATAGAAAAAACAAAGATTATTAACAGGAAGGAGTTGTGTTGTGTTTTCGGCTGTGCCTGTCTGTTTGTTTATTTGTTTGTTTGTAGTCGGCATGACTCGAGAAGTCATTGACGTATCCTGATGCTATTTGGTATGTTCGCAACGTGACATTTGGTTCCTCTAGCAGCTTTGTCTGGAATTGTAGGGGCGTTTAAGTTGCAGACTCTGGAACAGGATAAATTAATTCAAGAAAGGATGAATTTTCATGATTTTTACCTGTTCACTCATAACGTTCGATGAAGACCAACGCAATAATATAATTATTCAAATTAGGACTTTTTTGCAGAAATGTGTATCTATTGCGGATTTATACATCCGAATATAGGTCATTTCTGTAGACATGATATGATTGTACACAGACAAATTGTTTTACTTGTCGTTATATATTTTCTACCATAGAGAAGCTTTGGTTTGATATGATTTGATTTGATTTGCAGATTAAAGAATGGCCAAATGTCAGATGTGGAAGAGATGAGGAAGTTTTCAGAGGAGAACGGGGTAAAGTCAGATAATTTTCGTCAATGTTTTAGCAATATTTTACCGTATGCAGTTACACGACTGCGGAAATTTTTGTCTACAAATCCACATGTTTTGAATTTAATTTGATACAGATGCACTTATGACTTCTATTCTCTTCATATGTGTATATATATATATATATATATATATATATATATATATATATATAATATACATATATTTCAGTATTTGTATTAGTACTAATGCTACCATTGAAATACCAATCCTAAATCTTATGATAAAAATATATCGTCTTCACATTATTGTATGTAGTTGCCATGAATATGACCCATCTTACAATAGTTTGCACGCATTCTCTACAAATTCTATTACAGCTACTTGCTGACGAGATAAACCCTGGTTACTTCGTCTTCATGGACAGTTTCCCGAAGACCTCAACCGGACGAAAGGTATCAAACGGTGGTTTTCAGATCTCCAAATCAGATCTATAATCCATAAAGATGTTCAATTAATTTATAAATTAATGAACATCTGGATTTGTAAACAAACTACGCTTTCCTCCCAACAGATAGACAAGAGGAGGATACGAGCTATTGCCATGGAGAGGCTGGGACTGAAGGAGAACACTGATTGAGAGATGACGTCATCAGGACTCTGAACCCCACACGAGCCGACGATCGTGATCGAGGGATACAGACAGCAATCTTATTGAACTTTTCTTAACATGTTACTGTTCTAGATGGTGAGATTAAGTAGATCAAATATGACTATTGATGCAGTAAACAATATCAATACGAGAGATTATTTAGATTTCAGCAGTCTTGACGGACTGTGATACCTCAGGGAATCTGTACATGTTGTACCATTGAAATTGAAACAAGGTCCGTTAATGATAGCCTCTACCAGGCTCCACATGTCGCTGGGAAAACAGAAGAAATTGGCGAAATAGACAGATAACATACCAGATATAGAGCTGTAAGCTAGCCATGGAGTACAGTTCGCGACCTAGGGTTGCAAACTGTACTCCATGGCCACCTTACCCCTCTGGTATGTTATCTATGTCGCCAATTTTGACTATGTTGGACACGTTGATAGCACTGTAATACTTGAACCTAGGGACAAAGTAGCTTTTGGAGAGTTTTCGTGATTTTGATCTAATGGTCTATGGAGTTCCTCGTTCAGCACCCCCCCCCCCCACACCAGAAGGCTTGTAAAGGAGGCTAACAAAATTCTTGGCTTTGGTTGTATCAGTTGGGCTGTGTTATGAAAATTGCAGGGACATACTAAATTTCCCGCAGAATCGATCCCTTTTTACTGAGTCACCATCAGTCGCGAAGTGTCTTTTCAACGTGCTTGTGAGCACTGTACCAGCAGGTACACCCGTCTTCATCGATGTGATGCAGATCGTCGAGTAATACAGATTGAAAAGAAATAGCAAGCGAGAAATTTGGTTTAACGATGGATATTTGTTGAAAAATTAATAGAAGCTATTTACATTAGGGCCCTCCATTGAACCAAGACGATGTGAAATGAATAAAGTTGTGCGGTGGTGTCCTAAACATTTATCTAATGAGAGAGCAACTGCAGAGAGGTATGATCAGATGTATACTGATTGTAGATAGTTGATTGGTAGTTTTACAAAGGTTGTGTCCACATCTTAATCATCTAATGTCAGAATTATCTTTGACAAAGTATTGTCGTCAAAGGTTTGAAGAATGTTTTGAATAAATACTGGTGATTCATCTTAATGATCCCTGGATATTCAACGGAATCACATTCAATAGGGACACATTCAATTGTCGGTGTACATGTATGGTTAGTAAATGTGTGCTTACTTTCACATCTTACATCAAGATCCATTTCATGCATTTATTCTCAAGCTATGATGATGATTATCTTACAACTAGCAGGAAAATAGCAAAGGAGATTTACAAACACCTCACCCAAAATGAATTGTGTCCTACGGACTCTTGTTCTAATTGTGGCTTGTGACATGTCTGATCTACAGTCACCCTTGAAGTATACACTCGCCCGGGTATTGTAACTTTGTCACGTCGCTCAATCGATAAAGACTCAATAATCGACTTCTGACAATTCATTTACCACATTCAGATCATTAACCAGCTTTACAAAAGCCAAATATACTCGCATGACTCCTTTACTGATCTCCATGTTCTCAAGTTTTTGTGTGCATTTAATATCATTATCGTGAATACATGTAAGTTAACAAAGAAAAACTTAAATTGCCTCAGAATCTCAGGTACAGCCTACAACGTACCATAGATATCTTCGCCTGTTTCCTACACACTAAAGCTGCACAAATGTAAAAGTATTGTATATTCACATGCAAAATTTATGTTATATTCGGTACAATTGTCTAACGTCCTTCTTCTTCTTCTTTTCACAAACATAAAAAAGAAAATGTACAGTGGTGTCGTATACGTACTCAAAGCGCTACACTTCCATACACCTCATAAGACAAAATATGCACCAAATTGATATCCATACAAGATTGGAAGCGTCCGATGCAGGAAAATCCATGAACAAGAAATAAAATATACAGCTGGCATCACCGGAGTGATCTGTAAAAGAGACACTACAATCGACAAGTAAGTCTACTAAGAAGCATTGCATATTGACACGCAAAATGTATGTTATATTCGGTACAAATCCTCTAATGTCTCTGATGTTCATCTTTTACTTCCTGCTTTTTACAAACATGCAAAAGGAAATGTTAATCGATGCCATGCTCAAGCGATACACTTTGTACATTAGTGGCAACATTGGATAGAATGTACTACAGCAGACAAAATATGCACAAAATTGGTATACATACAAGAATAGGAACGTACAATGAAAATCAAAATCTAAGAAACAATAAATATACTGCTGGCATCAACAAGATAATCTATGAAAAGGACCCTAACATTGACAGCGACAATGACAACAAGAATGATAAAGTTCTTCAACTAAATTTCTTAGGAATACTCAGAACAATCACATCTACAGCATCTGATACTTAACATCTCAACAATGAAAAGTTAAAGAAGGTTACACACTCCCGCAATTACGGAGCTACCATATTGCGTGAAAGATTGTAACAGTGTGATCCTTTGAGTTGGTCACCACCAATTGTCCACCAGGTCCTAGAGCAATGCCCCATGGAGATTCAACCTCAACGACGGTACGGACGAATTCCCCACGACTTGTAAACATGTCTACTCTATTGTTGGACCCGTTCGCTATGATGACGTGACCAGATATGTCAGTGGTGATGTCTCGGGGACAGCTCAGTTTACCTTTGACATTTCCATCGCCCCCGAACCTGAATAGCCGATGTCCATCTTTATTGAACACGTGGACTTTGCTACCTCGCACGTCTGTAACAAATCTATTTCCTTCGCTGTCCGACGTTATGAACATGACTGAACGTTTACGTTTATTAAATACCTTGAAACCTACACACGAGGATTCATCTGGAGAGAATATATTGATAGCATTGTTTGCACCAGCAATGACCTTGTTGTTTACCGCGTCGAAGGCAATGCTGGGCGGGTTGCCATCCATGTTTTGTAGCGTGTATGTGTGATTGAGTTCTGGTTGGCCTTCTCTACTGTACCTAACCACATATCCATGATCACGATTAAAGTCGTGGGAACCGGCTACCCACACGTATCCCTCTCCGTCAATGGCGACATCGTTAGGGTGCATTGTCAGTTGTCCATTCACACTCAGGACTACCGCTGGGAAGAGGCGGAGGAAGGCCCCATTCATGCCGAAGACCTGGACACGTTTGTTGCCTTCATCAGCCACGAATATTTCGTTGTCCCTGGACACGGCCACCCCGCGAGCTTGCTCAAACTTCCCAGGGCCTCTTCCCTTCCCGCCAAAAGTGATCTTCTCCGGATCCGAGTTCACGAATCTGCTACTTCTCTCTGTAATAAGTAATGGGAGTGTTAGATGACCCTGCAATACTATTCTAAACTATAGATATTCCTTTTGAAAATTAGCATTCAAGATTTAATTATGACATTCAACAAGGAGTGAAACTAAAGGGATCACTGTGTAGCTTGTTTTCGCGCAGCTTTTGAGCGCTTTTAACGTGTAATTACCACGCAAATGTGGTAATAAACAGTGTCATTAAATGTCAACTTCATAAAGATTTACAGCAACTAGAATATTTCCAGTTTTCAAGCCACATAAAATGCTCTGGATGCCTTTAGTAACTCTTTTTATTAAGTAAGAAAGAAATGTGGGCTCACTTGGTACAGCTAGCTACTCTTTCATTGTGCTTTACCATGCAGGTAGTTTAGCCATTCAGTCACATAGGAGAGTAGTGTACACAAACATAAAAAGTTATGTCTATGTTAAACCATTGTAGATGCAAAAGATTGAAACTCTCTTTTCTCAAGGACTCATTTATCACGTGCATTTATAGGGTAAAGTAATACACAGTAATCCAGTGTGTTACACAGAATGTTAAATACTGTCTTCTTCTACCCAACCGGTTTGATACTAAATCAGTTCACCTTGTGAGCTGTCGGAGGTTGGTGGCAGTGTTGCCTCTCGTGAGGTTTCCGAAGTTAACGTTGAAGCTCTACCTCCGAAGAAGCCATTATAAGCCACAGTCTGTAATAGATTGGCAATTCATAGAGTTAAAATCTCTGTGTTCCTCCTATGGTTCTGTCACCTATCGGTAGTAATCCCCATCGGTCGAAAGGACGTACCGCCAGTGAAGCTCTAGTGATTGCACACCTGTTGTCGCGAAGATTAAGATCGCTAGGCGTCGTTGTGTTATGGCAGCAGTTGTTCCTGCATGACCAAGAAACACCCCCCCCTTCTTTCATGTATAGATTTGCTACGCCTTTTACAATTAGACCAGGGGTTTGCGGTATGCCCACAGACGGTGCTGGCTGTGCAAAATCAATCGGTTGATGCACGTCAATCGTTATGAAGAGAATTGGCCATATACATATATATATATATATATGTATATATATATATATATAAATGCATTATTTTCTCATTCACTTGTTGGTGTCAATTTTCGTAGTCACATAAAGCTACATTAATATTGAAATATATCTTGCCACAATGAACAGACATATCCCTCCCTTAATGACATTTTTTTCAAAGAAATATACATCAGACCTGAGCAACATGGACAAACAGAACAAACGTAGGCTTACCTTTTGAACATTCTGGACGTTGGTGTTGAAGTATAACCCGCCAAAGATGGAACCGACCATCAATAGCGTGCAGAGGGTACCTGCTAATGCAGCAATGCCCACGCGCTGACATGTACAGCCTGTTTGATATCACAACAACTTTAAGGCATTGGCAATGAACAAACTGAAAACAACCAGATATACTCAAAACAGCAACGGACGAGGAAACATTGATATCTTTGCATGTTTTTTTACAGTAAAGGGAAACCCGTAACATCATAATTAAAGCATCAAAAAAGTTCGCTAAACAGAAAAGCATTGAAGCGAGAAACAAATAAAAACTTTTTATATAGTTAAAAAAATACATTCCATCTTAATCTATTGCCAGTACCACATATGCATGTATTGGTTTAGATATAAAACAAAAGCAGAAACAGGAAAATTCTAAACAAGAGTAAGTAATACCTTAAAAACGTAGACATAGCTTACCACAAGCTGCATGTTTGGGGACGTTCGGCACGTACATCGGGTTAGGTTTCAGGGCGTTCTCCAAATTTGGAAGCGGTGCACCATTCTCCGGGTTGGGAGGCTGTGCACCATTCTCCAGATATGCAGGCTGTGCACCATTCACCGGATTTGAAGGATGTGCACCATTCTCCGGGTTGGGAGGCTGTGCACCATTTTCGGAATTAGAAGGCTGTGCACCATTCCACGGATTTGGAGGCTGTGCACCATTCCACGGATTTGGAGGCGATGCACCATTCTTCGGATTTGAAGGCTGTGCACCATTCTCCGGCTTTGGAGGATGTTCACAATTCTCCGGATTTGTCAGGCTTGTGCTTGGAGGTCGGCGGATATTTGTCGTCTTACGGTTTTCTATAGCAACATTTACCATGTCAGCATCAATTCCATATGAGTCGCACTCTGCCACTCTGCAATTGGTCGAGATATCATAGCTACTGTTTCTGGCCGCATCTCTTGTGTCTCGCGTCTCAGTATTTGCTGCATCATCCTGGTGGATGGATGAGTTGCACTCAGCTTCGTCATATGGCAGACTCGGGCAGAGATGCGCAATAGCATAAGGTTCTATAATCTCATCGTCAGGGGCGACATTGATTGGTTGCTTATTTTTAAATGTAGGAGCACTTTTCGTATCTGTGTTATTGCCATCCCCATTTCGCGCACGTGTGGCTGTAACAACACTGGCTGAGTCACATCCTGTCAAGTTAAACGACAAGCCGTTGCTGTTGCTTGAAGATGTTATCGTTTTCTCCAAGGTCTCTTTTATTTGCGTCTCCTCTGAATTTGTCACCGTAAACCCTATGTGATCCTCGCACAGGTATGCAATAGCGTATGGTTGAATGTCGGCATCGACGGGGTTGATGTTCTTTGTTTGTCCGTTGCCGGCTTCGTTCTTACTTTTAGCGGGTCGGTCATCACCATCTTCCCGACGGAATCTAGGAAAACATGCCTCCTTACAAGGATTTATAAATCGACACTGAGTGCAGGGATCCCCATCACTGCCAGCTCGCATAACGATACACTCATCAGGTTTAGCCTTTACCGTTGCTTGCATCTCGTTGTCTCCGGACATGTCGTTTACGGGGAGACTTAGTGCGACAGCGCTTGTTGTTAGCTCGTTCGCTGGTGCTAACAGCTCTTGACGGTATGATGGCTCTAGACGAGTCTGGTGAAGGGATGCGGCAGCTCCTGGCTATATAGTGGCCTGTGTCCTTTACACCACCAGACAATTACTGTTCCCTTGTAGGGCTTGAATTTCTCCGGTGTTAGTAATCCCGTTCTTTTAACATAGCTTAGTGTAGCTTCTACAAAAGTTGTTTTGATAGCTACGTCGAAAGGTTAGTTGGATTAGGTCTCCAAGTCGTCATGTTTTCTCATATTGATTGGTTTTGAACAATAGTTCGTGTTGGATCTAGCTCGTTTTGAATTCGATCCTTTGATTCGAACATTAGCAATGGAGTCAAAAGCTTTAACTGGATATAGCTGAGTGTTGGATGTACACATTAAAGACGGTGTCTGAGCTTTTCTTTAGGGTGTGTCAACTTCAAACTTCCTTATCAAACACAAGGTAGGATATCCAAGGACATTGCTGGTGTTTGAGTCTGAGATTTTCTTTTGGGTGTGTCAACTTCAAACTTTAGTATTAAACACAAGGAAGGATTAGCCTGTGTTTACACAATCTCTTGGAGGTTAATGACCCCCACCCCTTAGAAGCGCGATTTTGTCAGGCTAAAGGAAGGATATCCAATGATATTGAAGACGGCGTTTGAGTCTGAGCTTTTCTTTTCGGTGTGTCAACTTCAAACTTTATTATCAAACACAAGAAAGGATTAGCCTGTGTTTACACAAGCTCTCGGGCGGAGGTTAATGCCCCCCACCCCTAAGTAGCGCGATTTTGTCAGGCTTAAGGAAGGATATCCAAGGATATTGAAGACGGCGTTTGAGTATTTTCATCGTAAGCTCCCATTCTTGTATGCATATCAATTTTATACATATATTGTCCCATGTGGTACATTCTATCCAGCGTTGCCTCTAATGTACAAAGTGTATCGCTTGAACGTGGCATTGCTTAACATTTGATTTGCTTTTGCAGGTTTGCAAAAAGGAGAACATCAAAGACATTAGACAGTTTGTACCGAATGTAACATACATTTTGCGTGTCAATATACAATACATTCTTAGTAGACTTACTTGTCAATGGTAGTGTCTCTTTTACAGATCACTCCGGTGATGCCAGCAGTATATTTCTTTTCTTGTTTCTTGAATTTCCTGCATCGGACGTTTCCATTCTTGTATGGATATCAATTTTGTGCATATTTTGTCTTATGAGGTGTATGGCAGTGTGGCTTTGAGTACGTATACGACACCACTGTACATTTTCTTTTGCATGTTTGTAAGAAGAAAAAGAAGAATGACATTAGACAATTGTACCGAATATAACGTAAGTTTTGCATGTGAATATACAATACTTGTACATTTGTGCAGCTTTTGTGTGTAGGAATCAGGCGAAGATATCTATGGTACGTTGTTGGCTGTGCCTGAGATTCTGAGGCAATTGAAGTTTTTCTTTGTTGTTGCATGCATTCACGATAATGATATCAAATGATATCAAATGATATGAAATGATATCCTGACGTATCTGGCTAGGATAACTCGGAGATCCGGAACCTCAGATCCGTAAGAATCCAGATGGTTACGGGGGCCGTATTGTACTAAAACAACTCAAATTTACCTACATTAAACTACATATGCAAGTGGTACACTGATGTGGTATACCACTTGCACATGCAAGTTAATTAAAGTAAATTTGAGTTGTTTTAGTACAATACGGCCCCCGTATCCGTATGGATTCTTACGGATCTGAGGTTCCGGATCTCCGAGTTATCCTGACCGGATACGTCAGGATCCGAGGCCATTTCGTGCAGTGCTCTCATATTAGATAAATGTTTAGGACACCAGTGCACAACTTTATTCATTTCACATCGTCCCGGTTCAATGGAGGACCCTAATGTAAATAGCTTCTATTAATTCTTCAACAAATATCCATCGTAGAACAAAATTTCTCACTTGGTATTTCTTTTCAATCTGTATTACTCGACGATCTGCATCACATCGATGTAGATGGGTATACCTGCTGGGACAGTGCTCACAAGCGCGTTGAAAAGACGCGTCGCGACTGATGGTCAACCTAGTTGCTATACCTTATCAAAACTACACTACCCAACACTACCCAGCGTAGTGTCAGCAGATTCAGTCAATCAGTTTAAGGTGGGGTTGGCCCAGCACATGGGCCTCCCCACCCCCCAGTAGTTACATACAATACCTAAGGCGGCCCTCATTGCACTTTTTTTCTCCCTACATTATATTGTTCATGTTTATTTCTGTTAGTTTAGTTTAAATTCTGCACTTTTTTTTTGGGGAGCACCACCACCACCGGCCGCCTTAGGCGTGCACCCTGGGCGCGACACCCACACCGGGTTTTGCCCAGCTAGTACTATATATAGATATAGATGGTGACTCAGTAAAAAGGGGTCGATTCTGCGGGAAATTTAGTATCCCTGCAATTTTCATAACACAGCCCAACTGATACAACCAAAGTCAAGAATTTTGTTAGCCTCCTTTACAAGCCTTCTGGGGGGAGGTGTGCTGAACGAGGAACTCCATAGACCATTAGATCAAAATCACGAAAACTCTCCAAAAGCTACTTTGTCACTAGGTTCAAGTATTACAGTGCTATCAACATATCCAACATAGTGGAAATTGGCGACATAGATAACATACCAGAGGAGTAAGGTGGCCATGGAGTACAGTTTGCAACCCTAGGTCGCAAACTGTATTTGTATTTGTAACTGTACTCCATGGCTATCTTACACCTCTTTATCTGGTATGTTATCTGTCTATTTCGCCAATTTCTTCTGTTTTCCCAGCGACATGTGGAGCCTGGTAGAGGCTATCATTAACGGACCTTGGTTCAATTTCAATGGAACAACCTGTACCGATCTCCTTAGGTCTCACAGTCCGTCAAGACTGCTGAAATCTAAATAATCTCTCGTATTGATATTGTTTACTGCATCAATAGTCATATTTGATCTACTTAATCTCACCATCTAGAACAGTAACATGTTGAGAAAAGTTAAATCAGTAAGATTGCTGTCTGTATCCCTCGATCGCGATCGTCTACTCGTGTGGGGTTCAGAGTCCTGATGATGTCATCTGTCAATCAGTGTTCTCCTTCAGTCCCAGCCTCTCCATGGCAACAGCTCGTATCCTCCTCTTGTCTATCTGTTAAAAGGGAAGCGTAGTTTGTTTACAAATCCAGATGTTCATTAATTTATATATCAATTGGACATCTTTATGGATCATAGATCTGATTTGGAGATGTGAAAACCACCGTTTGATACCTTTCGTCCGGTTGAGGTCTTCGGGAAACTGTCCATGAAGACGAAGTAACCAGGGTTTATCTCGTCAGCAAGTAGCTGTAATAGAATTTGTAGAGAATGCGTGCAAACAATTGTAAGGTGGGTCATATCCGTGGGATCTACAATAATGTGAAGACGATATATTTTTATCATAAGATTTAGGATTGCTATTTCAATGGTAGCATTAGCACTAATACAAATACTGAAATATATATATATACATATATATTATATACTTATATAGAATAGAAGTCATAAGTGCATCTGTATCAAATCAAATTCAAAACATGTGGATTTGTAGACAAAAATTTCCGCAGTGGTGTAACTGCATACGGTAAAATATTGCTAAAACATTGACGAAAATTATCTGACTTTACCCCGTTCTCCTCTGAAAACTTCCTCATCTCTTCCACATTTGACATTTGGCCATTCTTTAATCTGAAAATCAAATCAAATCATATCAAACCAAAGCTTCTCTATGGTAGAAAATATATAACGACAAGTAAAACAATTTTTCTGTGTGCAATCATATCATGTCTACACAAATGACCTATATTCGGATGTATAAATCCGCAATAGATACACATTTCTGCAAACAAGTCCTTATTTGAATGATTATATTATTGCGTTGGTCTTCATCGAACGTTATGAGTGAACAGGTAAAAATCATGAAAATTCATCCTTTCTTGACTTAACTTATCCTGTTCCAGAGTCTGCAACTTAAACGCCCCTACAATTCCAGAGAAAGCTGCTAGAGGAAAGAAATGTCACGTTGCGAACATACCAAATAGCATTAGGATACGTCAATGACTTCTCGAGTCATGCCGCCTACAAACAAACAAATAAACAAACAGACAGGCACAGCCGAAAACACAACACAACTCCTTCCTGGTAATAATCTTTGTTTTTTCTATGCAAGCCTTGTCAGAATGTGAGGGATGCAAGACTAGCATCTGGAAACTGACAAACACTGAAATGTTTGAGATCAATTATTTACATGATGCAGGCGCAGATCTCTTCCACATATCTGGGGTCCGGCACACCAACGACCTGACGAAAGAAAGAAAAGATATGTTTATTGCTTCAAGTAAAAGGTTTCATGAAGTGACAATGATAAAGATTAATAACAAATTTAAAAGGATGCATTCAATATTATTATTATTCTCAATATGAGCTCTCCAAATGTGTTTGAAAGTTGAATTTGATTAGACGTCAAGTTTGATCAGAGCAGAACATACAGAAAGAAGGTTGGTATTATGGGCACTACTACCTTCACATCCTGGACTTTTGGGTGTGCCAGTAACACTTGCTCGACACAAGCAGGATGAACATTTTCTGCGTTTTTAATAATCATGTCCTGAAAAAGAAAACGACAAACGGCCATTAAAAAAATACGATCGATCATTAAAACAAAAGGATTTTATGACCCCAAAATATGATGCCTAGTACAACACGAGTATCACACGGAAATAAAGTTTTCATTCATTCATTCATTCATTCATCACTAACCGTTATCCTGCCTGTGATAGCCAGCATACCATCTTCGTCAAGGACTCCAATGTCACTGCAAGCGTAATATCAAACTGTAGCAAGTGTTCTCAATGTCTTTTTAACTACTGAACGGTTGTAAGGTGGATCTTACTTCTACACCGCGAAGAAGAGGGATCTGATCATGACATAGATTACGAATTTCAAGTGTTACCACTGATCAGATTTAAGATATGCTTAGTGTGAGTTTATAAAAATTCAAATAATTTGCATTTTAGTACAAGCATACAAAATGTATATGTCACAAGCTTATTGTGTTCCGGCGCGTAAGCCGCCGTGAAAGTGATCTCGATGCAGTTTTCTAATCTTCCACTGATCATGACAGGATCAAGGAAAGATAGACTGTATGTACATCAGAACATATGCAGATCCAGCTCTTTTCGACACAAAATCCAAGATGGCGGACCATATAATTACAATGTAGCTCGGGTAGAACCAGGTTATACTCACTACGTTGAGTTTTCTTTTATAAAGACATCGACGACTTTACTCTATTTCAAAGTATTTTGGGGTAAAATGTTGAAAAAATGTATTTCTAGATTTAAAAAATCCAAGATTGCCAGTCCAAGATGGCGGATCCCGGCTGATAGCTTACATATATATATATATTTCATTTTATGACGTCTTTTTGACGTCTTATGCTTGCTACTGACAACAGAAGTCTCTATAAACTTAAGTATCGATTAGACACCCTTTTTCATGAACAATTTGTTATATATCTTTGAATTTACGGGAATACCGTATCATGCGGTTTCAACAAATAAAATATCAAATGACGTGGTATAACATCTTAATGACCCATTTTTTAAAGATAATTATATTCTACTTGTACATCACCCCCCGCAACTTTGGTGGCCATAGACCATGCCGTTAACAAGACCCCCCCCCCTCCGTCGCAGGAATCCCCCAAATGCCTAATCTAGATAAGGGCCTTAACGACCCGTCCAAAATACGTTTTCAGTAGTATGCATGTTGGGTGAGAGACGGGATTCGAACTCCCGACCACATGGCCTAGAGACAGGGTCACTATTCAAATACTGGACTACGCAGGATAACGGTAGAGATGACTTACCCAGTTTTGTACCATCCGTCTTGTGTCTTCACATCTGCAGTTTTCTCCTCTGTATCCCTTGAACACACTGAAGCCTCGAACCCAGATCTCCCCCTCCTGGTTCAATGGGACGATCTTGTCGGCTTTGTCCACAACTTTCATCTTTATGAAAGGATAGAATTCAGGAATTATATCGCAAAGCACAGATACTACAGTCACCTATGGAAGCGTTGTTTGAAGCGGTGCCTTGGCCTACATGTATACAGCAACAGATAAGTAAGGGTTACAGGAATCTATACCTTCTAAGAACTTTATCGCTGGTTTCAAATGTTCATGTTTATTCATATTTAAGAACTTGCATTTACCTTCGACCAGAAGTTCATGTTTTCGTTGCCGTTTGTTTGTGTGTGCATGTTTGGTTGTTTGCATAACTTAAGAACCTGTAGATGAATGGATCTTAATGGTATTTGGTATAGGTGTTGGCAAAATGAAAGGCATGTTCTTTTAACCACCAAGTGGCTCCCTGTGGTACTGCAACTGAACTCCCGGTTTCCATACCCCGTGTTATGGACATTTTATGATGACGATTTTTAAAAGTAGATATCTCGTTGACTTAGAAAAAAATGGTGTAGGTTTGGGTCCCCTAGCGGCTTTTTTAAAAAACTGCATGGGCCGATTTTGTTTTAGAGTTTGAAAGAGAATAACTCAAGAAGGGGTTGATTGATCGTCATGAATTTCGTACGTAGGTAGCTTAAGTAATCATTGACACAATCAGCTGATAATTATACAAATCAGAATCAAATTTGCATCATTAATGAGAACATTTTATAAATTCAATGTTTTCATCAAACATGTCAGATATATAACTTGAAAAGGAAGGAATATCGATGGATATAGATGATGTAAGTGAAGACATGATTTGTAAAATCCAGAAAATCGCATTATACAGCATCACATGTAGTGTATTTTCCTTCTTACCTCCATATGCGGCATTAAACGACCCACGGTTCTTTCCATCTGTTCTTTTGTCATTTCGCTCCGCCTTGTCATCGACACGATCCAAGCCTCTGATGTCCCGTAATCGTTCTTAACAGAAAAAAATATATCAAAGGAGGCCTAGGAAGAAATATTGTGTTCTAGCAAAAACCTGCCGACCCTGCCCTTTTTTTGGGATCGATCGGCCGCTAGCAATGGACAAAATATGTTCGATCTGACATCTGAGTGATGAAAATTCAAAACAGAATCCAAGTAGTCTTACCAATTTTCTTACAGACTTCCTGCACTTAACACCCTGTTAACAGATTAAGGATCTAAACAGTTAATATAACAATGTGGTAAACACTGCACTTCTTTGTTCAGATTATCGAACATACTTTTGGGACGGGAATCACATTTTTACCTAAGTCTAATCAAATGCTGTTGGACGTTATCCTTAGATGATCATGAGGTAAGTTCATCGCTATCACTATCAAACCTACCGGTATACTACCACTGCTTTCACGGAAGATAACAAATCATTATTTTTCATACTCACGATTATATCTGCATCAGGAAAGACTTGAGCGAATTGCCTTTGAAGAGTTTTTGATATAATATTCCCCCCAACCATGACTGAAAGAGAGGCAAAATTCAGCGAGTTTGTATCAACTTGTATTGTTATCACATCGACATATTCACTAGTATAATAGTCGTGGCGTAATTCAGTTGCTGCGAATGTGTATTGTTGTACCGCCTTTCAGGAACGACATGTCGCATTCTTTCACTGTTGGGTCGTTCACCAAGTCGTGCAGCATCTTCACGTACATGAAGGTGGTGCCTTCACATCTGAAGAACAATACATGTTGAATAACAATTGTGTCACACGGAGTGTTACCTCGTATCATGAGTGTAATGATGCTTACTTTAATGCAAATGTAGCGATGACAAATAAGTTATTTTAACCCGAATGAACGTTATGTTTCTATAAATGCACCGTAGAGCACAAGAACAAAGTGCTTGTCTTAAAACGTGGACGGTCACCTTTCTTCCAAGATAGCAGAGATGATGTCAGCCAGCTCCCATGTTTCGGCGCTGGCAAACACAACTGTCTGAGATCCGGTCAGAACAGGAATTAGAACCGAATCCAGGCTCTCCGTCATATCTGTAGGAGCTAGCAACACTTTCTGCAAAAACATTTAACATTCATATATAACGTTATGTATACCCCCTGGAAAATGTTTTGGGCGTTTCTGTGTGTTTGCTTGCGTGTCTGTTTGCTTGCGGGTTTGCGTTTGAGGATATTTGTGGTCAGCATAACCTAAGAACGTCTGAATTGATTGTGACGATATCTAGTATGTGGGAAGGTTTTGGGAAGACCAATGTCAAGTTTGGGCCCCCTGGTGAGTGACCTTGGTACTGCAGCAGAACTTGTAGTTACTGTATCTGTTGTTCTGGACATGCTATTGTCTTTTGTGGCAGATAGTTTTTGATGTAAGGAAGACGTGGAGTTTCGTAGCATCTTGTTCTGGAACTGCAGGGGCGTTTTGCCGAAGAGGATAACTAAAAAAAGGAACAATGGATCTTCATGATTTGAGACATGTGGGTAGTACAGACAACGACAAACACAAAGAAACACATAAATGTGTAAATAGGAACTTAATGTACACAATTAATGAAGAAATTCGATATTTCCAGTGTTTTCCATAAGGCTATACCAAGTAATTTTTATGGATGACGTCCTTTGGAGACCCTAAATCTAATGCGAGAGCGCGAAAAAAAAACAAGAAGGGCCGAAAAAAACAAGATGCCTAGATTTGAAATATAATAGTCGACGACACATGTTAGGACACAAATTGAATGAGAGAACACAGTGTAACAACTAAAAATTCTTTTATTCATCATGAAAAAGCAATAATTTGAATAAATCAGTTGAAGTTGAACAGCAGTTGTTGTCCTGTCCTGTTTCTTTCGATTTGCAGCACTGTCGTAACTCTTTGATCATAGTTACAGGAAGCGGAATTTCTTGTTTTTTTTCTGGGAACAGACCAAAATCAATGCGCGCGCGGACGTCATTCATAAAAATTACTTGGTGTAGCCTAATAGAACTTACGTGCATTGTACATGTGAGATATGTTATTAATGACAGGTGTAACATTTACACGATACTCATTATGCAAAATGAGATTAATTTGCATAATCAATGTAAATGTGTCATAATTCATCTAAGTGGCGAATGATAGTAATTTCATTCTTGTGATCTGTGTAGGTAAGTTAAAAGTGCAGATAAGCATTGATATATTAATCATGTAGATGTGTAAATCATGGAGGTAAGACGTCTCCGAACTGTTGTTGTTGTTGTTGGGATTCCTTGGATTTATCTTAAAGGAGACAAACTAGTTTGTAAAACTCTTGGCTTTTGGTGACTCAGTCAACCTCTCTCTCTCTCTTTCTCTCTCTCTCTCTCCCTCTCTCTATACATGTATATATATCAACCTCACCTATATATAATCAAACCCTCTCTCTCTTCTCTCTCTCTCTCTCTCTCGCTCTATCTCTCACTTCAAATATATATATATATATATATATATATATATATATATTTATATATTTATATATATGTTATAGATGTGAAATAGATGTTTTTAACAATTAAACTGTCGACAGATAATATATAGTCAGCTGCTAGTCGACAGTCATATAGTTAAATTCTAGTCACGAATGGATTCAAACCAAAAGCTATTTTACTTTACGAACGCGAGATTACGTTACCCTTTTGTCTTGTCCGCCAATCCTGTAGCACATCTCGACGGTGTTCACCATAGCGTAAGTGGTTTGTTCAACACACTTAGGAGGACCGGTACTTCCCTGCGCAGGAAAATATCAGACTTGTGGCATGTATAAAGCCACTGTATACTGATCATCGTCTTATGGCGTGTCTTTTTATCACATATCATACCAGCTGTTGTATGGACTGATAACGTTGTATATGTACTGCTACATATTGTAGAAAGACAACTACTCTCACGATATATAATTCATTCGCCAATAGGTTAACTCCAACATCATGGGTTAACGTTATAATCACACTTGGACGTTCTAAGCTGTCAAGTAGTGTGTAGTAGATTTACGTGGCAACATTCACTCAATAAACACGCAAAGTCAACCAAAATTTAAGGCATTTACTTGACGAAACCGTACTTACGGATGTTAAAAGCAAATGAAGCGAGTCGTGACAATTCGTCTGGCTTTGGGCTCCCTGTACGCGCTGTCTGGCGGTTTCATTGGTCCCCATGCTCTGTATGTCTTCCAGATTGTAGAAGGCGTTACTGGAAAAGAGAGAAATGTGAAAAGGAAAAAATAATGGCCGAGGCTATTGACAGGATGTTCCTGGCAATAAGAATTTTGTTGGCACTATTGATAATCTGTTTCTGTCAATAAAAATTGCTTTGGCACTGCTTACAGGATGTTCATTTGATAATGCTTGTGAAAACGCCTCATGATCCTGTCATCCCTACTCCCTAATGATAATTTTGTAAAATGGTGCGAAATTATACTTTTAACGTTCCAAAGCAAAATACGTAACTAGAGTGATAATAGATGGGTGTTAAGATGAAGAAAGTCGATCTTCGAACCCACGAACTTCCACATGCAATGATTGTATTAAAGTCGACCGCTTTACTCGTTGAAATATAAGTATTACACCGATTCTTTGATCGGATTTTAATTTTTTTTTTTATTGGTTCGGCATGTAAATGCCATGGTTGCCCAACTAGCCGGAGGCTGTTTATTACTAAGGGCGAACCCATGTGCGGCCGACTGTAGGTTTTGGGACCATCACATACCGGGGCATGCCCCTACTCTTTTTCGAAAGGTGATGTGGGTTCTTTTACGTGCGCGGGGTGTGGCTCTCCCCAATCACGGGACCTCCATTTAACGTCCTATCCGAGGGACGTCCCTAACCCTAGATGAGCTAGCTACTTATTTACAACTGAGTGAAGTGAGGAAAGTCGTATTAAGTGCCTTTCCCAAGAGCACAACGTCGGGGCAAGGAGGTGGTCGGGGCGCATGTTTAGACATGTCTGGGGACAGCCCGGGATCGAACTGTTGTCCTCTTGTTTGACAGTCGAATGTTCTATCCATTACGCCACACGATCTTTGTTGATTTAAAACTTCCCGTTCTTCCTGTCAATAAGACTTTTCTTTGCACTATTGACCGTAACGTCCTGTCAATAGCCACGCCAAAAATGGTAAAAACGGAAGTTTACTTACAACCTAACCTTCATAGATGAAAATTGCTTTGTTTGAGATATGACAGTTGAATCGTATCACGCTGGTCATTGTCATATATCTCATACCTTACAATATTTATATAGAAGAAGGAACTTCAATCACATTGCAGAATCTTTATCATGCCAAGACCATACTTGGTCATACATACCTTCAAAAGACTATCGCAATAGTAACTGACAGTAACGGGTATGGACAGAATGATGTGATGAATCATTATTTGTTACTATTATTTATTCATTATTTATCTATTCTTTGTATCATTGATATAATTTTGAGTTAACTTGGGCGACCAAGCATTAGTTATTAATTGTTCCGTTGGCCCCTTGACATGTCTACATCTCGACGTCTATGAAAAGCGGCCCTGATGGTCGAATGGAGCATATTCCAGAATAAATAAAGGCATAAACAAACAAACAAACAAATAAACAAACTTACTCGCTCGACTTGTCTCCAATGACGACAATAGAGGTCAAGCTTGGAACGCTGTTGGCACATTGAAAGCATATTGTTCAAACCGTACAGTGTTAATAAAATGGTGAAATGATAAAATGACCTATTTACTATTGTTGAATCGTTTCGCATGCTCTTCACAAAGGTAGATAATCTATAGAAATATAATTTTGTTATAAATTGTTAGATTTATGTTATTTTTTGCTTATGTTTTTGTTAACTGCGATGGACTCAGTATCGAGTTATGCTATGATTTGATATATACTTTCTATATGCAACCAATTGCCATTTTGTCACCATTTTGTTACTATTGTTATTGTCCGATTTGTTGTCATATTGTTGTTGTTATCACTTATAATGTTATGAATGGTTAGATTTATGTTATTTTTTCTTAATCTAGATGGGGAAGACCTTGACGTATAAGCCATCATGGCTTTTTTCCCCCAGCACGTGTATTTTTTGTTCTTTTTTTTTTTTTTTTTTTTTTTTTAAATTTCATTCGAACATACATAAATACTTAACATACCAACATATTTACATTACACATTTACAACCAACAAATAAACACAGTTACATATTGTTGCAGGGGCCATTCCCACTGGCTTTTTTGCACTAGGGTGAGCTCCCTAGTTACATATATCTACAGGGGTCATTCCCACTGGCTTTTTTGGCTAGGGTGCGCTCCCTAGGACTTTTTTGACAGGGGTGTTTCATCCCCCCTGGATTTTCTGTGCTAGGGTTTCTTCCCTAGGACTTTTGTGCAGGGATGTCATCCCTGGGTTTCTGTGCAGGGTTTTCCTTCCCTGTGTTTTGAATATAACACTTACCAATTGTTTGCATTTATTACAAGTTTTACAAAAATTTACAAAATACATTTATATATGAAACATATCTACATGTAAAACATTACACGCTATACACACTCAAATTATAACCGCTATACAGGCACAAAAGAATATAAAACAAAAGCTACATTAACACCATATCAAACAATTACATCAGGTAGAAAAAAAAAGTGAGAACAAGCGTATATAGACAAACAGCAGAAGCATATACAATTATTCATGCATCAGAACAAAATACACAAATGCCATAAATCACAACAACAACAAAAACAAGCATCAGGAAAAACACACAAAAAACAAAAAGTTACAAATTTACCAACTTCCCCTAATTACCCTTTGTAGTTTGCACAGACTTCCCACCTATGTAGGCAAATTTGTTTATAACTCTGTGCAAAAACGAGACAATATCATACATTCCTGACACAGCATACTGTTACCAACATATTGTATTCTAAAGATTTAGCATGTACATTATTCTATAGACTATTTTACTGTTAGTCATAGATTAGTTGTCTATATCTGTCAACAATTAGCATTAGCTCAATTCTCATGTACGCAAGTTGACATACATTGTACCAGCTACAATCGTCGTGCAATAAAGTTCTTCTTCTTCTGTTAGGATCGTAAGAAGAAAGAAATGTAATAAAAGTTCTAAGATCTCCATTAAAGTCTTGTTCTTTTGCGCAATGTTATGTGGTTGGGACTCTTAATACGACATAGCTTCCATTGAAATTCAACAGGTGAAACTCCACAAAACGTTAACAGCAGAAGCAAAAATCGCAACGGAGGTAATGTGAGACGTTTTCTTGAGTGTGCCATTGGATTTGTGCTACCCTAGCTTGGGACGCTTTTGTAACTTTGCTCCCTTCAGACGTTGGTGATGAATTGAAGTAAACAGAAATAATTAACGTTACACTGCACGAAATGGCCACGTATCCTGACGGATCCGACGTATCCGGAATCGGGCCTCATGGCGTTTCCGAGCGAATCCGGAAAAATCCCAGTTCACTGCTCGGATACTGAGGTGCCCGCAGATCCGACCAATTCCGACGCCGTATTCCTCTGGATCCGTGATGCGCCTCGGATACCCGAAAATATTTGTGCGGCTCCCTCGTTTTTTTATGTTTGGAATGTTCGGATTGTTTGTATGTCGGTAGTTGTTTCGGATCCTGACGAATAAATACACACGGCACGGCATGATCTCATTTCCTGACGAATCCAGCAGATCCGGAATTACGCATTATAGCAGACACGGAACGTTTCCGATTGAATCCGATGCACCTCAGATCCGACAATTCCGGCGCCGTATACGTCTGGATCCTTCATACGTTTCGGGTACAGATACGGAACGTTTCCGAGCAAATTCAGACAAATACCAGGTACAGCTCAGATCCGGCAATTCCGACGCCGTATACGTCTGGATCCGTGATGCGCCTCGGATACCTGAGGATATTTGCGCGGATCCTTCGTTTTCAGATATTTGTCAATATGGCAGAGATAATCGGATTGTTTGTTTGTCGGTAGTTGCTTCGGATCCTAACCAACAAATACACACTGCACGGCATGATCTCAGATCCTGAAAAATCCAGCGGATCCGCAATCGTGCATCATAGCAGATACGGAACGTTTCCGATTGGATCCGATGCACCTCAGATCCAACAATTCCGACAAATCCTGACGTATCCGGAATACGGATTCGTGTCCAATCTCCCACAAGACACTGCGTGTCATGACGTCAGGCGCGAGAAACGGTTTTGTCGGTGAACAGCACGGAGACAAGAACGGCGTTTCATCACTCTCTGTGCTTAACATGGCATCGTCAGAGTCTACCATGGTCGACCAGTGATTTTTAGTGACTTGAGAGTCGAAGGGGATTCGGTGTAAACTCAAACGCGCGGCATTGCGAAGTAGTCTTCTTCGTGCATGCAATATTCGTCGCCCCCCTCCCCCTTGTAAAGTTGGTAGGGAGTCGATTCATCATTTAGAGGGACTGCCCTTTGGTAAGTACAAATTGGAAAATTCCTGTTTCTAACTAGTTTGAACGTCAGTTATCCTCCTATTGTGGCTTGACATATCATCGCATTTGCATGACATTAAGAATTGTCCAGTCGACCTGCACTTCTACACCGTTAGGATCTAGGAAATTTATAGCTTTCAATTTGTTCGTTCTTGCCAATGGTTAACAGACATTTGTGTCTGGTTAACGTTTCAGATACAACATAGCAAGCGGTTGAGGGAAAGATAATTAAAGATATCCTGTAACGGAAGAGAATGTCATAAGTATTTGTCCCACAAAGGTCCCACAGTTTGTGGATAGTGAGCTGGAACTTATGTGGAGGTAGTAGTGTGTTTCAGTGATTATTGCATTCAGTTATAGCTGTACATGTTTGATCAATATCATATTCAAGTTATGAATGTAAGTTTTACGTATTCAATTAAACGATGCCAGATTCATTTTTTACAAATGTGATTATGTGATATGTTTAATATTTGTCATTGTTTCCCTTTATATATATATCCTATACAGCATCGGCAGATACTTCCTTCACAAATGCAGCACATGTTGTCAGGACCTTAGCTTGGCTTGGCTTGGAACAAAGCAATCAGCTGTCAGATGCTCAGAGTACCTCAGGCTCCTTCGGTAAGGCTTAAGTCCATCATCGGTACACTTCAATGTTAGCTGAGACAGGCATGATGGATACCCATTGTCCCTTGTTTTTTGTTAGCTGCTGTGATGAAACGAAGCCCATCACAGCAAGGAGGTTATATAGTCTATATAACCTCCTTGATCACAGTTATGTCAAAATCATGTGATATGTTACTTAAATACTAAGTATGTGAATTGATGTTTATTCATCATTTGGTTTTATCATATAGGAACTGGTTCATCACAAGATGAACTCCAAGCTGAGTCCAACATGCTAGATACAGAAGAAATCAGCCTTGCCTGTACCTTACCAAGAGTGCATGGAAGAAGTGAACTCAGATGTAGTCAGAGAATGGGGAGAGGACGATTATACACATGCAGTTCCACGGCATATACTACTTACGTGTAAAATGTGGCGTGTCATCATGGGAGTTTTTCAGACAGTATAATGTTACTTTGAAGTTTCTATTTTCAACCTCTGTATTTGAAATTATTTGTATCTGATATCTTTTAGACGAAGAACTGGCCACAAATAAGGCTTTCATTACTTTAGTAGAATATGTAGAACATGTAGAAATTTTTGGTCCAAGTGCACTATACGGCAGTAAATATTACCACCATGATGTGATGGTTGTTAATTGTAATACATTTTATAACAATTGTGCTTACACAACCCCAATTTACCGACATAAACCTGCATATGCAGAGGTGCTTTGAGTATGTGGATGTCCCTCGGCCTGTCTTAAACGAAATGGATTATTTAGCCACATAGAACTTCCGTATTGTATTTGATAGTTTTTGAACTTAGAAATGCATATATGTTGAAATATGAAATAATGTTACATTCAGGCTTTCCCAAAACTTCCTGTCATTGAATAATAATGTTTTGGGTATCGTTAAATTAAGAATGCACGCGTATTTATGAATAATCAACCATTCTATCAAACTTTGTGTGTTTGATTTGTACATATTCGTGGCAAATACAAACATATTCAGAGTCACAATATGTCAAAGATTGTAGAAAGTCTGTATGTTGGATCAGTCTGTATCCGTGGCAAATACATACTGTACGTATCTGTCAGGATCTTGGGCAATTTCGTGCAATGTACGGCCCCATATCCGTCGAAAATTCCTATTTTTGTATTCCTCCGGATCTGAGGTTCCGGATCACGGTCCGCTTGTATCCGTCAGTATCCGCAATTTTCTTTTAAAATATACAGAAAACTTCCTGTATGTATCCGTCAGGATCTCTGGCATTTCCGTACAGTGTACGGCTCCGTATCCGTCGAAAATACCTCATTTTCGGATTCCTCCGGAAATATTCCCGATCCGGGTGCGGAAATTTTCGGATCCGTTAGGTTGGATTCGTCAGTATCCGTCAGTATCCGCCAAAAATACAGAAAAATCCCTGTACGCATCCGTCAGGATCTGTGGCATTTCCGTACAGTGTACGGCTCCGTATTCGTCGAAAATACCTTACTTTCGGATTCTTCCGGAAATATTCCATATCCCAGTGCGCATTTAGTCGGATCCGTCAGGTTGGATCCGCCTGTATCCGTCAGTATCCGCCAAAAATACAGAAAAATTCCTGTTCGTATCCGTCAGGATCGGTGGCATTACCGTGCAGTGTACGGCTCCGTATTCGTCGAAAATACCTTACTTTCGGATTCTTCCGGAAATATTCCATATACCGGTGCGGAAATAGTCGGATACCTTACACGAATCTGCCTGTATCCGTCAGTATCCGTCAGTATCCGACAAAAATACAGAAAAATACCGGTACGTATACACCGGGAAACGAGGCCATTTCGTGCAGTGTTATATATAAGAATTGAATCTTATAACATTTTAGCTTAAGCTTCTTTTGACGGTAAAATTGTGATTGTGTGTCTTTCTCGTCTCACGTAAGGATAGCCTGGATACCAGACCCCCAATCTCTTAAATATACATCGACTGGGGATATTTTAGAGATTGGGGGTATGGTATCCAGGCTAACGTAATGAGGGCTATCAGCCTAGCCTACGTTGCAAACTCCTTTCGGCTGTTTTCTTTTTCCGTTTTATTATCACATTTTTTCTTATTGCTGGCCAGCAATAAGAAAGGAAAATTGTAATAATAAAACTGTAAAAACACAGCCGGAAAGAGTCTGCAACGGAGGCTAAGGAGGGCTGTATCCAGTTCATGTTGTAACAGGATATGATACCGCCAACATCTGCAAAACTCTCCTTATCGAGAAATGTATACGACATCTCTCTATAAAGTTTCATTCTCATAGACGGTTCGAATCAGATGTTAGAGTGTAACAAATCTTTGTAGGATTCTTGGAGCGTTCGCTCGTCTGCCACCTTCACGGCCACACTCCCGCGGAAAAACAACGTAGTCAGACGGCAGCGATGTTTACGTTATTTTTCTATGTTCGGTTCTCTACTTAACAAACATTTGAAGAGCTATGTTTGTAGTGTTTTGTGAAGCTTTTCTTATATGTATTTGATCGTTGTGTGACTGACTGGCACAGGTCGTATATTAAGTGGCATGAGCCGCCGCTATGCAGTGACCGGTGACCGCAAACCAACATTATTATATTTCCCTCCCTATACCCCAGTAGTTCCTGGCGTGTTCTTCTTCTTACGATAAATTCTACGGATGTCATATTGGGGTTATTGGTACCTTTAGGAAAGGTGAATACAACTGAATGTGCATTATGCTAATAAGGACCTAATTTGCAGAATTTATGCAGAAACTTCATATTTCACTTACGGTATATGCTACAAATGTCATATTGGAGGTGCATGTAACTTTAGGAAAGGTGAATACAATGGAATGTGCGTTATGCTAATGAGGACCTACTTTGCATAAAGCAGAAATGTCATATCTCATGCTTCCTCTATTAATCGGAGGGAAATATGCTGCATTTTCTCGAAAATATTGCCTTTCTAGTTGCTAAAATTCTATTTTCAAAAAAATGAAAATAAATGATATTTAAAAATAAATTTTGAATTCAAATGGCAGCTGTGTGCATGGACTTGGTTTATTTACCTTTTTGATCAGCATATTCGGTGGCAACAGACTCGGCGTACTTATGCATGATAAGATCAATGAAAACGTGTTATGTTAGGGCCCTTGTTTTGTTATCCACCAACACCATCACCCCCATCCTACCCCCTGTTACAGTTTGGCCTCATTTGAATTGTGATTATCATAATACTAAGTCATTTTTAGCAAATTAAAGCTTACAGAAATGGCGCCTATCTTTGCTGCAGCAAAAAAAGAGATGATCCATTCCGGTCTGTTGGTCAAGACCACGGCGCACTCCGATGGACAAGAGACCAGCGGCTAGCCTGTCTGCCTGTGGATGGAGTAATATAGTGGCAATGGTCACACCAGTGTTCATTTGAGTTGCACTGCATCAGATGCTACCTTTTTGACCACGTAAAAGACAAAATGAAAAAAAATTGTAGCTTGTACTCTTTAGTAAAAACCTGATGATTTACTCGATATGGAGTACAAACAAACACAAGACCTCATATCTCCATGAACTATTCTGTTTATGCAAATGACTTACACATTTACATGATATATGCTTGGTCATGAACACCTTTGACTAACTTACACATGTCGCAATATTGACAGTCCTATCATTTACCACTTACATGAATTATGGCACTTTTGCATTAATTATAAACGGGGTTTCATCGTCCTGTGGGTACACGTATGCGGGCGTACCACAAGGGAGCATCCTTGGCCCTCTGTTATTCCTGATATACATAAATGACATTAAAGAGTTGCCGTGTACGTCGAGCATCAACTGTTTCGCTGATGACACTTCTCTATATAATTCTGGACAAACGGCCATGGAGGTAGCCAGCACTACTAACTCTGATCTGCAATTTGTTTCTGACTGGTTTAATGTTTGGGGCCCCGAACTGCACCCAGACAAATGAAAAGTCATCTGCATAAAGTCCACACAGAGCAGAATAGAGTTACCTCCTATCTACATCTCAGGTCAGCTCATTGAACAAGTCCCATTCTACTCTCATCTTGGTGTCACCCTACATCAGGCCTTGGGCTGGACTGAGCATGCGCAGACTACATCTAGTAAAGCCAGGAATGTTCTTGGATACCTCTGGATGTTACGAGGTAAACTATCCCGGGAAGACCTCGAACTAGCTTACCTTGCCCTGGTTCGGCCTAACCTGGAATACGCCTCCATTCTCTTCAGCAACATGAGTGCTGCCGCCTCCAAGGTACTCGAACGTGGACAATACCACGCAGGCCGCCATGTTACAGGCGCAGCGCCAAGGACACCCTACTCAGACGTGCTGCAAGAGCTTGGGCGGGATAGGCTCTCAACTAGGCGAGACTACAACCGTCTTGTCATCATGTACAAACTCGTCACCGGCTCTGTACCACCCCACCTCCGGAGCTCCAGCCACTCATCCCGTCAACAAGACAAGCCCAAACCCAGCTTCGCCTCCGTAACTCCGAACATCTTGATATCCCTCGATGGAGAACCAACATCTACAAGAACAGTTTTATCCACTACACGTCACGGCTCTGGAATAATCTACCCAGAATCGTCACTGACTCACCCACACTGAGCATATTCAAGGCCCGATGCAAATCCCACCTGTTGTCCTGATATATAGCGCCTCCAGGTCAAAAGATACAAAAACGGAAGTTCTGCTGCAGTACGAAGGTCACATACCAGGCGGCCCAAAATCAACCATGACTTCCGGCTTCACATCATCCGCCCACATACAAAATATCATCTTAATCCATCAAGAGGATTGGGTAATGCTAACTACAGTAGTCCGGAAACATAAACACACAGACACACCGACAGACAGATAGATACACACACAGACACACCCAAAACTATATCTCCATTTTCATGGAGATAAAAACATGACTATAATTCAATTGTTAGCAGCCTCAAAGTTTAGTTCCTGGTTCCAATCAATTGGTAACTTTGAGACCCCAGGAATCCGGGAAGGGGCCTGGGCATCCTGCATTCGTCTTTCGGAAGGGACGTAAAATGGGGTCCGGTGATCGAGGAGGTGCCTCCAGCACGTCAGAAGGCACTACAGGAACATCATTACTCATTAATCAGATGGGTACCTACTTCAGATGGATAGTTATATATTGGTATGGTGTAACTAACGTGTAAAAGTAAACGTGGTTATGTTTCTTACCTCTTGCTTAACTTCAGCTAACTTCATCCTGACGCCGAGGTGTCGGAACACGTACGCCTCCTGGTCGGGCCATTTTGCCGCGCAGTCGTCCAGCAGCTGCCCCAGCGTGGCCACCACTAGGGGCAGGTCACAGTCGGACTTCAGGTAACTCATTTGTCGGTTTACTAGAGGAATGGGGGGATATGATGATACATTAATAGATGTGTGTTGATCCATCACCAATGATCACAAAAGATTGATCTTACACCAATCACCAATAATTTCAAACTATTTGCACAGAATAACGAAGTCCTTTGTACCTTTGCTCTATGTAACTTTGAATGTGTATGCTTGTTCTTATTTCACAACCAAGGAGTAACATAACAGTCAACATTTCGGTGACCGTCTGCGAGATGTCGCTGCTAACAGCTAACAGGTGCCATCTAGTCTGTAAAAGGTAATAAGTCAGTTTCGAAGTTTGCTCTATTCTATAGATTTATAAACATATATTATTGCAATGCGTGATGCGAAACACACAATAGAGTGACATCTGGTGTATTGTTCGTATTAGTTCATTTTGGTAATTTCTGTCACTGTAAAAGTATTCTACCTTGGAGTAGAAATCTTTCTTGGAGCGTTTTAGTCATTTTACATTGGTCTTAATTCAGTAGCAACGCTGTGGTTTTCAATACCCTGCTCAGCAGGACTTCATTATCTCCATGAAAAAAGGCTTTTTCATGGAGATACTGTTTTGCGTGCGTTTGGTGTTTGTGTGTATGTTTGTGTCACCGGATGCTTAAATTCACCATAACTGTAGAACATGTACATGGGCAATGATATTTGGTATGTGGGTAGGTGTTAGAAGGAGGAAGGTCAAGGTCGGTTTTGGGCCCCCTGGTATGTGTCACTGTAACTGCAATGGCATATTTGTAAAAATCTTCTAAGGAGAATAACTGAAGAAAGGATCGACAGATTGTCATGTTATTTGGTACACAGGTAGGTTGGACAGAGACGTACACACTTAAGTGCAAATTATGCAAATGAGACTTAATTTGCATAAGTAAGGAGGAAAATCGTTTGCATGTGTGTCGCTGGATGCTTTAAGTCAGCATAACTGTAGAACGTGTAGATGGATTGTAACGATAGTTGGTATGTGGGTATGTGCTGGGAGGAGAAAAGTCAAGGTCGATTTTGGGCCCCCTGGTATGTGTCACTGGAACTGCAATGGCCTATTTGTAAAAATGTTTTAAAGGAGAATTACTGAAGAAAGGAACAACAGATTTTCATGTTATTTGGTACGCAGGTGGGTTGGACAGAGATGTACACACTGAAGTGCAAATCATGCAAAGTTAGCGTGTTTGCGTGTGTGTGTTTGCGTGTGTGCATGTTTATGTCACCGTGTGTGTATGTTTGTGTCACCAGATGCGTAAAATCAGCATAACTGTAGAACGTGTAGATGGATTGTAATGATATTTGGTATGTGGGTAGGTGTCGGGAGGAGAAAGGTCAAGGTCGATTTTGGGCCCCCTGGTATGTGTCACTGGAACTGCAATGGCGTATTTGTCAAAATCTTTTAAGGAGAATAACTGAAGAAAGGAGCGACAGATTTTCATGTTATTTACTATGCAGGTAGCTTAGACAGAGATGTATAAAATGAACTGCAAATTATGCAAATTGGACTTAATTTGCATAAGTAATGAGGAAAATCTATATTTGCAGTGTTGTCCATTGCATATTGTGGCACCCCCACCTGTCAGTGGCTATTTATAGCGAAAGTGGGTCACTTCTCCCCTTGCCCAACAAGGTCATACCATTGAGCGATATAGAATGGGGGGAACTGGTTTAATAAAAAAACAAAGTTTCATTGAGATTTTGGGTCCTAAGACTCTTGTTTGCAAATGCGTTGCGCGTCAGTGTGAGTACGAGGGCAAGTGGAAACTTGTCGAAAACTTACAAAGTCGTCTCCACTTTTAGTCGCCACCAAGTTTCCGATCAGTGAGATAGGGGTTTTACCTTTGCCGACAAGGTTATGTTTTGCACAGCGTTCGTGTGTGTCTGTGTACAAGATAACTCGAGAATGCCTGGATGTTTTCATACTTGGTAGGTAGGTGGGTAGGTAGATAGGTCTTCTTGAGACCTCGAAATTATTAGATTTTGGCCCCCTGGCGGCTTTCTGTAGTACTCCAGCGGCTCTTCCGGTTTTGATATCTCGTGTTTTGGAATGCCATGGTCATCATTTTTAGTTGTAGATAGCTCTTGGGTGGGAAAGTAAGTAGATAGCTCTTGTAGGTTTTAGGCCCCCTAGCGGCTTTTTATCTGCATAAAAATGGAGATATAGTTTTAGGTGTGTCTGTGTGTGTGTGCGTGCCTGTCTGTGTGTGTGTGTGTCTGTCTGTGTGTATGTCTGTCTGCCTGCCTGTGTGTCTGTGTGTTTGTGCTTCCGCATAACTCAAGAACCTCTTGATGGATTACGATGATATTTGATATGTGGGCGGGTGTTGTGAAGCCAAAATTCAAGGTCGATTTTGGACTTTCTGGTATGTGACCTTGGTACTGCAGCAGAACTTCCGTTTTTGTATCTTTTGACCTGCAGGCGCTATGGTCTTGATTTTTGAGTGGTGGATAGCTTGTTTAGAACTGCAGGAACCGATTTCGTTTCAAACTTTGAAAGACAATGACTTAATGTCCTGTCGAGTCCATTGTTAATTAAAAACCTTTGAGAAAAAAATACTGATGCGACCTTAGTCTGGATCCGGGCAAACTCGATTTCCTGCCATGCTCAGTAAAAAAAAACACCTCTGGACTCGGGCAAACTCTGATTCCTGTCAACTTTCTGAGACATTTCTGGCACCTTTGATCCATCTTTCCGTTTATAATAGTGTCATCTGAATGCCGTTGCGGAACTGCGTGTTGGACACAAACAGGGGCAATAACAGTAGCGCAGGCACACCTCGGGCTAAACCTAAGAAGACGCCGTATGCCCGCAAATTTGCAGCCATGTTTTTTTTTTCTTCCAAAAGGCTTCAAATAACACAGGACGCTTAAGGATTACACATAGATGGTACATGTGTACAAATAGATTAGTATCGCGACATGAGGCTAAATCTCACCTTAATGCTTTGAAACTCTACAGCGATGACAATGTAGAACAGTGAGTGTTCCTCCCTAAAACTGCGAAAGTTCAGGTTTTCCCTTGAGTCCCAAAAGTGCCGGGACTTTCCACTGACTCATGGCTGAATTCTTGACAGCCTTTGTATAGGTAATACATCACACACCTCTCTTTTATCAACAATAACAAATCTCAGGTGCGCCACTGCTGGGACTTTCCATTGGTCTTCTCTTATCTCACAGGGAATGTAGTACTCGGAGACTCGGGATCACACAATGTTCATAAAGGGGGTTGAATACTGAGTGGAATTTCAAAATTCAACTTTGGGGGCACTTAAAAGACTACAAACATGTTATTTATAAGTCGCGGAAGAGGTCAGGTCAAGGGTCATAGGTCACAGCTCTGGGAACATGGCGTAACACAAGACAAATCAACAAGTTCTAACGCCTCGTGCAGAAGAACCAGGAACAGACCAGCCGTTCATTACCCTCGGAATGCATTCACAAGTGGGTCAAGAATTGTTCAGACAGGCTTCTGAGTGACCCGGAACTTTCAGTGTTAGTGAAAGGCTTGAATTTAGCGGCTACCGACAGGCACACACAAGTGGTGGACACCACAACACAGACGGAGCTTGCATGCCGGAAAATCCCCGAGAGAGAGGCCAATTTACTACGGTCGAAGGTCGCTAACATCCTCAAGCAACCCAAGAAGCCTCAGTCCAACCTTTCTAAAGAAGAACAGGAAGGTCTGAAGTCTCTACAGCAGGATAAGAACATTGTGATTTTACCAGCGGACAAGGGGCGGCTGACGGTTATTCTCAACAAGGAAGACTACAAACGAAAGTGTTTGGACTTACTTGGTGATACGAATACGTACCGTAGACTTGGAAAAAGGGACCCAACAACAAGATACAGGGACGAACTCATAGCTGTACTCCAGTGGTTTCAGACTGCTTATAAACGGTTATACCTAACCACACAAGTGCCTCCGAAGTTTTATGGTCCATAAAACTGGAATTCCACTGAGACCCATTGTTAGTAGTATTGACTCCATTTCTTACCGTTGTGCTAAGTATCTGGCAGATACTCTTGCCCCATTAGTGGGTAATACTCGACATCACATTAAAAACTCACAGCAGTTTGTAGAACTGATTAAACATGAAGAAGAAGATGAGGAACTCCGTTCTTATGATGTGACAGCACTTTTCACTTCAGTTTCGGTTGATAAGGCAGCAGATGTAATTCTACAGAGATTGAAGGAGGATAAGTCTTTACCCCAACGCTCTACTTTGAGCCCAGAACAGTTGGTTGACTTACTCAAAATCTGCCTGAACTGTACTTATTTTGTGTATGATGGTGTATTCTTTCAGCAGATCCATGGGGCCGCAATGGGGTCACCAGTTTCCCCCATTGTGTGCAATCTGTACTTAGAACACTTGGAACAACTTGCCATCAAATCTGCCCCCCACCCCCCTGTGTGGTGGTTCAGATATGTCGATGATACCTTTACCAAACTAAAGAAGCCGTACGCCAATGATTTCACAGAACACCTCAACAACTTAGATCCTGACATTAAATTTACGTTTGAGAAGGAAGAGAATAGATCTTTAGCTTTCCTAGACACTTTAACAACAATACAAGAAGACGGGTCACTATGAGTCAAGATTTACCGCAAACCCACGCACACGGACCAGTACTTGAACTTCCATTCAAACCACCCCTTGGATCATAAACTCGGGGTTGTCCGTACAATTTTTCACAGGGCGGAAACCCTTATCACAGATCCACAGGACAAAGAAGACGAGAAACTTCACATTACAAGTGCCTTGAGAAAGTGTGGTTATCCCACATGGGCGATTGAGAAAGCCACTGCGCCCAAACCCCAACGGCTCAGCAATACTAACAAGACCCGGAACAACAAGGGAACCAACAGGGGTTTCGTCACTTTGCCATACACGAAAGGGGTGTCTGAAGGACTTAGACGCATTTTCACATCACATGGGATAAAGACCTGTTTTAAGCCAACTAAAACACTTCGAAATGCCCTAGTATAGCGCCTAAGGATAAAACACCTGGGGAGGACAAGTGCGGAGTTGTGTATTTCATTCCTTGTCAAGGTCAAAACATTAGAGGCCAGTGCAAAGAAACGTACATTGGAGAGACTGAACGCTCACTGAAAACCCGTTTCAACGAACACAAGCGTCCGAGCACAACCTCTTCTGAAGTTTCTAAACACATACACTTAGAGTCGCCAGGAAATTCGGTTTCATTGGACAAGGTTAAGATCCTGGACACAGAATCAGAATTTTTTGCAAGAGGGATTAAGGAGTCCATCTACATCCGTGCATTACAACCATCCCTCAACAGAGACGGAGGGCGCCATAGACTTTCTGCAACCTATGATCCACTGCTCTCCGAGTCACGTGTCTCATCTGCATAACGTGACGTCACAAGCAGTGGATTGCTCACTCCTTGACAAAGACTGGAGCTGATCAGTCGAAAATTTGGGTAAGTCCAATTTATTGTGTTGGCGTTTACAGTTTAAACTCCATTCAGAATGACTTCTACCAACACAGATGAACTTTCAAGTGGAAATATAAATATCAAACCTTCATGTTTTAAATAAGTTTTTTTTTGTTACTCTGTTGTAAGCAGCTCATTTGTCTTCAGGTTCGGGATTGTTTAAATCACCTACGTTGGAAAAGAAATAGACAACCACATTGTTTTTATCTCTTTTATTTTATTGACATGATCTTTATAAAATAGTTAATAAAGCAATGTTATGGAAGATACATTTACATATTGTACATTGAAGTTGATATCTATACAAGTAGCAAATCGTTTACATGGCCATTGATGCCATAGGAATTCTGGAACTATAGACTGAATGTCAAGCCTGACTAGATCGATCCCCACTAGTGTTGGTTAGACACACCTAAAACTATATCTCCATTTTTATGCAGATAAAAAGCCGCTAGGGGGCCTAAAACCTACAAGAGCTATCTACTTACTTTCCCACCCAAGAGCTATCTACAACTAAAAATGATGACCATGGCATTCCAAAACACGAGATATCAAAACCGGAAGAGCCGCTGGAGTACTACAGAAAGCCGCCAGGGGGCCAAAATCTAATAATTTCGAGGTCTCAAGAAGACCTATCTACCTACCCACCTACCTACCAAGTATGAAAACATCCAGGCATTCTCGAGTTATCTTGTACACAGACACACACGAACGCTGTGCAAAACATAACCTTGTCGGCAAAGGTAAAACCCCTATCTCACTGATCGGAAACTTGGTGGCGACTAAAAGTGGAGACGACTTTGTAAGTTTTCGACAAGTTTCCACTTGCCCTCGTACTCACACTGACGCGCAACGCATTTGCAAACAAGAGTCTTAGGACCCAAAATCTCAATGAAACTTTGTTTTTTTTATTACGTTTCACCTAACATTACGATTGTGTCAAGAAAGGTGTTAAAGAAATCGAAGAGGATTGTAGCGCAAATAAAGCCTTTTCTATGCGAAAGAAACGCCTCAGATGTGTTTTCAGTAGCTTTTAGATACCGAGGGTATCAAAATAAAGTGAGTAATAATTTTTAAATGGTAGCCGGGTGTAGGTTTTAAGCGTAGTTTTCGAAGAGAAACCAGAAGATTCCGGGTGAGCGCTGCATAAGTATTTGCGGCTTCTAAAGATATGACCCTTGGTGGACTATTACTATCAGAGCCTTTTCTGCAGTGCCGGTCCCAACAGCTTCCTGTGTGTTTTTCTTTACTTGTAAAACAGCCATCAAACCCAGATATCAGGGGTAGATTCTTTAAAAGGAAAAGGGAATATAGAAAACTCATAAAAAAGAAGAAAAGAGATTTTCATAATTACATAATGACACAATTGTCCTGTCTAAAAGATAAAAATCCTAGTGCCTTTTGGAATCTAGTAAACAAATTAAAACCGGCAAAAGCACAAGAGAACAATATATCAGATGAAGAGTGGCTTAATCACTTCAGCAGTGTAGACAAACTTTTTAACAATACAAAGGACTGTCCTGACCCAGAAAATGATCCGCGAATTTCAAATAACGATTCACTAAATTCATCCCCGCCCACTGTAAACCCCTCTGTCCTTGATTCCCCAATAACCATTGGGGAATTAACCACTGCCATTTCTAATCTCGAAAACAATAAATCTAGTGGAAATGACATGATTCTAAACGAAATGTTGAAATCTGGTAAAATGATATTGAAAAAGCCACTTCTCCAGGTTTTTAATATGTGTTTACAAAATGAATATTTTCCTGAGGAATGGTCTCTCAGCCATATCGTGCCAATTCACAAGTCAGGGGACCCGTCCATCACAGACAACTATCGTGGAATCTCTATTATGAGCTGTCTAGGTAAACTATTTTCTTCCATATTGAATACTCGTTTAGTAAATTAAGCAGAAAACAACACATTATTCAAACCCCATCAGGCAGGCTTTAGAAAAAACTTTAGAACAACAGATAATCTTTTCGTAGTTAGCACCCTAGTTAGGAAATATATCAGTCAGAACTCTCGCATCTTTGCATGTTTTGTAGATTTTAGTAAGGCCTTTGATTCAGTATGGAGAAATGGCCTCATATTTAAATTGAACAAGCTTGGTATAGGTGGTAAATTTCTTCAAACTATCAAAGACATGTACTCTAAAACTACAAATTGTGTCAAACATAGTCATGGTCTCACTGAATCATATGTTACGCATAGCGGTGTCAAACAAGGTTGTAATTTAAGCCCAACGTTATTCAACTTATTTATTAGTGATATTACAACCATCTTTGACAATGAATGTAAACCACCAATTATGCATGATAAGCGCATTCCCTGTTTATTGTACGCAGATGACTTAGTTATTTTTTCCGAGTCTAAACAAGGGTTACAAACCTCTTTGAATAAGCTAGAAAACTATTGTAATACATGGAGACTGAATGTAAACCTTAGGAAAACAAAAGTTGTTGTTTTCTCTAAAGGTGGCCGTCTTCCAAAAGACTGTTTGTTTACATACCAGAAAAACCCTGTTGATTTAGTTACATCCTATTGTTACTTAGGTATTATTGTCAACTCTGCCGGCACATTCAAGGCGAATCACAAACATCTCTACAGGAAAGGTCTAAAAGCTTTGTTCGGCATTAACCAATCTCTAGACAATGCCGACGCCCCAATTTCTGTGAGAAACAAACTTTTTGATGCGTGCGTGAAACCCATTATTCTCTACGGCTCTGAAATATGGGGCTCGTTCAAAAGTTCCAATTCCTGTCCAATTGAATCCGTTCATTTAAAATTCTGCAAACAATCATTACGTGTACCAAAATCTGCTTGCAGCCTAGCTGCAAGGGCGGAATTAGGAAGATACCCCATACAAGTGGAGGCTTCGCTAAATGCCGTCAAATATTTTCTTAGACTTCGCCAAAATGTGCCAGCCGACAGTTTTCAAGCAGATGCTTTCTACTGTCAGTTAGATCTAGAGAAATCTGGTGTTAAATGTTGGGCGACAGGAATACGTAAGTCTTTAGAGGAGAGCGGGTTTGCTTTCTTATGGCATCTTCCAATTTCATATAATACAAATACGTTACAAATTGTTAGTTCCATTGGCCAGCGGATAAAAGACATTTACTTCCAAACGTTTCTAAAAGAAATACATAACGACAACAAAGGTGGGGCTGCCAAAAATAAGTTAAGATCATATAGATTATTCAAAACAACTTATAATGAAGAAAAATATCTAAGTAATGCAAATATGAGAGTCAGGAATACTGTCACAAGACTAAGAATCAGCTGCCACAAACTACATATTGAAACGGGAAGGCATACCCGCACTCCTCTAGAACAACGATTATGTAAACATTGTAATTTGAATAGAATAGAAAACGAATGTCATTTTGTGGTAGAATGTGGATTATATACCAAAGAAAGAAATGAACTGTATAAGCTTGTAGAAAACTTATTTCCCTACTTCACACATTTAAGCACTGTACAAAAATTCATATTCCTAATGCGACTAGACAAACCTCCCATTGAAAAACACGTCTGTTTTTTTATATCTACTATAACTGAAAAGCGAGGAGAAGTAGAATTTATCTAATGATAGTCATATTCTTTTTGTATCCATTAACTGTACTTGTTGTTTTGTTTTGTTGTGACCTGTACTTAGCCAAGTGTGGCAGAAATGTGCAATAAAGGTCTTCATTCATTCATTCATTATTCCCTCGGACAGCTGTGATTTATGGCCGCTCCGCACCACAGGAAGCAAGCCGGTCGGCAAAACGACTGGGCTCTGGCACCACGCCCCGCCCACGGGGGTAGCGAATCAGAGCGTTTTTAGCGCCGCCATCGGTATTATCGGTAACAGTAAATATCTTTTTAGGGTAGCGAGTGTAGGAGCCCCGGTAGAAATAGGATGGCACCCAGGCTAAAATTACATATATTGTATGTGAAAATCATTTCCTCTGGCAGACTGCCATGTTTACATTTCTTCATAAATCATGCAAATGATTGCACATTTACAGAATCTATGCATAGTGATGTGCACATAATGTCCTTGACTTAACTAACACAGTATATAATTCCTTCCATTCTCTACAAAGGAATAATGGCACTTTTGCATTAATTATGCCCTTATTTGCATAATTGGTATCTGAAGATATTCCACCTTCCATATATTACATTTCACATGTATTAAAGTCCTGCAATGGAAAACGCTGCAATTATAGATTTTCCTCTTTATCATGCTAGGTTCTAACTTGTCTTTCATTGTGTACCTGCATACCTAATGTCTTGGAAATCCATCGTTCCTTTGTTCAGTTATCCTCCTTGAAGGATTTCAACTTAAATGCCCCTGCAGTTCCAGAGTAACCTGTAAGGGGGCCCAAACTTAAACTTGTTCCTTACATCAACAGCTATCTGCCACCAAAATATCAAGACCATAGCATGTCCATGACAAAAGATGCAAAAACTAGAAGTTCTCCTGCAGTACCAAGGTCACATACCAAGGGGCCAAAAATTGATCTTGATCTTCGTCTTGCCAGCAACTACCCACCTACCAAATATCATCATAATCCATCCAGAGGTGATATAAGAAAAATGAAACTGCATATAGAGTTTTTTTTAGATTAAAGGACTAATAACAGCGCCATGTTTTGTATCTATCAGTGATTTAAAAATGAGTATAGAAAACTTGTGATATACAAGAGCAGTTCTTCATGTTTGGGTTCTTAAGTTCATGGTTTTAAAGTCAACTATACATGAACAATTTCATTTTCTTCTTTCCTGATTCATACAAAGATCAAATATAAACATAGAGCAACAAAAACAAATGATTTATTTTGAAACATTTACGAGTATAATGAACACTTAGTAGAACAATGTACTTAGGGTCTTTCACAAATCCTACAAATATGAAGATATAACGCATCATGAAAATGATATTTACTTAATATGCTTCACTTATAGAACAGTTAGCCAAACATGATCGGTTTGATCTGCTACTACTAGAATCAGAACTCTTAAACTGAGAAGTTTTACTTAGGACCTGTGTAAAAGAAAAACCAGAACTAATCAACTGTGATATTTCTGAGCTAATTAAGTCCATGTATCGTGGAACTTTGTGCGCCAGCAATCTTGTTCTTCTCTCATAACTTAGCAGAAATCTAAGACATGGATAAATAAGAAGGTAGTGGAGTGGCAAGCTGGAGTGTTTGATGTTTGATTCGATATCCAATTCCTGTAGTCCATGTCAGTCCGAGGTTGCCTGGCCGTTTAGTTGAGTGTGGAGGCAAGCTGGAGTGTTGCCTGTAGTCTATGTCAGTCCGAGGTTTCACGGCCGGTTGGTTGAGTGTGGAGGTAGGCTGGAGTGTTCTCTGTAGTCTGTGTCAGTCCAAGGTTTCACGGCTGGATGGTTGAGTGTGGAGGTAGGCTGGAGTGTTGTCTGTAGTCCATGTCAGTCCAAGGTTTCACGGCTGGATGGTTGAGTGTGGAGGTAGGCTGGAGTGTTCTCTGTAGTCTGTGTCAGTCCGAGGTTTCACAGCCGGTTGGTTGAGTGTGGAGGTAGGCTGGAGTGTTGTCTTTTGTCTGTGTCAGTCCAAGGTTTCACGGCCGGTTGGTTGAGTGTGGAGGTTGGCTGGAGTGTTGTCTGTAGTCTGTGTCAGTCCGAGGTTTCCCGACCGGATGGTTGAGTATGGAGGTAGGCTGGAGTGTTGTCTGTAGTCTATGTCAGTCTGATGTTTCACGGCTGGTTGGTTGAGTGTGGAGGTTGGTTGGAGTGTTGTCTGTAGTCTATGTCAGTCCGAGGTTTCACGGCCGGTTGGTTGAGTATGGAGGTAGGCTGGAGTGTTGTCTGTAGTCCATGTCAGTCCGAGGTTTCACGGCCGGTTGGTTGAGTGTGGTGAAAGACTGGAGTGTTGTCTGTGTCAGTTCGAGGTTTCACGGCCGGATGGTTGAGTGTGGACAGTCATGCCGGCCATCCTCTGCTGGAGACCTCCAACTGTACAGGGTGTTAAGATTAGAACTTAAGAAAGCTTTTCAAGATGGTTTTCCAAAGGATGGATTTCAAGGAAATTTCCGACGAATTAGACGGAATTGACAAGTTAGCGGGCGCTACCAAGCTATGGTCAATGTTGGGAATGTCTACAAGGAAAAGCCCTATTCATATACATCAGAACTAATGGATTCCCCTGGGGACATGCAGCCACCTGATGTCACCAAATTCAATCAATCAATCAATCAATCAATCAGTCATTAAAGTCATTATGAGCACGGCAGGAGTTGCAAATGGTGGAAGAGCCCTAACCTATGATGGACTTAATGATATGTATAACAAGTGAGAACTTAGTATAGTATAGTAGTCTTTCCAATTTTAAGTTTAGCTTTCTTAAGACACATCGTTCAACTTGCAAATCCCCCAGGCTGAACCTACCGGACTGAGGCTGTGTTGTGGCTGTCAGGCTCCTCATCTGTTCTGGTGTCAGTCCCAGAGTTCCCCTCCCACGGCCTCGCCCCAGTCCTGCCACTACAGCCCCACTCAGCTGGGCAACAAAACCTGCAGAAACATGGCGGTCAGAGATGGCAGACTTCACCCCCTTACCCATACTGCACCACTCATACAGATACAGGTACTCACCCATGCTGATATAGGAAGTACTCACCCTGGCTTATGCAGGTACTCACCCTGGCTTATGCAGGTACTCACCCGGGCTTATACGGGTACTCATCTGGGTTTATACAGGTACTCATCCGGGCTGATACAGGTACTCACCCTGGCTGATACAGGTACTTACCCAGGCTGATACAGGTACCCACCTGGGCTGATACAGGTGCTCACCTGGGCTGATATAGGTACTCACCCGGGCTGATACAGGTACTTACCCGGGCTGATACAGGTACTTACCCGGGCTGATACAGGTACTCACCCGGGCTGATATAGGTACTCACCCGGGCTGATACAGGTACTCACCCGGGCTGATACAGGTACTCACCTGGGCTGATACAGGTACTCACCTGGGCTGATACAGGTACTCACCCCGGCTGATATAGGTACTCACCCGGGCTGATACAGGTACTCACCTGGGCTGATACAGGTACTCACACAGGCTCATACAGGTACTCACCCGGGCTTATAAAGGTACTCACCCGGGCTGATACAGGTACTCACCCAGGCTGATACGGGTACTCACCAGGGCTGATACGGGTACTCACCCGGGCTGATACAGGTACTCACCTGGAGTGGTTGGCTTGCGCAGTGCTTGGGTTTCAGGAACGCTCGAGGAGCTGGCTGAATGGCTCGGCTGCAGGGATGAAGGTCAAGTCAGTCAGTGGAAACACTTAAAGGTCAGGTTTGGTGTATGACAATATTTCAGGTACTGCCCCTACTAAATGCGTTTACTGTTACTGTATGGTAGAAAATGACATTAAAGTTGCCAGGAAAATTCCACATGTTTCCTCAGTTCTCATGCGCTTTTTTTTACCAGCCATGTTAAGGAAAAAAAGCTACAAAACATTTGCAAACAAAGGCATTATACTCCACTGCAAGCCACCTCCTACAAAAGCAGACCATTAAAAAATAGACCATTCCAACGTTATTCTAATACATGTGCAATGGACTATTCCAAAATCACCCCTCCATATATTTCACTAATCATACAGATTTTCCCACATTCATCAAAGACCAGAAGCTCTCATATACATTTTGGGTTTGAAAATAATACCAAATTTCATTAGATGTTTCTTTAAAAAAAATATAAAATGAAACATTACCTGTGCATGTAAACGTATGTCCCTTGCGGGGAAGTTGCCTTCAGAGGTTGAGGCTGCTGTAACACCATTCCACTGGTCCCTACCATAGGAGGGCGGGGGGTTGTAGGCCGCTCCTCTGGGCTGAGATGTGGTCCTCTGTCGAGATGGGGGATCCTATAGGGAGAACACACGTCAAGACTATGCATGATTTACAAAATAAAAAAATTCAAGTATCAGAAAAGAACAAGAAATACTCATGCCTTCATGTACCAGTGTCATCAACTCAGCATTGAGGCGTTCAAAAATTTGTATACTATCATAGAGTAGTGAGGGCATCTTCATTAGATAACTTTAAATAATGCTTGCAGTTAGACATGCAAAGGTTAGGTGTGACAGGTAATGCAGTGTAATGTAACTAGCTACTATCATGCCGCGGGCCTGCAAAGCTGGTGTGTTTTGCGAAAGGGCAGTTATACTGGCCATACAGATGCATACATTTTGTACTTGTACTCATACGCTGTTGACGACACCTTGAATGCTTGCGGTTGCATGTAAACTAGACCAAAATAGCTTTCTTAGTTTGAAATAAAGGTAAGCATCTGGGGAACAGCTCCTACTGTATCTTAGCTGCCTTTGTTGTGTAATGTAATGATGACTAGTACAGACCCACACAGAAGTGTGTGTAGTCCAGTGGTTATTAGTGACACTGCCCCTGGACAAAGAAGTCAAGGGTTCAAATCCTGATTGTGTCACTCACCCGGCAAGCACGCTACTGGAAAGGGTCACAGTCCTTAGGATGAGACATTAAGCTGTGGTCTACTGTTCATCTGTACTTGTCGACAAGAGCTAGGGAAATTTTCCTGGTTACAATGAACCTGTAAATACTGTACATAGCGTCCGTCTTCTCTCTCACGACCTGTGGAAGCTAGAGTAGCTCAACTGTTCATTGCGTTTTTAGCTAAACTGGTTTGAGATCATCCGAACATAGTTTCATCAGGTTGGTAGAACATAGGATATTTGGAGTTTCGTTTAACAGAGAGAACAACAGACGCATTCCTTGGATTAAGGAGGCGGTATGGATCAGGAAGTCAACTCCAGTGATGAACCGGCACGAGGGGGAATACAAGCTCAGCCACGTTTGGGACTGTGTACTCCGGTCAGAGGCTCTGAAGAAGGTGTCTGACAGACACCGAAACGTCAGCGGGTGAGATTACCTAGTTGTGTTAAAAGAAACTCCAAATATCCTGGTTCGAGATCACTTTCTTTCTTTGTTTTCTTACCCACATAGGCCTCCTGTCCAGAGCGAAGGCGTCAGAAGGCAGGATGGTGTAGTGGCCTTTGTTCTCCGGTCTCTCTGGCAGGTGTCTGGGAGTCAGGTTCAGGCTGTATACTTGGGCCATGGAGTCACTGATAGAGAAACTACCACGGAACAGAAAATCGTTATCTGTTAGATATAGGTGACAGTCATGCATGTTCATTTTTTAGTTTGAAATTTCATCCCAATTTATTCTGTGTTGGTAGAAGTTATTCTGCAGCAAAATTTAAACTGTACTTTCCAGCACAACTATTGAGCTCACTTTTTGTGGAAATCACAGTTTAACTTCTCTCCGGAATGTTCAATTTATGTTTTCATAATCAGATTAATCTGAAATACACTCATGTAGTCACTTCAATTTAAAACTGGTTCTATGTTCTTCTGATAAGCCACTGATTTAAGCCTTTGCAGTTAAAACAGTGCCAACCATTGCACCCTGAGTAAGACACACTCAAAATCAAAACATGTATCAGTTTGTTAAAATCCCCATACACTTAATATGCAAACTCCAAAATGATCCACCTTTTGTTAGTATCTTGTTCTTATCCTTCGACAAGAAGGTTATGTTTTTGGTAGCGTTTGTATGTTTGTGGATGAACAGCATAACATGAGAAGGCAAGGATGGATTATCTTGATATTTGGTATATGGGCAGAGCTTGAGTTTATTGAATAATATTGTAGTTGTTAGCTGTTGATATCAATTGAAGTGTGTGTTTAATTGATTACTAGTAATCAAACTTTACATGTACATATATGCAAGTTAAGTCACTTTTCTGCCTCAGATGTATGCAATTCAGTGACATGAGAAAATGTGTTACAATTTCGATTTCAAATAAAACTACATGTATTTGTTTGTTTGAACCTTTATTTATTCATGATAAGCTCAAATCGGCACGCAGGCCGCTTTTCATTAATTTGAGGTCATGAGGGAAGAGGTAAGGGTCAGATACAATACAACAGAGATACACAGTCATTTGAGTCCTAATAAATCTATCAACATATATCATTACATATTCATGGTACAACAATATATAATTTCTACAACATACAACTCCATGTACTCCACATATATTTGTTACTTGCTTTTCTCACATACTCACATTCTAATAGTATGGAATTATAAGCATTTGATGAGCAGATTTAGAGGACAACGGAAGAGCTCACCAGAATCTCTTGATTGTTCCTAAGGCACAGTACTTCACCTCTTTGCTGGCATGGTACTCACAGCTGTACACGCACAACAACACAGACTGTTTTTAAGTCCCGGACAAACATCCCAATAAAGATATAAGTACCTACTAGTCAACAAGACAAGCTAGTTTGTGCATCCACTACAACTAATGATTGTCCTGTACTGTAAGTAAAAAAAGTCTGGATGGAGTTCTGTGCTTGAACTTAAAATCACCATGCCCTTATAAACTCTGACTTAATGTGGCGTCTGTGTGGCACAGTGGCAGAGCATCCGGCTATGAACCAATGAGACCCAGGTTCAATCCCCAGGGGTGTAGCCAGACATGTATGGACATGCACCCAGTTGTGCCCTTGGGAAAGCACTTAACACATATTTCCCATGGCCTAAGCCCTACAGTAGGGTTTGGGTTAGCGTAATGAAGGGCACCCAGCCGTAAAAACTCTCGCTACAAAAAAAGACTTGCACTTGATAAGGAGTCCACGGGCTCCCCCATCCATGTGCAAGCACGTCCAACCCTCATATGATGGGGAATAAAAGATGCTAAATTGGATAGAGAGAGACTGTATCTGTAGTTTACGTCATACCTGGGCCAGGGGATAACATTCGATACCGGTGTTTCGGACTGGTCTGTATTTTAGATATTACCAGGGCTTTGAAATCATGTTGCACGGGCTTCAATCGAATGATTCAAACACGGTCTCAGCCCTCCTGCAGGTCAGATCGCCCTCCGGCCTTTGGACGATCTGACCGGGCTGGATCACTCTCTGGCCTTCGGGCGATCCATTGTCAGGATGGTACCTTGGCTGACACTGAATACACTGACTGTATCTATGGTGTAATGTGTGTCCTCACCTGGACCCATCCTCATAGTCAAAGACTGAAGTGTTGAGGATGGAGGCGACCATGCTCATGGAGGGGGGAGGGCCCTCTGTTGCATGGTCGTACAAGTCCTGGACTAGTCCGTCCAACTCGTACACATGGAAACTGTTGTACTCTTCTGTACATGGGAAATCAACACATCAGGAAATTACAGCCCGTCGAGGACAGGTGAAATTGAGTCAGTTTGAAAGCAATACTTTCAACATTATCTACCCTTGTGTACAGAACTCATGGATACTGTATTTCTTGTTTCTTTCACTGTAACTTTATGTTCGCTGTTTTCACGGTCACCCCGTCTGTGCGATACCCTTACTAGGGGGTTTACAGACTATAGAATAGAACTAGAGAACCCCTATACCGTGAACTGATCATCACTGTGAAATACCTGTTGTAATGCATATATATTTCCTTCACACATTAGTTCTGTAAATCACTTGCCGCCACGGTGAAGTTTAACTTCAGTGAAAATGTCAATTTTCCTTACACCGTAAAATTTTGCTATCATGAAGGTAAAGTGAATTACAGTAACTGTTCAGGATTTCACAATCAGACAACAATGCAACACAAGAAGAATGCCTGAAGTACACACTGTCAAATGTAGAAAAATATCTACAAGAAAGAACTGCTCTTAAGGGAGGCTTAAAATGCTCTTCACCTTAATCTAGGTTTGAACTTTGACATTTGCTAAATACCCATCTGTATGTTTGACAAGTGAATGACTATATCCAGGCAAGTCTAAAGAAAACCAGTTTTACAAATGCTTGATGCCAATAGCAGATTTGATTATATCTTGAAATCTAAAAACTTTCACAATGCAAGAGTACAGGTAGGTAAATACATAAAAGATAGCTTATGTTAGCAGAAATTCTTAGTAAGCAGAATTTTAAGATTTACTTTCCAATTCTATTTTGTCTGTTACAAAGACTTACTTAATGTGTATTTCTATGTTTGTATTTCGTATGTTTTATTTCTATGTATGTTTGTACAGTTATTCACTTACCAGCCATCTCTGCCAGCCAGCTCAGGCACCACTCACACATTGCTGTGTGTGTCACCTAACCAGGGACAACAGTAATACATTATACATCCACACATGGCCGTGTGTGTCACCTAACCAGGGACAACAGTAATACATTATACATCCACACATGGCCGTGTGTGTCACCTAACCAGGGACAACAGTAATACATTATACATCCACACATGGCCGTGTGTGTCACCTAACCAGGGACAACAGTAATACATTATACATCCACACATGGCCGTGTGTGTCACCTAACCAGGGACAACAGTAATACATTATACATCCACACATGGCCGTGTGTGTCACCTAACCGGGAACAACAGTAATACATTATACATCCACACATGGCCGTGTGTGTCACCTAACTGGGAACAAGAGTAATACATTATACATTACACACATGGCCGTGTGTGTCACCTAACCAGGGACAACAGTAATACACTAGAAAGCTGAAGCTGGTGTGTTACGCCTGATGGCGGTTATACCGGCTATATAGATACAGATACAGATACAGAAAGGCAACATTTGCGAGCAAATACAGCATGTTTAGCCATACTCCTCGCCATGCAAAAAATGGACTCTCCCAAAATAACAATGGACCATTCTAAAATACTTGCACTAAAAAAATGAATCACCCCAGTCCAAAATTGAGTCTTCCAGTAGCACCTCAACACAATATGGACCAGTCCACAACCATATCCACTTATTGATTAACAAATACACTTCTGCTAACAAATGGACTTTTTCATAATCATTCCAGCTCAAAATTGAAAGAAATAATTAAAGAATCCTCCCCTTGCAAGAAACTTATAACATGTTTGAACTTATTTCACATACGTTGGAAACATTTCGAACGTAACTACACAAACCATCTCCAAATGTTTCAATGTTCGAACAATTTGTAACAAAAGATTTTCACAATTGCCCCCATAAACGAAGGTGCTAAGTCCTCCTGTGTGTTTCTGCCTATTTTCGGTGGCCGCGCTAGACCACCAGCGGATTTGTTTTGACGGAGCGTCACCCGCGCGCGACGATGTACACTGTTCGGCACCGCTTATATCCGGCATTTTCCCGCTCCAAAACACTCCACAAGACCCACGTTTTTAGTGTTTTGCCTCGTGTGCAACACGATTCGATTTGCATTACTAACGGGACGAAAATGTTATGATAGAAAAAATTCACCCCGTCCCGGCGTCCGTCCCAAAAACATGAACGACATGAAAATATATTTTCTTACAGATTCAATCACGAAAATCAACAGCATGGGATTCCAAATTTTCGCAACGGCCGACCATTTATCATGGTTGAACTTCCTTCCAAGGCGTGCGATAGATAAACATTCCCGGCACATAATAGTCACTAGTACCAGACTAACGCAAGCTCATGATGATAATAGGAAGTGAAGTTTGGCCACCAGAGGGTACATTCATTTAACGTTACAAGCTAGCGCAAATGGGCGAATCATTGACCTTACCGGGGACTGACTCTACTGGCCTTATCATTCCTTTTTTGCCGAATTCTACGATCCATACGCCCGTACGTAGGACATGTAGGAAGGCCTGGTGGACGCTACACATCACGGGAGACGCGTGTTGGTCCGAGACAGACAGCAGCGTGCTTTCGATCGCGTAGCGGCGACGCACCGCTGCGACAACGTGCGGGACCAAAACGCCTGTCCCCAGTGAGACCGTGTGTTTTGCGCGGCATGCCCCGAATCCGTCTACCATTGCTGAATGTAGCCCGATTCATAGAGGTCTATTTTGTAAGCATTATTTCATGTACCCCTCAGCGTGAGAATTCTTGTGCAACACTTCGCTACATTATATATTCAAGTTTCCCCGCGCACCGCCTACCACCTGCCTTTGATCATGTATGAAGTCGGCGGCAGAGAGAGATCATCAATCAATTTTGACAGGAGTGTCGCGCCAGTCTGAGGAGAAACGATCTCCCGTGTTGTGTTGAAGAATTTGGAGTTTGAAAATATCTGGAATAACTAATGCTAAAATAAACATTCACAAAATCATTGATTTAACTTATTTTCTGTTATAAAATTTCCTAAACTGCAGTTTAACCACTCAGTTTAACGGAACATGGTGTTTTCCCGATAATCACGTTAAATGTTTATGTCCGGTCTCTCCTCCTCGTAAGCAAACTTCCAGCTTGTCGCCAAACTTTGCCGAGGCGATATGTACAGAAGCTGAGCGCGCTCGTTGTTTTGTTGTGCTAGCCATGCCGTGACGAGTCTTCGATTATCTGTAGTTGTTGAAGGACACACAGAAATCTTCGGACTGTAGTTTTACCGCTTCGAAGGCATGACAGTCAAAGGTACTAGTAGTAAGGTTTGAACGAGCGTTGTGTTTCTCAGCTCACCTCAGTTCCAAACGTAAACAAAGGGTGCGGGTTAACGTGAGCGGCGGGGGATTTGTTCGGCTGGCGACACCCCCGTACCGTGCCGATAGCGTGGTGTGTGTCGTGTTTCCTTGAAACGGATTTTTAACAATAGAAAACTAGATCTATTCAAGATTTCTAACAAATTTAATGGAAACTTTTCTGTCCGGCGTAGTAGGATTTTGGGAGTACCCAACCGCGCTCTTCACGTGGAAATTTTTGATACCGCGAAAGTAAACAAAACACCTACGATCGCCTGCCAGGCTTCTCGCGGTGGGGCGTCTTTATTGGTCTATCATTAGGTGCTATCAGCTACTTAGCAGGGACGTGTAGATTGCTTTCGTATGGCTCATTTAACCAATGTTCGAAACTGTACGAACAAAAGATGAATCTATATTGTGATAGTTTCGAAACTTATAGCAATATTGTACCCGCCGATTTAAATGTTTCTAACATGCTGGAACGCAGTAGAAAATATTTCGAAAGTCAAACAAAGGTTCGAAACTGTTCTAAACATTTACTCATATCAGTTAGGTTGTTGCAAAGGTTTCGAAAATGTTACAACAAAAGGCAACAAACACCCTCTCGGTGACGTGGAATTGAAAGGCTGTATGCCAAACATTTGAATGAGGGCCTGTGTACATGACCAAGGCAGACACATACCAGATTTCACATTATTTTGGTTTAATACATAGGAACTAGAGATGTGTATCTTTGTTAAAAAAAGAGTGAACAAAGCCATGTAATCACATGTCCTAGGAATTCCCATACCATATTTGGCATGAATACTAGCACACCTGCGCCAGGAATGCAAGATAATTAGATTAACCCAATTCACCAATCAGGTGGTCGCAAGGCTCACAGGCATGCAAGGCCAGGTGCAAGGCACTTGGGGTCAATGACCTTTAGGTCATATGTAGTATTGAAAGTGACAGAAGTGGCAAATATTGTCAAGAAAGCCCAAAATAAATCGTTTTGAATATATGTATGCCAAAAATGGGAATGTAGTCCTTTAAATATTTGTTCAAGCCACATATACAGCAAATTTCAGGTCATTCGGTTGAAATACCAGGGCGCAGGAGGCCAAGATATGCTAAAAATAGCCTAAAAACCTCAATAAAATCACTTTCAAGGTCAATATCAAAAAAAGGAAAAAAACGCACATTGGTTTTTGCCTACATTACCTCTGTACCAAATTTCAGGTCATTTGGTCAAAAAATGACAGAGATGTTTTGATTTGAAGATTTGACAGGAGGAGAAGAAGAAGAAGAAGAAGAAACATGAGTAAAAACAATATGTTTAGCCATACTAGGTATGGCTAAACATAATTATACATCCACGCATGGCCATGTGTGTCACCTAACCAGGGGCAACAGTAATACATTATACATTACACACATGGCCATGTGTGTCACCTAACCAGGGACAACAGTAAATACATTATACATCCACACATGGCCATGTGTGTCACCTAACCATGGACAACAGTAATACATTATACATCCACACATGGTCGTGTGTGTCACCTAACCAGGGACAACAGTAATACATTATACATTACACACATGGCCGTGTGTGTCACCTAACCAGGGACAACAGTAATACATTATACATCCACACATGGCCATGTGTGTCACCTAACCAGGGACAACAGTAATTACATTATACATCCACACATGGCCGTGTGTGTCACCTAACCAGGGACAACAGTAATACATTATACATCCACACATGGCCGTGTGTGTCACCTAACCAGGGACAACAGTAATAAATTATACATCCACACATGGCCGTGTGTGTCACCTAACCAGGGACAACAGTAATACATTCATTATACATCCACACATGGCCATGTGTGTCACCTAACCAGGGACAACAGTAATACATTATACATCCACACATGGCTGTGTGTGTCACCTAACCAGGGACAACAGTAATACATTATACATCCACACATGGCCGTGTGTGTCACCTAACCAGGGACAACAGTAATACATTATACATCCACACATGGCCATGTGTGTCACCTAACCAGGGACAACAGTAATACATTATACATCCACACATGGCCGTGTGTGTCACCTAACCGGGGACAACAGTAATACATTACTCTCATCTCCGGAGTAAACGTACCAGTACGTAGCTTCAAAATCCACCCAGTACGTTCTTATTTTGGACGGTATGTTTATTTTTAATTTTTAAAATTGGGGCTTTGCTAACCAGGGATCCCAAACGAAATTGAAAGTTAAGGTTTTTCGGCCCATATTTCCCCGGTATTTTTGTTCATAAATACTATTTTTGACACAGTGGTTAGTGTGACCCTGCCTATGAACCTTGAAGCTATGAGTTCGAATCCCGGCTGTGTCGCTCAACCAATATGCACGCTACTGGAAAGGGTCCCAGTCCTTGGGACGGGATGCTAAGCTGTGATCCACTGTTCATTGTACTTAGAAAAAATCTTGGGGGATTTCCCTGGTACAGTGAACCTGTAAATACTGTACATAGCATGTCTTCTCTATAACAACCATTGGAAGAATAGCTCTTCAGTGAGCTTAACTTTCTTTCTTTCTAGCATCCACCAAGAAAGTAATTCACTGGCCAAAGACAGTGGATGCTGTCTGAAACGTCAGATCGTTGACAAAATTTATCCAGTTGCTTGAGTAACTTTTTGTATTGAGTACTAACCTGACTATAGAGTGGAGGCAAGATTCTGCCGTTGAGGCTCGCAAACTTGCAGAGGTCCAGCCAGAGTCGGTGGTAATTCCCTTCAGCCAGCTCAAATCCCTCGATGGGGATCTGATGTGTGTTGTCACCTAAAACATAGTAGACACCGTGTTAGGGCACGGTGGTAGCTACATGTATAACACATATGACTCAAAACATAGTAGACTCAGGACTGTTTAAACAGACCTTTTTACCCGAGTCGACTTGAGTCATCTTGAGAAGTGACTCAAGTCACCTCAGTGGGGGCCCCAATGCAAGTTGCGTCTGTCGTGTGTGTAATCCTATGGTCAGTCGGTAGTTTTGTGCCCTTTCCTTGCAAGGCACCAACGTTTTTTTAATGCCTTTTCAATTTGTTTTAGTGGAGATTGCGAAAAAGTTTTCACATGACTTTTTTCATTTTCATTTTTTGGAGACAGTAAGTAGTACGATTTTCCAGCATAATAGCCGTCACCCTAAGAAAATTTGTTTTTTTTCAAGCAGGTTTGATAAAAAAAGTGTTTAGAAAATGATGATGTTTTGGGGTCCAAAATCAACATTTTACTTTAGTTTCTACCGAAAATAAAGATAAAAAAGACGATACCGAGATGTACATTGGAAACAGCAACAAACTGCTTTTCGACGAAATTATTACAATTTTCGTACTACTAGTACTTTTCTTGGCATAATTGTAGCCCTTGGGCAAGAGGATGTCAGCCTACATACAAAATAGTAAAAAACTCCAGTCCAAGACCTTCAGAGCCCGGCCGGGGCTACACCTCCTACGGGTACCGTTGTAAATGTGGCCGTAGTATAAGGAATCAAACTTCATACCATGAAAACTTACCCTCAAATGCAAATAAGTTATGTTACGTCGATGAAGATTAGACATCCAGGTAATAAGATACGCCAAAAAAAAGCAATTACTCAAACAACTGGATATGATTTTGGAAGCGGTCAGACGTTTCAAGTAGCATCCACTACTTTTCGTCAGTGACTGTGAGCAAGATCAGTTGAACAGCAGGTTTATAACCACGAACTATGAATTGATATGCAAATAAGGAGAAGACAAATTTTTTTTTTCTTTTTATATATGAGAGGATATACAATCCAACCCTCAACAGGAAAGGAGGGCTAAGGGTGGAAGTGTCTGGCACTTGGGACATAGCCTTGGGGGCAAACCAGCTTTAGCTCCTATATTAAAACAATAGGAGCTATTGTCCCCTTTTTCTTCAACCTTGTCTTGAGTTGTCTAATTTGCTTTCTATTGGACTATCTAAAAAAAAAAATAAATAAAAATTTGTCTTCTCCTTATTTGCATATCAATTCATAGTTCGTGGTTATAAACCTGCTGTTCAACTGATCTTGCTCACAGTCACTGACGAAAAGTAGTGGATGCTACTTGAAACGTCTGACCGTTTCCAAAATCATATCCAGTTGTTTGAGTAATTGCTTTTTTTGGCGGAATAAGTTATGTTAATGCTATACCACAACCCCCCCCCCCCCCTCCCTCAAAACCAGAGCACTTGCATTGGCCCCTAGGCAACAAAGAGCCAGCTGACGATCATTCTACTATCTCACGGGGGTGCTAAAAACAAAACATGGAGAAAAGTAATCTTCTTGAACTAATTCATGAAATGTCATATCATAGCCACCCAAAAAATGGCCAAGATTTCACCAAGAATCCCCCCAAGAAAGGCTTTCCAATGGTTTAAACTTGATTACATTATGCTCTCTGTCAACTCTTAACCCTGAGCCACCAACTGTTGCGTCACCCCATGACCTAACAGAACGGCACACAGCGTTGCAAAGTTCAAGGGCTTTCCAGAAGTCAGTCAGGGAGCAAAATAGGACAGGTAAGGCTTCAAGTGTACTCTGTTCTACACAATTATAGTTTGGTGTAAAGATTTGTCCTTTACTGTGTTGATTTGGGATTGCTAGAGGTTCATAATGTAGAAACTAGCGATGAAAAAGGCCAATGGTTTGGTGTTGTTTTTAGATCATGGTAAAATGAATCAGGCTGCCTAGCCACAGACTACAAAATGCCATGTCGTTATGCCTACAAAGTTGCTATAGATATCAGTTTTGTTTTGGGAGTTGTCTTTTGGCAGTTTACACTTATAGTCTTATAATTACTTAGAATGACTAAAGGAAGTATGTGTTCAATGTAACTAGCAATATTGGGCAACTTGACCTATTAGGTAACACACAATATACCACTGTTCAAAGTCCAAGACCAACGCATACAGTTCATGTTGAGGCCAAGACTGGGTGAGCTTTCTAAGGTCCCCACTTTCTACCAGGCTCGAGTGACACGCCTGCGTGAAATTTCAGTCCGGTTTGAGTTTTCCATCATTCAGTGTTTTTCGCTATGTATGAATATTAATGAAGTGACATCAGAATAAATGTAGGTCTCCAGAGAGTGCGCCTCCAATCATGCGTTTCACTAATGGCGGACAGAAAGGACATAGGACGACAGTGTGGCAACTAGTTATTATGCAGTAAAGGTAGCAAAAATTGTGTTGGTGGTTTTTGGGGTTACAGTAACCCTTTAGGGCTTAGCTTAAAGTTAAAGTTAGAATTAGGGTTCACGTTACGTCTAGTGGCCTTACTTAAATTGTTTTGGCTTAAATAAATTTTGCACGGAAGGTTTAAAAAAAAAATTTGACCCACCGTTGTGTAGCCTAGTTATCGAAACGAAAAAAAACACGACTTCTTCGTACGCAAACTTCACCTTAGCCAAAGATGTCAACAAGGAACGCGACTTGATATATGCACAGGTGCCCCCCCCCCCCAAATCTTTACAAAACAATTGATAGAAGAATTAACATATTGCACGACACTTGTATAGTGATATTAGTGTTACAATGATATTGAATTGTGATTTTTGTTTGTTCAGCAGCAAGCTTTGAGCTTCAGAAGAAAGGCTATAGACAACAATGGATGTATTCACAGTGGTGGGAGCCATTGCAGCTCTAATTGCAGTTTGTATCGCTGTCTTCCTCTACGTCTCTCAACCTACTTCACGATCTTCACCTTGGCCCAAGGTCTGTTGTTTTTTATCAATGCTAGGAACGCTCTCAGTACCCTCTGAGCACATCAAATTTGATACCTTAAAGAAAGTCGGGAATATAACAGGAAGGTCCCTAACTTAAGGCACTTGGTGACTCATCGCGTTCCACTGCTAGTTGCCAGAAAGTGGTCAGGTTTTGATGATTAAAATTCTGACACATTGATCCTGAGAATATACTTGTCTAAGAAATGCATTAATGTTGTTCATGAACCCTTCACGCTCTGCGTTACAACCAGTAAATGCTGCAAGACGTTTTTGTGAATGTCCCTTTTGATTTTGTGCTACACTTGACTAGTTTACCCTTAGTCTGTGAAACGCAAACTCCACTGTCCGAGGCTGTTGGGCGCCGCTATAAGCTTGATTCAATCAGGCTCGTGTGCCCTAAGTTTTTGTCCTTTGGTCTCTTCAGAAGCTGGTTATAAGTTTAAGTAAACAAACACCAAATTTTTAGTATTTTCTAAAGGTTTAGTACTTATAAATGTACAAGACAGTTGTTTGACTGATTGGTATGGGTCGTACATGTAGTTATACATTTCTGGGAACAAGATATTTAGTGATTATTCATTATTACTGGTGAAATTCTGTTTTTCTAAAAAACGATAAATAAAAATATACAAGAGTATATTTTGCATGCAAATTACAACTATGTGCATGGGCTATGTTTATTTACCTAGTTTCTAATATGCAAAGTCGATGGCAACAAACAAAGAGTACTAGTCTTAATATATAAGATAAGCAAAAATTATGCCTTATGTTAGGGCACATCTTCAGTTAGGACCCTCCCTGTTAATCTTAATGACACAATTCTAGGACAATGCAAGGGCAATCACTATACATTCCAAATTCTACAATTATATAGGTTTCCCGACTTCTCCCACGTAGGAAGAGTAACTTTGCGCTCATCTGTTGAAATCATTATTTTCCAAGAAGCAGACCGATATCAATGCGTAATCCATAGAATTGATACATAGAACTACATAAAATACATAATACATAAGCTATTGCTGCATCATGTTTAAGCTATTTTGCATAGTCCAGTGCCAAGACAAGAGAACCGTGCATGAACTGAATATTTTTTTCCTGTCTTCTCTACCCTGTAGATTAAGCAGATCCTGGCTTACACTCAAAATGTGGTGCCAAAGAAGATAACAAAACTTTACATGAGCGGCTGCTCTCTTGATGACTTCATACCAGTTGGAGAAGTCACAGCAGTTCATGACATGGCACGGTTCTTTGCCCATCATGGGAGCAAGTTTTCTGTTTACACTATCAACTGGGCACAAGAAGTCCTTGTGCTGATCCGACATGTAGACGGTGTGGATCTAAAAGCACGCCCCATCTTCTTTGTGGTAGGTGGCATTTGATTTGCGGCATGCAGGCAGCATAGAAAGAGATATGATTCGATCCAACTTAATGCAAATTAGGAATAAATGTGCATAATTGATGAGGAAATCGTATAATGCGTGTTGTTATTTTCTACAAAAGTATTCAAGACCTAGCTACATTTATGGCAGGCTGCACAAAGATACCTAACAAATATATAAATAACGGCTTGATTTGATGGTTAATAAAAAAATTTAGTAAATTATACAATACCTGGCATTTCATGCAGTTAACATATGTAAGTTAGTTAGGTGAACATCATCATGCACAGATTATATAAATGTGAAAGTCATTTGCATAAAATATGCAAAGCTCTTATTACATGGAGGTATGAGGTCTCCAAACTGTTGATGACAAACTCTTATCTAAGGAGGTATTCTATAGCAAATCATAGAGCAAAGACAATATTATAATAATTCCATCTTTAAAGGCCCAGAAGCGAAGTGCAACCGAGGTTCTCTGCATTCCCTTGGAGCAGCTCCAAGCTGTCTGTGCAACGTAACAGGCTTTATGATTTGTGTCTGTTTAAGGACGCTGCGGTTCGACCTTAATGACGGGACTTGTCGAGGCGACTTCCGTTGCACAAGCTGTCAGCGAGCCACAAGTCTTTTCTGACATATGCATGGCACTACATCGACTTAAGCAGTCCTCTCAACGTGGTCAGAGTCCGATTCCTCCAAGCTGTCCCACCGTACTGTCGAGCAAAGAGTCTACCATAGCCCTTTTGAGGAACCTCTGCACTGTGATGAACTACAACCTATTGATGTCGGACCCGCGTTGCCGCGACGTCATCTTCTATAAGTTAAGGATGGACGTCATCCTCATGGCTGACCTAATCGCTGGTGCCTTCCCGTCCGCCAAGACGATCTTTATGTACAGAAATGGCCTGGAATTTACTGAATCACTCGCACGACTCTATTTCCAAAGGTACGTGGTTTACTGGGCTATATCCTCAGTGGAGTGCCTTCGTCTGTGGAATTGGTCTGGGGACTTCCCTGACAGCGCAAGATGTTTTGGAGACAACCCGAAGTACTCGACGATGCGCCACCGTGGTACAATCTTGTTCTACCTGTACACGTGGTGGGCTAGTGTGATGCAGTGTGCCGTTGACCTACAGAAGAAGCAGCCTGGGTATTTCTTCCACGCCGTCATCGACTACTCAGCCCTCGTCAACAACAAAGAGAAGACGTTCCGTCTACTGATGAGGAAGCTCGGTTTAAGGTGGAGCCCAGAGGACCCGGGAGAAGACAAAGACAAGATGAAGAATGCATTGATCAAGGACAGCCAAGCAGGAACCGTCCTGTCTGCAAAGTAAGGCGTAACACTTTTTCTAATGGATGATTGTTGTGGTTCATTAATGAAGGTTAGACATCCAGGTAATAAGCAACTCAAGCAACTGGATAACATTTTATTCAGTTGCTTAAATGAGTAACTATTTTTGGCGATTGTTTTGGTGTTTTGAATCATTGCGTTATGCCTGGTTCACACATGATTTGTACATAAACTTTTTAAATCAATTTTGCAGACAGCGAAGCCCAGGTGGCAGGTGGGCTCCGGACGTTTCATCCCGCTGGACAGGGCCGTGGGAACGAGAATATATTGGAGAAGTATGTCACCTTGCCGGGAACGACATCACTGGCCCTGGCTTGCTCCTGCCAGGCACCATCCTGTAACATGTCTAAACAGGATCCCATATGTCTGTGAAATGAGATTTTGTGAATTCTCTAAATATGGTACCCTAGGAGGCCCATTATCAAACTTGACTTTCCTTTACATGACCTCTAATCTTCTACCAAATATTATGCAGAACCATCCATGTAGCTTCTCTCGAGATATGCTGTTAACATACAAACACAATCAGACCACAGCCAATCCACCATAGAAAACCAAAAACATAACCTTCTGACAAAGGTAATGAGTCAGAATGAGATCATAATACTCACTGGTGCTCTGGCACAAGTATCTGTACCCCAATGGTGGTTTCCCTGCAGAGAAAACAGTAGTATTCTCAATTTCATACAGTAATTTTTGAGACAATATTTCAAGTCATCATTTTTCAAAAATGGTCTTATATCTTAGAAAGATGTTTACAACCTAAAACCCTACTGAACATATCTTTCAAATGTATTACCATATTTTCTTGATTGAAGTACGCACCCCCGATTCGGGCAAAGTTCCAGGCAAATTTGCGGCCTTGAAATGTAAATTGAGAAATCCCGAATAAAGTACGCACCCCTTCTCCGGGCCGACGCCACAGTTGAAATGTCCCGTCAAGTACATGTCTTGAAGGCAGTTCCTACCACAAATAAGTGCTTAAAATACATTTAAGTAATTTATTAGGTGATTGTGTAGTAACTTGTGGCAGTATTCTAGCCGGAACCTTTTATGTTTCGTCCGCTATAAAACATGTTGAGCTTGGTTACCCTTCTCGGTTAGCATCGACCGTGGGGGACGGATTTGCAAATCATCAGAGGAAAATTGCGATCATGTTCACAACACTGGGTAAGAATGCTGTGATCAGAAAACACCCTCCCGATACTGGCAATATACTGTGTAGTTATTTCTTGATTTAAAATCTGAAGATCGTAACAAATTTAGTTTTCCCGGCAACTCATAGCATGCTGATCGGCCCGGCAGACAGCCGTCAAAAGAAGCGGGCTACTATAGCGAAAATCATCTCCTACCTAAGACTTAAAAAAAGATTATACAAGTTCGAGACGGCCCGGTATTTCCCTGCGAAATACGCCGTTACATCCCGCTAGAAGGCAGCAAATATTGCATGACGTTATCGTGTTACACCTCTCGAATGGGTTGCTGCTGAACTCGTGGCACAAAATGGCAGTGGCAAAAGAGGCCGCGTTTCTACGTCCGAACATTGATATGCCGGCCAAAATTATGCGCATAATGACGTTTATATTGGTGCAAAGGCGCAATCTAACGGATCTAACATTAAAAGAAAGGAGTCCTCTGTCAAATAATCTGCTTTGAAGAGGTTTTAAGGTGCTTTTTTATCCAAAATTTTACAGCTGAATTTACCAGCAGTGAAACGTACCTCAAAACAACAACTTTGAAAATCACAACAGAAACGAATGCATGTCTTATTCATATGGCGTACTTACGGTGCTGGTGATTCTTTTCGGGGTTCTTTGGGCACTGGGCCGAATCATCCTGGTGGCATGACTTCGGGCGGGCGCCGGGTGCTAGGTATGTCAGATTACTTGTAGCGTAGTACGGCGCGTATCTATTTTTCGTGTTAATATCAACAATACACAAACGAAACACTGTCGTGTATTGAAGTTCAACAAGGTCAACATTCTTAATCATCTAAACGTTAAATGGATGAATCGGTGTTATTGGAAGGTCCCCGTGTCCATGTTCTGGCTGGTTTGAGGTTCTATTCCAATTTGTCCAGACAGTGGCCTAAAATAACGTACGCACCCCCGCTTTGGCGATAGCATGAGACACTTTTTGGATTTTGAAAAGTGCGTACTTGAATCGAGAAAATATGGTACAGACAATCAGCGTAACAGAAAATAAATGCTCATATACAAAGAACTGAGTGCAGAAATGTTTTTAGAAATACCTGCTCAACTTTTTTCTAAAAATCTATAAGTAGATTTCATGTAATGTACTCCTCAAACTTTCACATTTCACCTCAAACTTTGCCACTTATCTGTACTTTCTGTCCAATAAAATGGCATGCTTTCCAATGGGATGAAATGCCTCCAATGTTGCATACAGTAGTTTACAAGAAGGGCACAGTGAGTTTTAACTTATCTAAGCTCTACTTACCGGGTTGTATGAACCTGTGGAACTCCCGTGTGATACCGTCCTGTAGGGAATACTCCACCACGCCGATCTCACACGGCATGTACCCCATGCCATCGGGCAGCTCGCACAGCGACTGGATATTCAACAGCAAGAACTTCTCCTGAACAACACCTAGACACAGCAAAGACATTCTCATAACTTCTCCTGAACAACACCTACTAGTACACACAGCACATAAATCCTTGGTTTCAAGTCAATCCATTGATCAGGCTTTTAGCTAGGATTTATAGACAAGGGGTTCAAAAATGGGGGTCCAAATGCTGTCCCAGTGTCTGGTAGGACTAAAAAAAGCAACAGTAACATGTGTATGTAATTACAAGGGAAACAGGGTCCTCTGTGCCTCCAGCTGAAAATGAGGGCGTCCAATTTCCTTGTTATTTTAGTATCATGCTTCCAAAAGACGCAAGGACACATGCCTAGCTAAAAGCCTGCCATTGACCAAAAGTGACATGAATCAAAGTTGAAAAGTTCTGTCTTTTCAGCAAAGTGCAGAACAGACTTCAATCGGAATCTCTACCGGTAGAACCACTGATTCTACTGCCACAGATCCTGATTGCGATCTCTGTTGACAGAGACTCTTAGGATTTCTACCAGCAGAAATTCCTATTCTTCCAGATTGAAATCTGTAACCTGACATATACATGACACAAATGTCAAGGTTAAAGGCAATCAAAGCAATATCATTAGGGCAAAAAAATTGAAAAAAAAGATGAAATCTTTATGGTAGTGACATTTACTAACATTGTTTAGCAAATTTGCATAATAACTTCATACTTTTAGGATTTTAAAACGGCGCAAAGTACAATGATCCCCTTAGTTTCGCGAGCCTACGAAACCTCTGCCACGATTTTCAGTGAGTTCTCACATCACAACAATGTCGTATTTCTGCATCATGGATGTCGCTACACATTGTGATAGCGTTGTTTGAACTAATCATGTATAGAACTGACTAAATAAATTGACTTTCAAAATCCTATTTTCGGACCCTAATATTGCTTGGGTTTCCTTTAAAGAACTGTGCTTCAGAGACACCTACCAATTCCCGGAGGCCAGGCCGCCACAACCCTCTTCCTCTCCTCCAGACGCCTCTTTGCCATGACGGCTTCCGTGTCCACTCGGTCCTGCAGCATAGAGGAACAACTCTCAACAGCTCCCTCACATTTCAGCAACACTCCTTTTACTCTTTTAACTAATGAAGTAAGACATAAAACAAGGTCAAATATGTGTTTTGAATAAATGCTAGCTTTTGAAAAGTTTTCCAAAAAATCATATTTAAAAGACTAATAACTATTCATAGGATTTAAATATTGAAATAAAACTTACATTTTTGTAATCCCTGGTTTATTCTGTACCAGCCCACCAAGTTTGAAAATTTGAAAATATTAATATTATTGATTGCCACTCCCCTTTGTATAATTGTATCAAAAGGCGTGGTTCGTGTAGGGGCCAAAAGGTCAAGGTCAGATAGCTGGGTCTACCACCCTGAGATGGCTATTATGTCAAAATATATCCCTCAGACACTCTACTTTTTGAAAATCATAAGGAAAATTTGCCACCCTAAGTGGTAGTGATATGTAAAATTTGGAGGTCTGGCCCATGGACTAAAGTGTAAAACTAGCCGATATACATGTAGAAACTCATCTATTCCCTTTGACACAGTTAATGAACACATAAAGCAAGCATTACTCTATCATAGAACTCTTTTAACGCTCATTATCACTGGTGTCAAAATTCTGTTAATGCTTATCTCCTTACCCTAGCTACTCACCAGCCAAGACCTATGATGATGATGGTGTGCTTTTTGCCAACTGCCAAACATTTAATACTTCACTCAACTGTCAACAGTTTTATTCATATATACACATACATTGTGTATTACATTTTCATCAATTTGCATCAAGAGTTTTACTATATCAAGCTTTGTTATGATTGTGCTGGACAGAGTTTTTAAGTGATATGCAAATTCAGCCTTTGGCTGTGAGGTATTTACTAAATAAACCATTCATTCATTCATTCATTCATTCATTCATTCACTCACTAACATTGTCCCAGCTAACACATGGGGAGAAATGTGAGTGTCAAATTAAAGGCTTTTGTCTCCTCAGGGCACAACAAGGTTTCTTTACTCTCATCTCCCAAATAAACGTACCGGTACGTTTATTTTTTTCAGCCTCAAAATCCACCCAGTACGTTCTTATTTTGGACAGTACGTTTATTATTTTTTTGAAAATCAGATTCAGAGTTTTGCTAACCAGGGATCCCATTGAAATTGAAAGTTTGGGTTTTCCTGCCCATATTTCCCCGGCATTTTTGCTCATAATTCGCTATTTTTCGGCCAAGCGGCGTTGATTTCCCTGCCGCTATGACCCGACCTTTGTGAAATCCCGGCGTAACTCGTAACGTATCGGTCGATCTCTATGGACACTACAAAGTCAAATCTCTATGGACACTACAAAGTCAACGTTGTTATTGGTAGAAAATAAGACGCCACACTGACGTTTTGAAATGCAATTCTTTTTGTATAAACAACTTGGACAGTCTCTGTTTACATCGTAAACTAAAGCACGCTGATCAGAAAAAAATATACATGCCAGCGGCGCAGTGTTTCAAGTACGTTTAACGCATGTAAATTTCTCTACTCACGTGAGATACAGTCCTTCCCAAAATGAAAATATAAAAACAACACCACAAAAAAACAGTGTCTTAGCATAAAAAACTGTGTAATTACTTTCAATATATATCAAAACATTTCAATCCTACCACAAACATGGAAATTTAGCGCTTGGAGAATCGCCACAGTATTAGTAAAGTGAGTAACGCATTGGACGTCAGTGACTCTGGCCGTGGGAACGTTTTGTCATGGAAGAGCTCACTTCGAAGAAGGGGAAACAACTCTTTTTTATGTACAAATAAAACTCCTTTCCCTTGGTCAGAAATGTGTTTTGCATTTTTACAAAGAGAATTTTAATATCAAAGTCTATATATAAAATTGAATTGCAATCTAGTCACCGTTATTATCACTTAAAAATGCTTTAGAAAAGATCACCCCTCTACAGAAAGAATACCAGAGCTTTCTAGGAATATGGGTGAAACTTTCTGTTAGCCCCGCCCCTTTCTGTCTCCGGCGCCGCTGTGTCTAGCTCAACTTTTCATGTGTAACATGAGAACCTTGTGCTTTGTAGCAACATTGGAAAAGGCCTGAGGTTTCTCACAAATTTGTTGACAATTTAGTTTCTCAAAATTAATGGGTTTTTTTGCTACATACAAGGGTGATTTGTGGATTTCAAATCATTTGGATTGCAACAACAAAAACCAGAACATTATATAATATTGTCCTTGATATAATATGATGATGTCCTTGACACAACACAATGATTTGTGGCATGTAATGTTTACAAATTGTAAAGTTTACAAATCTATATTTCTATATGCAATGCATATAAGATAAAAGGAAAGTAGGGAAAGATAAAAAGTTACATCATATACATGTCATAGTTCTTCCTTTTCTCTATGGCTTTTACAAATAAGTAATAACTTACCTGTGATGACCATATATTCAGGATATTGAAAACTTCTGTTCATGTTCTAAATGTTGATACAACAAAGAGTAGACTTTGAAAGTGCTGCCCATCCAAGTGAACTGTGCAGTTTGGCGACTACTTGTCGTGTTTTGATTTTATGTCAGTATATACAACAATTTTCCTTGATCACTTGCTTCAAGTTCCAAGTAGAACATGCATGTATCATGTATATTTTCACTTGTTGAATTTGAAAGCACCGTTGGCCCCCGGTTAGGGTTCATAGTGGAGATCCTATGCCCAATTTTTCAACATCACTACTATATTTTTTTTGAAGTGGCAAGCAAGAAGATGAACAAGATGTGTGCAGTTATTCTGTTCAATATTTATACACTTTACTGGTATGGTCCTCAGACAGGCATAAATGAATAAAGAGAGCCTACAGCTACCTTATCATCTTCTTTCCCTCGGACACAGTTTATCTGTAAATTTGGTTAATTTTCCGGGGGGTATGTTTATTCCGGGGGGTACGTTTATTCGATTTTGAAAATTTGTCCGGGGGGTATGTTTATTCCGGGGGGTATGTTTATTTGGGAGATGAGAGTAGATCTCCTTCAGCAGGACTATTCTATTCAAAGTTGATGTGGGTAGAAACCTTTTTTTGCTTCCCTCTGCTAATAATATGAACTTCTATCCCTTCTTCCAAACTTCTTCTAATTTAAAGTCCTGCTTTCTTTCAAGTTATAGAATATGATCCCTTCACTATGGTCATAACATTCAGCCAAACAATTCATTTTCTAATTTTTCAGTGATCACTGAAAAAAAGGGTCAGATGGACACTTGAAACGTCTGAAAATAAAATGCGGTAATCCAGTGGTATGGATTCATTACAATTTTATTCTTCGATTCCCGGACCTGGATGACTAAAATTCATAATCTCTCACTCTCCAATCTTGCAGGACGTACCACAAGCCTGCCTTATCCTGAAGGCAGTAGTGTTGCCTGACCTGGTAGCCTGGCCTGGCAGTACAGCACAGTGTTTTCTATAAACCCTAAAACTGCATGTGCCCAACTTACAGCTAAAGGTCTGCCCTTACAGTCCAGCCGACCAGCCTGGTTGGGGGCGCTCCTTTTTAGTTCCTTAGCCTGCCGTTCATACTCCTGCTTCTCACTCTCTGGCATGGCCTGCAAAACAGAAGCCATCATTCTAACATAATATAAAACGAGTACAAGTACTCGGCGAAGATAATAAGCAAATGTATGTAGCATGCCATGCAATTAGTTCAGTGGTTAGTGACCCTGCCTCTGGACCAAAAAGTTGTGAGTTTGAATCCCATCTGCATCATTCACCTGACATGCATGCTACTGATGCTACTGAAAAGGGTCGCAATTAACCAAGGGATGGAACGTTAGTCAACTGTTCATTGTGCTTGTCGAAAAGAGCTAGGGGAATTTCCCTGGTACATTGACCCTGTATTTACTGGACATAACATCTGTCTTCTCTGTCACAACCAGTGGAAGAGTTGATCTTTTTTTTTAGAATTTAGGGGCTTGGGGCTAATGTCTTTATCAACATATAAAGACAAACCACACTGGTTCGATTGCTGTTGTTTGAAGCCATATTTGTTAGTGACCAACTCGTATAGGTCACTGTCAATACATTTTCATTGAATTAATTTGAGCTAAACTGGTTCAAATCACATTCACTCTGAGCAAATGTACATGTTTTCTTACAACAATTTTTGTAGCATGTTCTATGTCTTCTTACTGGTCCATATTTTCAACACTTCATCTCCCCTCCATCTGCTTGGAGAACAATTGTCTTCATTTGAGCTGTCAAACTTGACATGCAATTATCATCAATGATAATTCAAGGGAAGTTGTGTTATTTTGGGACCTATCCTTGAGCAATAGAATCATGCTATGGTAAATCAAAAAAAGAAAAATGCATACGCCCCTGGGGCGTCCTCAAAAAACAACATCTGATAGTCGCCATTTTGCTCAGCTGGGTTTCTGAGAAATTCGAGCTCTGCAAACAAAAAGCTCTGACATTTAATAATATAAAGATATTATTCACAGTCCTATCACACATAAAAGTTAAACCCTACTTGGTGAACATTTCATCATACAACGGACACCGGTACTTATAATACTTTTCATATCAAACTTGGCGTTACCTTCCAACTTGGGTGGGCGAGTTTGACAACGTCTGCCATGCCGTTTGGCATCTGGTATCCCTGCCGCTTGTACTCCGGTATCATCTCCTGCATGTACACCCAGAAACCGTTCCTTTGAGCCTTGTTCTTCTTCTTCGGAGGCATCTTGTCTTCACTTAGTCCCACTGGAGCAGTTGAACAAGCCTCCTTGGAGGATGAACGGATTCGATGACACTTGAACGTGTATGGAAGTCGCTTTCTCGCGCCCTCTAGTGTCTCTTCTTCAACTTTTCAGGCGGATTATACCATTAATGTGGAGGAGGGGGGATGCTGTGAAGCTGTACTTTATTGTATTTTACGTTTTTGTTCGCTTCCAAGAGTATCATACTCTGAAAGACTTTGATGTAATATCATTAAGGAATCACATTTTTGTGATGGTAACACATGACTCTTCATACGTGGCATATTGTAACTTTACATGACAATCCCCCCCCCCCCCCGTAGGAGAAACCAAAAAGGTAGGAGAAACGAAGGTCACAGGTCAATTTGTAACATCAGTGTATCCAGTGAACCACTATCCTATCAAAGACCATCAAATACTGTATCAGGATTTTCCTGAAAGTAAAGAAAGTAACTTGATACAGTAGTAGAATTAAAGGACCGTCCGTCGTACATCTGCCGTGGTATCTAGCAATTTGCAATGGCGATTTCACATTTTGAAGGGAAGTTACCTTATTTTCTTGATGCCCTACAAAATAGACTTATTTCGATAATAGTATTCTACCCTCATGGGAAAAGAAATGAGTGTTATCGAAGAAGAAGAGCTTCATGACATCTGCTGTTATTTGGTTTTTGATAGTAGAGTCATTAGCCCACACCACAGGGGACCTGTGGATGCTGACAGGATGCTGTTTAAAGCAGGTTTCAGGTGGTGTCACAACTTTGTGCAGCTTGCAAAAACAACTTACCATCTGTTCCCTACCACCCTATGCTACTTGTCTACAGAAGGAAGAGCAAAATCTGCTTTGGACGCTGTCTCTTTTTTTATTCTTTCCATACCAACGACTGTTGCTTTGCAAGAAAACAAAACAGAGAATTACTAAACATATTTGGGAAACATCGCTTTACATCTGTCGATGCTTACGCCTTATCACTAAAACAGTCTGCAATTGAGGTGTTGAAACTTAACTTCAATCCAAAACCATCTACGAGAAGTACCCGTAACAAGTACAGTAGACGCCAAACGTCAAACAGTGCTTGGTGTTACATATGCAGTGTTCGGGCTTCACAAATTTGACTATTGAAACACTGTGCCTACGAAGCTACGTCGAAATTAGTTAAAGTGCATACGACACCTAAAGACAATATAGCATTATTTTATGTCACAACAAAATTATCATTCATAAACCCTATACGTTTACGAAATAAAGATGATGTTCTCCAATTATATACAAAATTTGAGTGCCCCGCCAGTAAAAAAATATACAAATCGTGCTTCCAGTTCTTGATTACTGCCGCCAGGTAATCAGGTTAATTTCCGGCACGTGACGTCATAGTAAACCGGCGGTAGCCGGTTCGGAACCTAGTAGTGCGACTCGCAAAAGACGTTCTTTTGAGAAGCAGAAAAACAGACATTTTGGACCATTATGACAACTTGCAATTTCATGTACTTTTAAGTACATGAAATTGCAACTTTTCATCATGTTAAAACGATCATTATGCACTGTTTGCTTATTAGAATAACGTTTTTTGGCGATCGAGTTCAGTGCCAGGTTCCGAACCGGCTACCAGGTTTACTATGACGTCACGAGCCGGAAATCAACTTGATTACCCGACTACCAGTTAACCAATACAGCCACAGAAACATAATTGATACTGACACTTCATAAATCATACCTCTGGAGATGTCCTACTGATCATTAACAACAGATATCTGGTATTTGCTTAGTAACATTAATAACATGTTTTGTACAATTATAGTGTTTTCTATACATGTATATCTTGATGCGAAAGATGTATAGCAATGTACAGATAATACCTTTACCAGGCTTTCATATTGCATAAATCATCTTAACATGCATCAATTAAAACAAATCAAAGATGAATACGGTCACTACCATTAACACATTCATATCATACTACAATTCTGAAGTCATGATGATGAAAATTTGACAAATATGAACAAACAGTAGTCTCCTTATATTCCATAAATATATGAGGCAGGTACTGTTACAATGGCAGGGCTCATCCATGGCGGGGTAAACTTTTTTTTGCTTGTCGCATCCCAGACTGAGGAACATCCTGATAACGTTAATACATCCATTCAACCTACGTTCTCTACTACATGATATTTATTAACCTGTGGAGCTCTACGTTCTCTACATGATATGTATTTACTTCATTGTCAAACTGCATAAATTTCAATTGAGAGAAAGCAACAATATTTGAGAACAGCGAAAGGGAATTTCACTGTCAATTTTGTATCCACTCCTCTTTTTTTAAAACAAATTTCCATTCATGATAGCTTCAACATCTCATTTATACTTTTGGGAATATAAGGTCGGTGTGCGTTTCTTTGTCTGCCCAAATGAATAGAAAGATGGACGGGCATGCTGCTTATTGTCATCCATTCGGTAAGTTTGGGAATCTTCTCCACTTTGAACGGTATCAACTGCGTTGGGTGTAGTTTCATTAAGGCAAGACTGACCATCATCTGATTTTTGCGGCTGATTGTCAACTCTGTTGTAAGTGGGAACTTCTCCGCTGTGGTAGGAGGTATGACCACAAGCCTGTGTATCTGGACTAGTTGAAGTACTGATACCTTCATTCGTGTTACGACTGGTCTTACCTCCCGTTTCAACTTCCCCAATATGATATTGTGGTACGTCAAAAACATATGGCGAGCTTGCATAAGCTTCGTCAGTTGTGTCAGGTATGGTTTCGTACATGTAGGCATTTAAGTCTGTTTCCGGACCATTGTTACGGCCTTCCTGATTATACGCCCGGGAATCCTGGTCCGAGGTAGCTTGAGGATGAATTACGCTGTTTACAACGTGGCCATCAGTCGTGTAGTTTACGTGACCAAACGGGGCAGTTGTGTTATCAGGTTGTTTCCTACCCACAGCACAATATACAGCTAACCCCAAACCACAGAGAAACACCATCACTCCAATAACTGACCCAGTAACCACCCAGCCCGATGCAACGGTTGGAGAAGATGGCTGATTCTCTGACGTTTCGTCCATGTCTGTCACCTGATTAAAGGTTATAGCTACTGCCAAGGCACCGTTAGTAACGTTTTGAGACATCTCATATATTTCAGACTGTTGTGGTTTCAGTTTCTCACTCCACGGTACTGAAATACTGGCTGTTAGTGGCGACAAGGACGAAGTGACGATGTCAGAAGAATTAATGTCTTGGCGTTCTGTGGGACAAAAACTAGGATCACAGGGCTCGGGTTTGTATATTCTAGTATCTACGCCTGCCGCATTATAACTAAAGGGTACATAACAACCCGAGATATATGCATCTGCCGGCAACCTGTGGAGCTCTACATTCTCTACTATATGTGGTGTTTTGCAGCGGAACGAAGACTGGTTGTTATACATGGCGAGTGCAACATGGTTTTCGTTGAGGAATTTTACGCATGTTGGTGTTGTTTTATCATTTCGGCACTTTTCCACTTTCATCGCTAAATCAATTATCCAAGTTATTTTGCAGTCACAGTGGAAAGGGTTGCCTGTTATGATGACGTGGTAGTAGTCCAACCCAAGATCACACTCAGACAATGTCTTTATGTTATTGTAGGAAATGTCCAACGTTTTAAACCTGGTCAAGGAAAACATCACCGGGTATATGTTGACACAGAAGAGCTGATTATGTGACAAATCTAAATGGACTAGCCTCGCCATGTCCTTCAGACATCTCCACGGAAAGTATGTTATTGAGTTCCACCTTAGGTCCATTGCGTTTAAGTATGGAAGGGTCATGCAAGGGACACTCGTTAAGCCCTTATTGACACAAGATATCCGTTTTACATCATAGTAAGGTAGATAACGAAAATCCTCGTTGTGCCACTTTTGAACGTCACATCCTTTAGATTGCAGTCGTGAAAGTGCTGATGCTTCGGAAGTGTGCGGTATGTACAGGAATGTTAGGACCAAAGACAGAACTGCTATCATGCTGCGTTATGCTTAGGTCCCAATTGTAAAAAGGGACCCCGCTAAGTAGTTGACAGGCTGTTCTTTTTGCACTATCGGGCGTGACCCCTACATGGTCCCGCGGGACACCCTGTGGCTATTTTCGGGCCTGGCCGGGACCCCGAATCATTTTAAGTCGGAAATAAAAAAAACGCGGGATCGGGTAACAAATAGACGCCGTGAGTTAATCGTGTGAAAACCGGCAGTCCACCGGGACAAATTTGTGACTTCGGGCCCGCGGTCGAGACTACACCCCCTACGGGCACCGGCGCAATTGGATCATAAGCATAAGTATCCTGTGTTGAGTGTGGTCTTTGTAGTGACAGAAGCTAAAAGGTATTTTGTTGTTTGAAGAACAACGGTTCCCTTGCCTATAGTCTGTTATTAAGGTGTATATTTTTCAGTCTAGGTGGTTTTGTGTGGATATCCTCTTTCCCTTGTTTACCATGACCACGTGATGTTATGAAGTTCTTTTTAGTAGTTCGGTTCGCTTCTCTTTTACCTTATCTTTGCAAATGAAATATTAGGGTTTGGGGCAAATGTGAAAGTATTTGCGAAACAATGTCTCACAAAAACTCTTTCTACGGTTTTCATGTGTCAGATCAACACTTCATTAACACATATGTTTCTATCAGTTGCAGCACTATAGAATGATATGGTGTTGTTTACAGTCAATGAAAATACCAAGTGCTATTTATATATGTCTGATGACCACTGATAGGACCATACTTGTACATATTCCCGTCTGGAAGGCGAACTTGAGGGTGAGAAGACCAGTTGTTGTCTGCCTTCGCCTCTCTTACTCTGTGGATCGGACGTCTCGGGTTCTCGTCACTTGAACTTGAAGCCTTCCTCTTGTCTCCTGGAAATCAAAACAATATCATCAGCATAGATTGTATGTGGAAACCCTTTTTGTAATAAGAACGGAATTCGGATTATGTTGTAACATAATCCGCGAGCTTCTCACCGAATAAAATCATCATCATCATCATCATAAATTAGATCTACCAGGAACTGAAAAATAAGCAACGGATATACGTCTTTTTTGCATTGAGCATACCTGATTAAAGGTCAAATCATCTCATTAACATAATAACTGTCATGTGAGATCTAAAAGGCTGTCGTCGACTGCAAAAGAGCTGGACTTGCCTTCTTTCCTGTTTTTTTTCTTCATAAACATTAATGCCTTAACGTGTGGCCAAAAAAGAAGCTATCTTCACACAAAAAGAAAATAGCTATCTTGCAATTTCTTATGAAATAGATAATAAAAGAAGCAATAAAAACTCGAATAAAATCTAATCATTCCAGAACCAAGTATAGTGGAAGAGTCTAAAATCAACGCGTACCTTTTCAAAGCACTTCAACGCCCAGGCTTGGACAGTGAATCGATGGTCCCAGCTGTGGCGTGACACCTTTGATGGCACAGAAAAACAAGAGAGCTTGATTGTCTGCCTCTTCTTTAGGACAGTTGGTTACGTAGTTTGAATTTAATTACAGTTTAATTAAGCTAATGGTGCAGGTGTCCACTCGATTTCTTCCTGCAATATTGGTTGCTGCCACTAATGAATAAATGCATGTTTTACATCCGTTTTCTTTTGCAAAAAAGATCTAGTTACGTTTCACAGACGACACGTGGACTGTTATATATTAATCTATTATTAGAATCGCTTGCCTTTGTGTCGTTTTTTTACATAATCAGCATTTAGGCGTATGCAGCTATTTGTACGTTTATAATTCACGTTTCAACTAGGTTTTTGTTCATTTACCATTCACAAGTGTTAGTGTCTTGTCAAATATTCTATTTTCTACAATGTACAAGTGGCGGCGAGAATATAAGTTATGTACAACTTGAGTCCGCCGTCACTTTGTCCTCTTCCATTTCTTCGTATTATTTGATGTTTCTTTGAAAAAAATGCATAACGTAATATGTATATAATGTGTAAATATAAACTCATTGTTATAAGCATGTGGGTGAGTATATTGACGTTTATCAATACGAAATGGTTGAGTCAGAAAGTTTCGCCACCTTGTGGCTCGCATTTTCGATCAACTTTATATTTGCAGTAGGAGATAAGCACAATGAAAGGATCTGTAATACTAGAAAAAAAGTATTTTTCCTAGTTCTTCACCCAAACACAACACGATCGATCCAAGCTTGGTGACACTGGATGGTGAAAAGGTCTTTCCTATATTTTGATGATAACGAAGTGTGCTTAACATACACAATGTATGTACACTAACAAACGGCACCAGATATAATAATAAGAAAGTTTATCTGCCCTTCTTGCCCGAGGGCCAGAACCAAGTATAGTGGAAAAGTCTAAAATCCATGCATACCTTTGCAAAACACTTCAGCACCTAGGCGGGGACAGTGACTCGTGGCCCCTGATGTGGCGTGACACCTTCGATGGTACAGAAAAACAAGAGAGCTTGATTGTCTGCTTCTTCTTTTGGACAGTTGGTTACGTAGCTGGAATTTAATTACACTTTGATTAAGCTAACGGTTTCCACTCAATTTCTTCCTGCAATATTGGTTGCTGCCACTAGTGAATAAATGTATGTTTTACACCCGTTTTCTTTTGCAACATAGATCTAGTTACGTTTCACAGACGCCACGTGGACTGTTATATATTAATCTATTATTAGAATCGCTTGCCTTTCTGTCGTTTTTTTTTACATAATCAGCATTTAAGTGTATGCAGCTATATGTATGCAACTTACGTTTCAACTAGGTTTTTGTTCATTTACCATACTCACAAGTGTTAGTGTCTTGTCAAATATTCTATTTTCTACAATGTACAAGTGGCGACGAGAACATAAATTATGTACAACTTGAGTCCGACATCACTTTGTCTTTGTCTATTTCTTCGTATTATTTGATGTTTCGTTGAAAAAAATCAATATATAACGTAATGTGTTTATCATATGTATGTATAAACTCATCTTTATAGCCATATGGACGAGTATATTGACGTTTATCAATACGAAATGGTTGAGTCAGAAAGTTTCGCCCCCTTGTGGCTCGCATTTTCGATCAACTTTATATTTGCAGTAGGAGATAAGCACAATGAAAGGATCTGTAATACTAGAAAAAAAAGTATTTTTCCTAGTTCTTCACCCAAACACAACACGATCGATCCAAGCTTGGTGACACTGGAAGCTGAAAAGGTCTTGCCTATATTTTGATGATAACTAGATGTGCGCAACATACATAATGTATGTACACTAACAAACCGCCAGATATGATAATAAGAAAGTTTATTTGCCCCTCTTGCCCTAGGACTAATTGCAACAGGAAACAATGTATATTTGTATATAAACAATGTATATGAAACAGTATGAATGAATATCAAATATATTCCCCTACACTGGAAGCTTTGTTCGAAAAGCGGAACTCAAACTTATGTTCGTACAAATCAGACACTCGTGCGTTGAAAGATGACTAAAAAAACAGGCTTACCTTTAAGAAAAGGGGCACATTTTTCCAATGTGGCTTCTGACGAAGTCTGATGATGGAGGGTTTAATCAAGACAATAATTCGTCTGACGTGGCGTCAGAAGAAAGGTTGTCACGTGATGGAAATTTAGTCCACCACGCAAACTGACATCTGCATGAAGCAGCCTGACAGTATGTCATCCACAACTTCTCTAGTTATGCACACAAACACACACACACACACAAACAGACACACACACACACACACACACAAACACACACACACAAACAGACACACACACACACACACACACACACACACACACACACACACACACACAAACAGACCCGAAAGTAAGGTAATTAAGATATTATTAAAACATTCAAATCTATAGAGCTAGTTTTTTTAAAGGTTTTACAATCGAGCATGACGAATGCCACATTACCAATATAAACCATTCACTGTGAATTCATTTATTTTCACTGAACGGAAATGTAAAATATGCATCAACTGCTTAGGCCATGTTGATTTCAGAACCTTTCTGACCACACATGTAGATTTCATAATTTTGGGAACTTTTTTTTCCAATTTTTTTTTTATTTGCACGCTCGCATCAGTTTTGCGCGCCCAGAGGATGTCATTCATATTATTAATTCAACATAGTCTTAGTACACGAATCTTTTTACTTTGCCGGAAAACGTATTACTAAAATAAATTATTACTAATCGCTTCTGTCTCTGTGATAGTGATCTTACTGATGCTATTTGTCTCCATAGCGTGTAAGATTGATTATAGTAGACCAATCTGTAATTGCACGAAACCAATGTTTAGTCAGTTTTACGTACATGTACAATACAGCCCTATCACTCCTGAACTCAACCAGGGCACTTAAGCCCCCCTCCTCTCTCACTGGACCCGCGGTACGCTGGCGGCGTCGCTGCGCCTTAAACTGGATTTGTGTTACCCTTGACTTGATAATGGGAATATCATACGAAACGTACAAGTATGACCAACAAGACAACAAAACACACAAAGCCTAAAGGAGTTCTAAACTCCAGAGGGGGGAGTTATTTTCCAATAGATGATAATTTTATGAAGTAAAAATGAATACTTATACAGTATACGATAAAGTACTCACTAGTCCCAAGCGCATCAAAAATCATTGAGTATTTTACTAAATTCCCCAGGTTATCCTCTATTTTCTAATTAATTAAATTAAACAACCTCAGCCTATGCCTGAATACAATTTACCTGACAAGGCCTGACAAAAGTTAGGTAACGCAAAGAATGTCATGGGGGTTAAGAAAAATTTGTCTTGTTATGTGTTCCTTTATATCTTATTAACAACTGGCCTTCTTATTGTGCTTAATTAACCCCCCTCATTCATGCCAAAAATATTCACGATGAAGAAAGTGAGTATACGTATAGGGAATACATGGGTAGGGTCTGCACGGGTTTAGTGGGTTACATATTATTTTACAAAAACACGCCTTGTGTAATTCACCACAAGCGGAATTCTGTAAAAAGTCGACTGGTTATATATTCATTGATACATAATCTAGTGGAATATAACACTCCCTTCTAGAGTTTAGGTATCCTTTAAAAAGATTCGTTTTTGTCGATGAAATTTGTTGAGTGCTTTGTCAATTCGATCGGCCGCAGCGACGCCGCTGGTCAAGTGAGATGGAGGCTTTAGTTGAATACTGGTATCTCCGAAAGCTTTTGAACGAATGAATATTACAACCAATCTTCGTGTCTATTGAACGAAAAGTCAGTTTGTGAATCCTACTTTTTTATTTCCTTCCCAACAGAAAACATGTTTTATCGGAGCGGTCACAGTGGTACTATAAATGCATGTTTCATTATAAGTGCATGTACATGGGAAGCTGGCGTATGTTAGCTCGATGGGCGGTCACACCAATTACCCAAATTGCAATGCTACATGTATCCCAGAGTGAGACTATTTATCAATACACACTACGTTATATATTATACATATATAATATCAAGAGCAATGCAAACATAAAATCTGTATTATTCTTTACATGTGTGTCAACCACTACTGAAATCAACAATGTACCGTGGAGTTTACACATCAACTATTAAAACATGTAGTTTAAACATCCTTACCAAAATTTGATTTCTAATCCTTTTTTTCAGTTTAGTTGCTTGTGCAATGTGGAGTAATCTACATCAATTTTGTTACATATATATATGCCATCAAATGGGTTCTGCATCTGCAGTTAGTCAACTAATATAGTATGTACATATTGATAATAGCACTTTTGCTAGTCATGCACTTCCTTCTCGTAACACAGAAGTGTATGCTACAGTTCATATAACATACATTCACATGTGCATTCCTAAACCATTACGTTGTATCATCTGATACTATTTTAACATTGCATGAGATTGAATTACATTCGTTTGCTGGCTTCAGTATCACGATATACATACATTTCCTTCAAGAGAATAACAATATTTGACAACTACCAAGGGCAATTCCAGTAGTATTGTATACACCCATGAACCCATTTCTGTTCATGATAGTTTCGTAATTTCAGTTGGAGTTTTGAAACTATCAGGTCGGTGTGTTCTGGTTTACATGTACAGATGGATATGCAAATGAACGAGCATGCTGCTTAATGTCGTTGATTTTGTACGTTTTGGAACCTTCTTCGCTGTGGCCGATATCTTCCCTTTTGTAAACGTCTAAGACATGACGTGACTTTGCATAAGGTTCAAGTGTGTTGGGTGAAGTTTCGTGCATGAAGGACTGATCATCATCTGATTTGGGCAACTGATTATCAACTCTCTCTTCATCGGAAACTTCTCCAGTATAGTAGTAAGGATCACAAGCTTGTGATTCCGGAGAAAGTAAGTTACTGTCACCTTCATTTTTCTTGCGACTTTTTTCTTTACCTGCCGTTTCAACTTCCCTAAGATGATGTTGTGGTACATCAAGAGCAACAGGCAACATTGCATACGGTTCTATCGTGTTAGGTTTAACCTCATTCGCACATGAGTCCGCTTCTGCTTTTGGCACCTGATTATCAACTGTATCGTTAGCGGAACGTTCCCCATTGTCGATACGACCACAACCATTTGCACCTGGACCAGTTAACGCACTCGTACCTTCATTGTTCTTGCGACAGGTTTTAACTGCCGTTTCGACTTCTCCAAGATGATATTGTGGTACATCGAAAACATAAGGCGACCTTGCATATGGTTCAATTTTATCCGGTACAGTTTCGTTCCTGCAGGAATTATCATTCATGTAGTATGCCTTTGGCATCTGATCATCACCCGTGTCGTCATCGAAAACTTCATCATTGTGGTAGGTATGGTCGCAATCCTGTGGTTGTGCTTCTGGACAAGATATACATGTAGAACCGGTACCTTGAAGTTCTGTATTCTTACGACTGGCGTTACCTTCTCCCGTTTCGAGTTCCTTGATATGATATTGTGGTACATCGAAAACATAAGGCGATCTTGCATACGGTTCAATTGTGTCAGGTATAGTTTCGTACATGCAGGCACGCGCGTTTGTTTCCGGACCATTGCTTCAAACTTCTTCTTGATCATCAGCCTGGGTGTTCTGACCAGTCACCATGTTGTTTACGTTAACAGATGGCGCGTTTGTGTTATCAGGTTGTTTGACGCCCATTGCACGATGCACAGCTAACCCTAAACTACACAGAACAACGCTCGCTCCAACTACTGATCCAGTCACCACCCAGTCTGATGTCATGGCAACGGTTTGAGGAGGTGACGTCTCCTGATTATCTGGGGTTTCTGTCATGGGGACAGAGTGAGTATTGTACCCTTCTTTCAGTTCTGTCACCTGGACGAAGGCTCTAGCTGCCGCCAAGACACTGCTAGTAACGTTTTTAGATATTTCATCCATTTCATCCTGCTGCAGTTTTGGTTCCTCACCCCATGGTTCTAAGCTACTGGCTGTTTGTGGTAACAAGGACGAAGTGGTGATGTCAGAGGAACGAATGTCCTGACGCCCTGTGGGGCAGAAACTGTCAGGATCACAAGGCTTTGGTTTGAACATATCATTTTCACCTGACGGATTCCAGACTGCATAACATCCTGAGATAAATTCTGACAACCTGTGGAGCTCTACGTTCTCTACTATAGGAGGTGTTTCACAGCGGAACAAAGACTGATCTTTGTACATGGCGATCGCAATGTCATTTTGCGTGAGGAGATCTAAACAGCTCAGTGACCTCTTATTTCGACACTTTTCCGCACTTATCGCAAAATCAATCAGCCAAATTATGTTGCAGTCACAGTGGAACGGGTTACCCATTATGACAGGCTCATATGCTATACTAAAACCATTTGGTACACCCACATTCCAACCAAGGTCGCACAGAGACAATGTCTTGATACTGTTGTAGGAAACATCCACACTTTTCAAGTTTGTTAGGACAGATTTCACAGGATAGAGGTTGACACAGAAGAGCTGATTATGTGACAAATCCAAAACAATTAATTTTGGCATACTTTTAAGACATTTCCACGGAAAGTATGTTATTGAGTTGTTCTTTAGGTTTATTATTTGCAAGTAGGGCATAGGCGGGGCCATGCAAGGAAAGGTGGTTAGGGCGTTATTGGGAAGCTGGAGCTCAAATACGAATGAAGGCAGGTCTTTGGGAATACTTGTCAAGCCTTTGTTGTCACAATATATCTGGGGAGAACGGGGTAGCCAAGGTGCTCGTGAAGCATCGTGCCAATTTTGAACTTTACATCCTTGAAATAGCAGTTGTGAAAGTGCTGATGCTTCACAATTGTACAGTCTGCTCAAAAATGTCAGCACCAAGGCCAGACCTACAATCATGTTGGATTGCCTGCGTTCATAACGCATGATTTCTGCAGTGACAAAATATAAGAATTATTTCGTTGTTTGAGGAACAACGATTTATGTATCCTTGGTTATGTTTTAAAAATCAGGAAAATACTTCTGAGTGGAGTTATTTAGATACCCTCTAGCCCCTGATTCCCCATGTATGTTGCGTCATAATGTTCAAGGTCAGTGTATCTTTTCTCAAACGGTTTGCAAATGAAAGGTCAGAATTGGAGGTGACATGAAAAGTGTTTGTCACAGAAATATCAAACAAATACCTCCTCTTTCTACATTACTCACAACACTCCACCATTAAGCCATATTCAGCAACACATATGTATGCAGCAGCTGCAGTAAAAACAAGAGTCTTAGGACCCAAAATCTCCATGAAACTTTTTTTGTATTAAACCAGTTCCCCCCATTCTATATCGCTCAATGGTATGACCCCCGGCCACATGTTGGGGGCTCAGGTTCCACAGTGATCCACTTTCGCTATCAATACAACAGCTGTTAGTAGTGCTAAAAGTGGCCAAAACTGCAAATATAGATTTCCCCATCACTTAGGCAACTTCAGTCCAATTTGCATAATTTGCACTTCATTGTATACAACCCTTTCTAAGCTACCTGCCAAGTAAATAACATGAAAATCTGTTGCTCCTTTCTTCAGTTATTCCCTTTGAAGATTTTGACAAATACGCCATTACAGTTCCAGTGACACATACCAGAGGGCCCAAAATCGACCTTGACCTTTCTCCTCCCCACACCTACCCACATACCAAATATCATTACAATCCATCCACACGTTCTATAGTTATGCTGATTTTACGCATCCGGTGACACATACATACACACACGGTGACCAATTCATACACACACGCGCACACGCACGCAAACACACTAACTTTGCGTGATTTGCACTTCAGTGTGTACATCTCTGTCCAACCTACCTGCGTACCAAATAACATGAAAATCTGTTGTTCCTCTCTTCAGTTATACCCCTTTAGAACATTTTTACAAATAGGCCATTGCAGTTCCAGGGACACTAACCAGGGGGCCCAAAATCGACCTTGACCATTCTCCTCCCAGCGCATACCCACATACCAAATATCATTACAATCCATCTACACGTTCTACAGTTATGCTGACTTTAAGCATCCGACGACACCCATGCAAACGATTTACCTCCTTACTTATGCAAATTCGGTCTCATTTGCATAGTTTGCACTTAAGTGTGTACAACTTGGTCTAACCTACCTGTGTACCAAAGAACATGACGATCTGTCGATCCACTCTTCAGTTCTTCTACATTGAAGATTTTAACAAATACGCCATTGCAGTTCCAGTCACACATGCCAGGGGGCCCAAAATCGACCTTGACCTTCCTCCACTTAACACCCACCCACATACCAAAAATCATTACAATCCATGTACAGGTTCCACAGTTATGGTGACTTTAAGTGTCCGGTGACACATACATACACACAAACACCAAACGCAAGCAAAACAGTATCTCCATGAAAAAGCCTTTTTTCATGGAGATAAAAAGTACGTGCTAATTTAAAACTCAGTGTTACGGCAGGACTGCTCTTGGGATGGAGGCGGCCGGTTCTTTGTTTCCTCCGCCAAACCGTTATGCTGTCGATCGGGCGTTTCAGTTGCCCGTCACCAGAAGCCACCCTCTGGCCTTCTAGTAATCAAAACGAAAATACTAATGAATACAAGTTTTTAGGAACTAAAACATAAGTTGTGGACACATCTTTTCGCATGAATCATACATGGTAAAGGAATGTCTGAAAATTTGAGGTGAGCAACATTTGCTTTGTGCTGAAGTAAAGCATCAAACTTTATAATGGAATTTACCAACACAGATGGGCTTTCATGCTTACGTAACATGACCAATTATCGTGCACTACTAGTTATCGTCCATTTTGGGTATCAAACTTTATAACATAGTAACTGCTGTGTTGTGAAAATAAAATGTTGCAGTGCTCCATAAATCTGTGTTCTCGTAAAATTTGCCGTCTGCAGAAGATCTATTCATGTGGTACGTTTCAGATTTAAGACATCAACTTAGACCATGGAAAGGCCCTCAAAGAATCCAATAACAATTCGATAACTATCTAATCTAAGATAAGAAGCAAGCATGGTCTGATTTCTGATACCATTGAAGCCAGAGATTATCTGCGGGGCCGCTAGCGACTTGCCCATAGAAAGCGAGACCATCTGGCCGACGGAGTTAAATAGCCGAGGGAGTTGCATAGCCCGGGATATGTAAGACCGTCGGCCAGATGGTGTCGCTTTCCGGGGCAGTCGCTAGCTGCCCCGCAGATATCTCTATCTTTCCAGGGTTGATTTCTTAGAGAGAAATCTAAAATCCACACATACCTTTACATAGCACAACTGCTCCTAGTCCTGGGAGAGACTCGTGGCGTCTGCTGTGCCGTAACAACTTCTGTGATGAAGCAAAGGGATAAGAACACAGATTGTCTGCTGCTCTTTGAGATAGTTGATGACATGGTGGGCGTTTAATCACCGTCATCTAATGACATTCACGCAATGAATAAATGTATGTTTTACACCCATTTTCTTTTGCAAAATAGAAAGTCTCGAACGTTTCACACAGGCGATCAGACGTTCGCATTTTCCCTCGCTTTGTGTAAACTCAACTTCATGATTGCCTCTGTAAAACGTAAGATAATGTCTATTTTGTAAATGAAAAGGTGTATGAAACATTTGTATATTCATTCATGGTAGCAGCCATTATTGCAAGAAAAGATTGCGTGAACGTCAATACATAACAGCGATTAAACGCCCACGACGTCATCAACTATCTCAAAGACAAAGACCACCAGACAATCAATCAAACGTTCTTATTTTTCTGCGTCATCATAAGTGTTGCGGCATAGCGTACGCAAACGCCGCGGGTCCCTCCATGGTACTGAAATAAATACCATCATCAGTTATATCGCTATTTCCGCGGTACTAAAGCACCATCATCAGGTACATCGCTATCTTCATGGTATTGAAACACCAGCATCAGCAGTGTTGCCCTTTCTGTGGTACTGAAATACTAGCATCAGTAACATTGCTCTCTTCATGGTACTGAAATACCAGCATCAGTAACATTGCTGTTTTCATTGTATACTGAAATACAAGCATTAGTGACATCGCTGTTTTCATTGCACTGAAATACCAGCATCAGTAACGTTCCTCTCTTCATGGTGCTGAAATACCAGCATCAGTAACATTGCTCTTTTCATGGTACTGAATGGAAATACCATCATCAGGTACATTGCTATTTTTATGGTATTGAAATATCAGCATCAAAACGTTGCTAGCTTTTCTAGTTGTACTGAAATATCAGCATCAGTAAAATTGCTCTTTTCATTTCCAAAACTAAAAAGTTTTCGGCCATACTGTAGAACGTACAAAGCAGCTGCAAAATGATCAAATATGTGCCGTAAATTAAAAAAATTTAGAAAACGATACTTTAAATATCGTTTTCTAATATGTCGCAGAATACCAAAATCAATTCCAAGATGATGTGAAGAAGTGAGATGACGAATGTATTGGTTGCTATACCATATTTTGTGTGCTTATCATTTGTTCAACCTTCCTGACCACGTAGATTTCATAATTTTGGTAACTTTTTTTTCCAAACATTTTTTCTTTATTGCACGCTCGCATCAGTTTTGGGCGCCCAGAGGATGTCATTCATATTATTAATTCAACGTGGCCTTATGGTAAAAAAAGTATCCTGTTTGTTACTGTTTACACTGCGTTTACAATGTATCAATCCGCACGTGTTGCCTACTTCACCTGAATATATTAAATGAAAGTGATCTTAGTGATCGTCATTGTTGTCAGAGTACGAATATTTCAAAACAGTATACTATATCTGAGCGTGCTCCTGTGTTTAACGTACCTGGGTATAAATGCATAGTAATCTTACTTATAGTTACTATTTCAGTACGTTGGTGACTACAGACGTCTAAGTACACGAATCTTTTTACTTTGCCGGAAAACGTATCACTAAAATGAATTATAACTAATCGCTTCTGTGCAAAGGAAGGTTATGTGATAGTGATCTTACTGATACTGTTTGTCTCCATAGCGTGCATGATTGATTAGATAGTAGACCAATCTGTATTATACACGAAACCAATGTTTATTCAGTTTTACGTACAGTACAGTACAGCGCCATCACTCAAAGCTTTTGAACGAATGATGATCAAGGCTAATCTACATGTCCATTGAACGAAGAGCAACTTTTAGAGTCCTACTTTTTATTTCCTTCCCATGTTTTAAAGAACGGTCGGTGCTATAAATGCATGCTTCATTATATGTGTTCGATCTAACATGTACATGAGAAGCTGGCGTATGTTAGGTCGATGAGCGGTCACGCCAATTACCCAATGCACAGTATAGATACTTATCAAAGCACACGTCATTCGTTCTTCTAATCAAGAACCATTGTCGACTAGAATCTGCTAAAATCAAGCACAGTAGTAGGAAACCTTGCATTGCGAGACTTTGTTAAAACACTGGTTAGTGTTACAATTTACAGATGTAGGTTTCATTACAAGTGGTTTCATCTACTGTGTTTGGTTGGCCTGTGTTACGTCGATGGACGGTCGCACCGGTTAACCAAAAGAATGCAACCCCAGAGTATCATGAGTACGGATACTTAACTGAGCACATATCATTATATATCATATAACAAGGGCGTTCCTTAACCGCTCATTGTAAACATACAATCTGTATCATTCTGTATGTCAACCACTACTGAAATCAGTGAACCATGGAGTTTACACATCAACTATTAAAACATGTAGTTTAGACATCCCTACCAACACATGATTTCTGATACTTTTTTCAGGTTTGTTGCTTGTGCAATGTGCAGTAATCTACATCAATTTTCTTACATATACATATCATCCAATGGGTTCTGTAGCTGTAGTTATACAACTATGTACATATTAATAATGACACTTTTGCTAGTCACTTCATTCGAGTAACACAGAAGTGTATGCTGCAGTTCATATTACATACATTCACATGTGAATTCCTAAACCATGACATTTTATCATTTGTGATACCATTTTAACTTTGCATAAGACTGATTTCCATTCGTTTGTTCAGTATCATGATATATACACATTTCCTTGAAGAAAAAAAAACAATACTCGACAATTATCAAGGGTAATTCCAGTAGTATTGTATACACGCATGAACCAATTTCTGTTCATGATAGTTTCGTCGTTTCATTTGGAGTTTTGAAAATATCAGGTCGGTTTGTTTTGGTTTACATTTACAGATGGATATGCAAATGAACGAGCATGCTGCTTGATGTCATCGATTCCGTACGTTTTGGAACCTTCTTCGCTGTGGCCGATATCTTTACTTTTGTAAACGTCTACGACATGACGTGACTTTGCATAAGGTTCAAGTGTGCTGGGTGAAGTGTCGTGCATGCAGGACTGTAAATCATCGGATTTTGGCGACTGATTATCAACTCTCTCGTCATCGGAAACTTCTCCAGTATAGTAGTAAGGGTCGCAAGCCTGCGATTCTGGGGCAGGTAAGGTACTGATACCTTCATGTTTCTTACGACTTTTTTCTTTACCTGCCGTTTCAACTTCCCTAAGATGATGTTGTGGTTCATCAAGAGCACAAGGCGACATTGTATACGGTTCTATCGTGTTAGGTCCAACCTCTTTCCCACAAGACTCCGTGTCTGATTTTGGCACCTGATTATCAGCAGTATCGTTAGTGGAACCTTCCCCATTGTCGATACGACCACAACCATTTGCACCTGGACCAGTTAACGCACTGGTACCTTCATTTTTCTTGCGACAGGTTTTAACCGCCGTTTCGACATCTCCAAGATGATATTGTGGTACATCAAAAACATAAGGCGACCTTGCATAAGGCTCAATTTTGTCCGGTATAGTTTCGTGCCTGCAGGAATTCTCATTCATGTAGTATGACTTTGGCATCTGATTATCACTCGTGTCGTTATCGAAAACTTCATCATTGTGGTGGGTATGGTCACAATCTTGTGGCTGTGCTTCTGCACAAGTTTTAGAGCCGGTATCTTGAAGTTCAGTATTCTTACGGCTGGCGTTACCTCCTCCCGTATCGAGATCCCCAAGATGATATTGTGGTACATCAAAAACATGAGGCGACCTTGCATACGGTTCAATTGTGTCAGGTATAGTTTCGGACATGCATGCATCCGGGTTTGATTGCGAACCATTGCTACAGCCTTCCTGACCATCAGCCTGGGTGTTCTGACCAGTCACCGTGTTGTTTACGTGACCACATGGAGCGTTTGTGTTATCAGGTTGTTTACAACTCATTGCACGATGCACGGCTAACCCTAAACCACAGAGAACAACGCTCGCTCCAACTACTGATCCAGTCACCACCCAGTCTGATGTCATGGCAACGGTTTGAGGAGGTGACGTCTCCTGATTATCTGGGGTTTCTGTCATGGGGACAGAGTGAGTATTGTACCCTTCTTTCAGTTCTGTCACCTGGACGAAGGCTCTAGCTGCCGCCAAGACACTGCTAGTGACGTTTTTAGATATTTCATCCATTTCATCCTGCTGGGGTTTTGGTTCCTCACCCCATGGTTCTAAGCTACTGGCTGTTAGTGGCAACAAGGACGAAGTGGTGATGTCAGAGGAACGAATGTCCTGACGCCCTGTGGGGCAGAAACTGTCAGGATCACAAGGCTTTGGTTTGAACATATCATTTTCACCTGTCGGATTCCAGACTGCATAACATCCTGAGATAAATTCACTCAACCTATGGAGCTCTACGTTCTCTACTATAGCAGGTGTTTTACATCGGAACAAAGACTGGTCGTTGTACATTGCCATTGCAACCTCATTTCTTGTGAGGAGATCTAAACAGCTCAGTGATCTCTTATGTCGACACTTTTCTGCACTTATCGCAAAATCAATGAGCCAATTCAGGTTGCAGTCACAGCGGAACGGGTTACCCATTATGACAGGTTTAAATGCTATACTGAAACCATTGGGTACACTCGCATCCCATCCAAGATCGCACAAAGACAATGTATTGATACTGTTGAAGGAAACATCCACAGTTTTCAAGTTTGTTAGGACAGATTTCACAGGATAGAGGTTGACACAGAAGAGCTGATTATGTGACAAATCCAAAACAACTAATCTTGGCATGCTTTTAAGACATTTCCACGGGAAGTAAGTTATTGAGTTGTTCTTTAGGTTTATTATTTGCAAGTAGGGCATACGCGGGGCCATGCAAGGAAAGGTGGTTAGGGCGTTATTGGGAAGGTGGAGCTCAAATACGAATGAAGGCAGGTCTTTGGGAACACTCGTTAAGCCTTTGTTGTCACAATATATCTGGGGAGAACGGGGTAGCCAAGGTGCTAGTGAAGCATCGTGCCAATTTTGAACTTTACATCCTTGAAATAGCAGTTGTGAAAGTGCTGATGCTTCACAATTGTACAGTCTGCTCAAAAATGTCAGCACCAAGGCCAGACCTACAATCATGTTGGATGACCTGCGTTCATAGCGCATGGCTTCTGCAGTGACAAAAGATAACGAAATGTTTGTTGTTTCAGGAACAATAACTTATCTTTCCTTGGTTATGTTTTGAAAATCAGGAGAATGATTCTGAGTTGAATTATTTAGATATCCTCCAGCCCCCCCCCCCCGATTCCCGATGAATGTTGTCATAATGTTCAAGGTCAGTGAATCTTTTCTCAAACCGTTTGTAAATGAAAGTACAGAGTTGGAGGTGAAAGGAAAAGTGTTTGTCACAGGAATATCAAACAAATACCTCCTCTTTCTACATTATTTACAACACTCCACCATTAAGCCATATTCAGCAACACATATGTATGCAGCAGCTGCAGTAAAATAGTAAGTGCTAATTTAAAAACTCAGAGTTATGGCAGGACTGTTCTTGGGATGGAGGCGGCCGGTTCGTCGTTTCCTCCGGCCAGCCGTTACTCTGTGGATCGGACGTCTCAGGTGACCGTCACCAGAAGCCGCCCTCTGGCCTTCTAGTAATAAAAACGAAAATACTAATGAATACAAGTTTTTCGGAACTAAAACATAAGCAATGGATACGTTTTTTTGCACGAATCATACATGGTAAAAGAATGTCTGTCAAATCATTTCATAAACATAGTATCTAGCATGAAAGCTTATCTGTGCTGGTGAATTCCATTATAAAGCTTGATACTTTATTTCAGCACATAGCAAATGTTGCTCACTGCAAATTTTCGGTCGTTCTAACCCCGACCTTCTGTAGTAGTGATTCAATTTTTAAAAAATGTAAAAAAATTTGAGGTGAGCAACATTTGCTTTGTGCTGAAGTAAAGTATCAAACTTCATAACATAGTAACTGGTTGTGTTGTGAAATTAATATGTCGCAGTGCTCCATAAATCATTCTCTTAAAGGCTGTCGTCTGCAGAAGAGCTATTCATGTGGTACGTTTCAGGTTTAATACATCAACATAGACCATGGAAAGGCCCCTAAAGAATTCAAGAATAATCTTGGGACATATGATCTAAGATGAGAAGCAAACATGGTCTGGTTTCTTATACCCTGGAAGCCAGAGATTATCTGCGGGGCCGCTAGCGACTTGCCCCCGGAAAGCGAGACCATCTGGCCGACGGAGTTAAATAGCCGAGGGAGTTGCATAGCCCGGGATATGTAAGACCGTCGGCAAGATGGTGTCGCTTTACGGGGGCAGTCGCTAGGCCACAGGATCGTAATCAAGCTTCCTAATGTAATACATGGTAATCATGTAAGGAAGGCTGTCAAAAGTCACCTACCTGAGTTTTAGTCCATGAAAAAAATGCATTGGCAGGGCTGTCAGGCCTCTAAAGTTTCAATCTAGAGCACAATTTCAACTTTCTAATCGGCACAACCCCTACGAATCCGGACTGTTTACAAAAATTGACCTTTGACCCCCTTCTCCTCCTAATAATGACACAAAAACAGCAAACTTTGCAGGCCTACAGACACCACAAACATGGATGAAAGTCTGGTTTTTCAACTTAATAAGAAGGTAGAAACCCATACCTGTAAAATCCAGCTCCAAAATATCAACATATCCTGAAAAATGCCCCTTTACAGCTACCTTTATCAAGGGTCCCGAACCTATTTCCTGCGCGGACTACTGGTGTGTCGCCGCTAGCCACCCCGCAGATATCTCTGGCTTTCCAGGGTAGATTTCTTAGAGAGAGAAATCTAAAATCCACACATACCTTTACAAAGCACAACTGCTCGGGAGAGACTCGTGGCGTCTGCTGTGCCGTAACAACTCCTGTGATGGCGCAGAGGGATAAGTACACAGATTGTCTGCTGCTCTTTGAGATAGTTGATGACATTGTGGGCGTTTAATCACCGTCATCTTATGATGTTCACGCAATGAATAAATGTATGTTTTACGCCCATTTTCGTTTGCAAAATAGAAAGTCTCGTACGTTTCACACAGGCGATCAGACGTTCGCATTTTCTTTCGCTTTTTGCAAAGCTACCTTCATGATTGCCTCTGTAAAACGTAAGAGAATGTCTAATTTGCCAAAGAAAATGGCACAGGTGTAAAGGATTCGTATATTCATTCATGGTGGAATCCATTATTGCAAGAAGGGATTGCGTGAACATCAACACATAACAGTGATTAAACGTCTACGACGTCAACTATCTCAAAGAGCACCAGACAATCAATCAAGCGTTCTTATTTTCCTGCGCCATCATAGGTGTTGCGGCACAGCGTGCGCAGAGGCCACGGGTCTCTCCATGGTACTGAAATAAATACCATCATCCGTGTTATCGCTCTTTTCGTGGTACTAAAACATCATCATCAGGTACATCGCTATCTTTATGGTATCGAAACACCAGTATCAGCAGTGTTGCCCTTTCTGTGGTACTGAAATACTAGCATCAGTAACATTGCTCTCTTCATGGTATTGAAATACCAGCATCAGCAACATTGCTGTTTTCATTGTATACTGAAATACCAGCATTAGTAACATCGCTGTTTTCATTGTACTGAAATGCCAGCATCAGTAACGTTCCTCTCTTCATGGTACTGAAATACCAGCATCAGTAACATTGCTCTTTTCATGGTACTGAATGGAAATACCATCATCAGGTACATCTCTATTTTCATGGTGTTGAAATATCAGCATCAAAACGTTGCTAGCTTTTCTAGTGGTACTGAAATATCGCCATCAGTAAAATTGCTCTTTTCATGGTACTGAAATATCAGCATCAAAAGGTTGCTGTTTTAGTGGTACTGAAATATCACCATCCTTAAAATTGCTCTTTTCATTGTACTGAAATACCAGCTTTAGTAACGTTGTTCCTATAGTGGTACTGAAATATCAGCATCAGTAACGTTGTTCATATAGTGGTACTGAAATACCACCATCGGTAACATTGCTCTTTCCACGGTACTGAAATATCAGCATCAAAAGGTTACTACTGTTTTTGTGGTACTGAAATATCGCCATCCGCAAAATTGCTCTGTTCATGGTACTGAAATTCCAGCATCAGTAAAATTGCTCGTATCATGGTACTGAAACGCTATCATCCGTCACATCGCTCTTACTGTGGTACCGAAACACCTTCATCAGTAACAATGCTTTTTTCATGGACCCCTGGTGGCTTTCGGTGGTACTGCATCAAAACCTCCGGTTTTCAGTGCCAAAGAAAGCCACTAGAGAGGACAAATGGGATTATTTCTGTGATTGGTCAAAAACTACGAACATACCAAATTTCAGGCCAATCCATCCATGGCTTCTCGAGCTATGCTGCCAAACCACAAACACCTTTACAATGCTACAAATACTACATAAGACATTAAGTTAACAATGGTAAAAGTGGTTTCAGAAAAAAATGCCTCCGTTTAGAGATAATTTAGATCAGAAGTTTTGATGCACCATACACTGACATAATTGTGCCTTCAAAACATGTTTTAATGTTGTACTTCATCTGAACAACAAGAGCAAAATATTATGAATATGTTTCATTTTTTACAGACAAGTTTGTCTATCACTGCCCGACAAGATGAAAGTTGCATGATTAATGGCAGTAATAAGAAAATATCGTTCTAAATTTTGTTCTGTAAAATGATAACATCACTCCATCGTGCAAAATATAATTATGAACAAAGCATGAAATTTTTTAAAGAAATGGCTACTAACCAACGTTGTTACATGTAAGCAAATAATACGGTATAATCCTTTTTTGATTTTTGAAGCATTACAACTAGAGAAGCAGCATACAAATATTATAGATAACATTATAGATAAAGCATAGCATATCTGTATTTCTATTGTCTCCGTATCTAAGGCCCAATTTACACTTGTTCTGTGAAATTGTAGTACTACACATGGTAGTCTACTACTGTAGAAGACTGCAGATTGCCTTCGACTTTACACTCACTGACAGGAAACCTAGCAGGACACCTGCTGTTCCTGATTGCCATGAAGCTGTAGTGACCTATTGTGGCCTTTGAAAAATTGCGGGAGGGAATTTCAGCATGTTTTTTATTTGTGAAAAGGTAGGGGTTTTATCTAATGCGAAATACCAAGAAAAGGGGCCTGACAGCTCGGTTTTACTGAGAAAACTAGAGAATGACCGCAGATAACCCGAAATAGAACACGCGATCAGTTCGAATTACGCCAAATCAAACATGGTTCTTGGCTTCGAAGTGTAGTCTACTACCTCTGTACTACAGTTTCGCTTTACACCCGGTTCGAAGTCTCACAGAACCTCCGCCGAAGTGTAGTACTACTACCCCCGAGGTTGTAGTAGACTTCTGCAGTAGTTTTCTTTTTACACCCAGAAAAAAGCTGTAGTCCAATACAGTAGTAGGCTACCATGTGTAGTACTACAGTTAAAAGGACAAGTGTAAATTGGGCCTAAGTCAATGTGATGCATTTTGCCCATGCTGGGCATGATTATGCAATAAAATCTATCATCATTGTCATTATCTCCATGAAAAAAGGCTTTTTCATGGATATACTGTTTTGCTTGCGTTTGGTGTTTGTGTGTATGTATGTGTCACCGGACGCTTAAAGTCACCATAACTGTAGAACCTGTACATGGATTGTAATGATTTTTGGTATGTGGGTGGATGTTAGGAGGAGGAAGGTCAAGGTCGATTTTGGGCCACCTGGCATGTGTGACTGGAACTGCAATGGCGTATTTGTTAAAATCTTCAATGTAGAAGAACTGAAGAGTGGATCGACAGATCGTCATGTTCTTTGGTACACAGGTAGGTTAGACCAAGTTGTACACACTTAAGTGCAAACTATGCAAATGAGACCGAATTTGCATAAGTAAGGAGGTAAATCGTTTGCATGGGTGTCGTCGGATGCTTAAAGTCAGCATAACTGTAGAACGTGTAGATGGATTGTAATGATATTTGGTATGTGGGTATGCGCTGGGAGGAGAATGGTCAAGGTCGATTTTGGGCCCCCTGGTTTGTGTCCCTGGAACTGCAATGGCCTATTTGTAAAAATGTTCTAAAGGGGTATAACTGAAGAGAGGAACAACAGATTTTCATGTTATTTGGTACGCAGGTAGGTTGGACAGAGATGTACACACTGAAGTGCAAATCATGCGAAGTTAGTGTGTTTGCGTGTGTGTGCGCGTGTGTGTATGTTTGTGTCACCGTGTGTGTATGTATGTGTCACCGGACGCTTAAAATCAGCATAACTGAAGAACGTGTGGATGGATTGAAATGATATTTGGTATGTGGGTATGTGCTGGGAGGAGAAAGGTCAAGGTCGATTTTGGGCCCCCTGGTATGTGTCACTGGAACTGCAATGGCGTGTTTGTAAATATTTTGCAAGGAGAATAACTGAAGAAAGGAGCGAAAGATTTTCATCTTATTTGATATGCAGGTAGGTTGGACAGAGATGTACAAACTGAAGTGCTAATTATGCAAATTCATACTGAATTTGCATAAGTAATGAGGAATATCTACTCTATTGTGGGCTTTGAGGTCGCACCATCTGTTGGTCTCTTATCTACGTCAGTAGCTATTTATAGCCACTTCGCCCCTTGCCCGGCCAGTGTGGGTCATACCATTGAGCGATATAGAATGGGGGGAACTGTTTTAATAAAAAACAAAGTTTCATGGAGATTTTGGGTCCTAAGACTCTTGTTGTTGGTTGTTTCGAACAATTAATTAGTGTTGTAACGTTAACGCTACATGTATAATCATGGATCTTACAAAATCCCCTGGTATCATGATGACTACTTTCAAAAATTTGATTCTCAAGTGTGCCGAATACGATGTCGCAGAGCACCTTTCCAATTTATTCAGGAACGCACGCCATGTGATCACCTGACCGAAACTATGGGCAATCCCCTGAGTAAGTCTGCAAATAAATTACATACCTGACGTACAAAGCCATTTTTTTCAAGACAGCTCCTGCCCTGCATATTTACAGTTTTCTCTCGGATGTAATTGTCTAGGTCTCACAACCTCCCGCGTATCAGGCAGGGGGCAATTTCGTTCCACCTTTTAAAATTTTGTCTAAATTGGACAAACGTATTGTAACGCACGTCACATGTATTATTTTCGAGTCACTTCTGGGTGTGCCACAAATGTGATATGCTTACCTTAGGTGTTTCTATCCATATCGCAGGGGAGCCGGACCTTCGTTTTGACCGTCACCTTTCATATCAAGTCTCAATCCTTCATCAGGTAAAGGTTCAAACATGAGAAACGTGTTTAGAATTACATTTGAAATATTACTTATGAATCCACATTACTTCATCTCTTCGTAACAGCACCTTTCAGCGAGGGGGGCAGTGTGCATGTGGTAAAAAAAAGTTCGCGTTGAACAAAGGCCGCCATGTTTCCACCAAATCGCCTGAATTAAGAGTTGGATTTTCCGTAGAAACAGTATATTTTTTTGTTCTAGTATAGCGTAAACTTTCTTGTAAACATGCTGTAAATTTTTCACATCCTAGAATTCGCTTTTCGTGCAACGGTAGGGTAAATAATGATGCAATTTTTCCGCTTGGTAGGGTAGATTTTCTTGAGAACTTTCCTGTATACTAGTACAGTATGTAGAATGTTTGTATGATTTGTTACCGGTGAATTGTTGCATGTTTTTTTTCAATAGATCTTTATTTCATTCTTGAAGAAGAAGTGTGTCTTGTCATTACTAGTAGTACGTGTTTATCGACAGTCAGTGTAACGTGAAATTAAACAAGTTCGCGTTGAGATGAGTCAGCGCTCAGAAGTTCGACGTAAAAAAAGCGTACATAGAATCGACGCAAGCATAAATATACTTACAGTGACCTATACATAGTCACATACGGCAAAGCATTCAGTGAAGAGCTTTCATGCCCCACCGTTTTTCTTATTAGGGTTAGCCTTTCCCTTTCCATAAAGATGGTTCTTTGAAACGTGCAATCTGCAATGACATTGCAAGTACAGGTGAATGTCGCCGACGTCACATTGCCAAGGCAACGCACAGTTGTGTACGTTCGAACTTCGAATGTAACGGTTACATTTCAAGACGTCACACGTCAGACGTTCTGTTTACGTCCTCACGTTCGATGGATGCTTCTGTTTACTGTACGAAAGCCTTCAAGATGGACAGAGTTCGTAACAGCAGCATTCAACGTCTACGAAAAATGGTTCTCAGACAAGACTATGTTTCGGGAAGAAGGTTGGAGAAGTTATCTTACCTCATACGTGATGACTTGATAAAACATTATGCGCCACAGGTTATGTAACCGCACTTTTCAACTTCAAATGTGATCGGAAGTTTTTAACCTTGAAATTGTGTTCTAACTTCGGCCAACCGTAAATGACACAACATTAGAGACCTTAGAAGTTCAAAGGTCTCTAATGTTGTGTCATTTACGGCGGGCCGGCTACTATAGACTTCGTAGAGGTTATCTTGTTTCTGCGTTGGGCCGATTATAGCATGATTCCAAATGTTAAAACAAAAGTCCGTAGGACACAGACCTCCGTGAAATGTTGATCTAAATAGCTTGAGTCAAGTGTTCGATTTTTCCGAACAAATTTGATTCTGTTTTTATTGTAGTGCATGCAGCGTAAACTTTCTTGTAAACGTGTTTTGATTCCTCACATTCATGAATTTCTAACTTTTGTGCCATTTTCGTGCAACTGACGGTAGAGTAAACAAAGACCGACGCCATTTTCCGATTGCCGATAGATGTTGTCAAACAAAGGCCGCCATGTTTCCACCAAATCGCCTGAATTAAGAGTTGAATTTTCAGTAGTAACAGCATATTTTTTTGTTCTAGTATAGCGTAAACTTTCTTGTAAACATGCTGTAAAATTTTCACATCCTAGAATTCGCTTTTCGTGCAACGGTAGGGTAAATAATGATGCAATTTTTCCGCTTGGTAGGGTAGATTTTCTTGAGAACTTTCCTGTATACTAGTACAGTATGTAGAATGTTTGTATGATTTGTTACCGGTGAATTGTTGCATTTTTTTTTTTTCAATAGATCTTTATTTCATTCTTGAAGAAGAAGTGTGTCTTGTCATTACTAGTAGTACGTGTTTATCGACAGTCAGTGTAACGTGAAATTAAACAAGTTCGCGTTGAGATGAGTTAGCGCTCAGAAGTTCGACGTAAAAAAAGCGTACATAGAATCGACGCAAGCATAAATATACTTACAGTGACCGATACATAGTCACATACGGCAAAGCATTCAGTGAAGAGCTTTCATGGCCCCACCGTTTTTCTTATTAGGGTTAGCCTTTCCCTTTCCATAAAGATGGTTCTTTGAAACGTGCAATCTGCAATGACATTGCAAGTACAGGTGAATGTCGCCGACGTCACATTGCCAAGGCAACGCACAGTTGTGTACGTTCGAACTTCGAATGTAACGGTTACATTTCAAGACGTCACAAGTCAGACGTTCTGTTTACGTCCTCACGTTCGATGTATGCTTCTGTTAACTGTACGAAAGCCTTCAAGATGGACAGAGTTCATAACAGCAGCATTCAACGTCTACGAAAAATGGTTCTCAGACAAGACTATGTTTCGGGAAGAAGGTTGGAGAAGTTATCTTACCTCATACGTGATGACTTGATAAAACATTATGCGCCACAGGTTATGTAACCGCACTTTTCAACTTCAAATGTGATCGGAAGTTTTTAACCTTGAAATTGTGTTCTAAGGTCTCTAATGTTGTGTCATTTACGGCGGGCCGGCTACTATAGACTTCGTAGAGGTTATCTCGTTTCTGCGTTGGGCCGATTATAGCATGATTCCAAATGTTAAAACAAAAGTCCGTAGGACACAGACCTCCGTGAAATGTTGATCTAAATAGCTTGAGTCAAGTGTTCGATTTTTCCGAACAAATTTGATTCTGTTTTTATTGCAGTGCATGCAGCGTAAACTTTCTTGTAAGCGTGTTTTGATTCCTCACATTCATAAATTTCTAACTTTTGTGCCATTTTCGTGCAACTGACGGTAGAGTAAACAAAGACCGACGCCATTTTCCGATTGCCGATAGATGTTGTAAAACAAAGGCCGCCATGTTTCCACCAAATCGCCTGAATTAAGAGTTGAATTTTCCGTAGAAACAGTATATTTTTTTGTTCTAGTATAGCGTAAACTTTCTTGTAAACATGCTGTAAAATTTTCACATCCTAGAATTCGCTTTTCGTGCAACGGTAGGGTGAATAATGATGCAATTTTTCCGCTTGGTCGGGTAGATTTTCTTGAGAACTTTCCTGTATACTAGTACAGTATGTAGAATGTTTGTATGATTTGTTACCGGTGAATTGTTGCATGTTTTTTTCAATATATAGATCTTTATTTCATTCTTGAAGAAGAAGTGTGTCTTGTCATTACTAGTAGTACGTGTTTATCGACAGTCAGTGTAACGTGAAATTAAACAAGTTCGCGTTGAGATGAGTCAGCGCTCAGAAGTTCGACGTAAAAAAAGCGCACATAGAATCGACGCAAGCATAAATATACTTACAGTGACCTATACATAGTCACATACGGCAAAGCATTCAGTGAAGAGCTTTCATGGCCCCACCGTTTTTCTTATTAGGGTTAGCCTTTCCCTTTCCATAAAGATGGTTCTTTGAAACGTGCAATCTGCAATGACATTGCAAGTACAGGTGAATGTCGCCGACGTCACATTGCCAAGGCAACGCACAGTTGTGTACGTTCGAACTTCGAATGTAACGGTTACATTTCAAGACGTCACAAGTCAGACGTTCTGTTTACGTCCTCACCTTCGATGGATGCTTCTGTTTACTGTACGAAAGCCTTCAAGATGGACAGAGTTCGTAACAGCAGCATTCAACGTCTACGAAAAATGGTTCTCAGACAAGACTATGTTTCGGGAAGAAGGTTGGAGAAGTTATCTTACCTCATACGTGATGACTTGATAAAACGTTATGCGCCACAGGTTATGTAACCGCACTTTTCAACTCCAAATGTGATCGGAAGTTTTTAACCTTGAAATTGTGTTCTAAGGTCTCTAATGTTGTGTCATTTACGGCGGGCCGGCTACTATAGACTTCGTAGAGGTTATCTCGTTTCTGCGTTGGGCCGATTATAGCATGATTCCAAATGTTAAAACAAAAGTCCGTAGGACACAGACCTCCGTCAAATGTTGATCTAAATAGCTTGAGTCAAGTGTTCGATTTTTCCGAACAAATTTGATTCTGTTTTTATTGTAGTGCATGCAGCGTAAACTTTCTTGTAAACGTGTTTTGATTCCTCACATTTTTGAATTTCTAACTTTTGTGCCATTTTCGTGCAACTGACGGTAGAGTAAACAAAGACCGACGCCATTTTCCGATTGCCGATAGATGTTGTCAAACAAAGGCCGCCATGTTTCCACCAAATCGCCTGAATTAAGAGTTGGATTTTCCGTAGAAACAGTATATTTTTTGTTCTAGTTTAGCGTAAACTTTCTTGTAAACATGCTGTAAATTTATCACATCCTAGAATTCGCTTTTCGTGCAACGGTAGGGTAAATAATGATGCAATTTTTCCGCTTGGTAGGGTAGATTTTCTTGAGAACTTTCCTGTATACTAGTACAGTATGTAGAATGTTTGTATGATTTGTTACCGGTGAATTGTTGCATTTTTTTTTTCAATAGATCTTTATTTCATTCTTGAAGAAGAAGTGTGTCTTGTCATTACTAGTAGTACGTGTTTATCGACAGTCAGTGTAACGTGAAATTAAACAAGTTCGCGTTGAGATGAGTCAGCGCTCAGAAGTTCGACGTAAAAAAAGCGTACATAGAATCGACGCAAGCATAAATATACTTACAGTGACCGATACATAGTCACATACGGCAAAGCATTCAGTGAAGAGCTTTCATGGCCCCACCGTTTTTCTTATTAGGGTTAGCCTTTCCCTTTCCATAAAGATGGTTCTTTGAAACGTGCAATCTGCAATGACATTGCAAGTACAGGTGAATGTCGCCGACGTCACATTGCCAAGGCAACGCACAGTTGTGTACGTTCGAACTTCGAATGTAACGGTTACATTTCAAGACGTCACAAGTCAGACGTTCTGTTTACGTCCTCACGTTCGATGTATGCTTCTGTTTACTGTACGAAAGCCTTCAAGATGGACAGAGTTCATAACAGCAGCATTCAACGTCTACGAAAAATGGTTCTCAGACAAGACTATGTTTCGGGAAGAAGGTTGGAGAAGTTATCTTACCTCATACGTGATGACTTGATAAAACATTATGCGCCACAGGTTATGTAACCGCACTTTTCAACTTCAAATGTGATCGGAAGTTTTTAACCTTGAAATTGTGTTCTAAGGTCTCTAATGTTGTGTCATTTACGGCGGGCCGGCTACTATAGACTTCGTAGAGGTTATCTCGTTTCTGCGTTGGGCCGATTATAGCATGATTCCAAATGTTAAAACAAAAGTCCGTAGGACACAGACCTCCGTGAAATGTTGATCTAAATAGCTTGAGTCAAGTGTTCGATTTTTCCGAACAAATTTGATTCTGTTTTTATTGTAGTGCATGCAGCGTAAACTTTCTTGTAAACGTGTTTTGATTCCTCACATTCATAAATTTCTAACTTTTGTGCCATTTTCGTGCAACTGACGGTAGAGTAAACAAAGACCGACGCCATTTTCCGATTGCCGATAGATGTTGTCAAACAAAGGCCGCCATGTTTCCACCAAATCGCCTGAATTAAGAGTTGAATTTTCCGTAGAAACAGTATATTTTTTTGTTCTAGTATAGCGTAAACTTTCTTGTAAACATGCTGTAAAATTTTCACATCCTAGAATTCGCTTTTCGTGCAACGGTAGGGTGAATAATGATGCAATTTTTCCGCTTGGTCGGGTAGATTTTCTTGAGAACTTTCCTGTATACTAGTACAGTATGTAGAATGTTTGTATGATTTGTTACCGGTGAATTGTTGCATGTTTTTTTCAATATATAGATCTTTATTTCATTCTTGAAGAAGAAGTGTGTCTTGTCATTACTAGTAGTACGTGTTTATCGACAGTCAGTGTAACGTGAAATTAAACAAGTTCGCGTTGAGATGAGTCAGCGCTCAGAAGTTCGACGTAAAAAAAGCGCACATAGAATCGACGCAAGCATACATATACTTACAGTGACCTATACATAGTCACATACGGCAAAGCATTCAGTGAAGAGCTTTCATGGCCCCACCGTTTTTCTTATTAGGGTTAGCCTTTCCCTTTCCATAAAGATGGTTCTTTGAAACGTGCAATCTGCAATGACATTGCAAGTACAGGTGAATGTCGCCGACGTCACATTGCCAAGGCAACGCACAGTTGTGTACGTTCGAACTTGGAATGTAACGGTTACATTTCAAGACGTCACAAGTCAGACGTTCTGTTTACGTCCTCACCTTCGATGGATGCTTCTGTTTACTGTACGAAAGCCTTCAAGATGGACAGACTTCGTAACAGCAGCATTCAACGTCTACGAAAAATGGTTCTCAGACAAGACTATGTTTCGGGAAGAAGGTTGGAGAAGTTATCTTACCTCATACGTGATGACTTGATAAAACATTATGCGCCACAGGTTATGTAACCGCACTTTTCAACTTCAAATGTGATCGGAAGTTTTTAACCTTGAAATTGTGTTCTAAGGTCTCTAATGTTGTGTCATTTACGGCGGGCCGGCTACTATAGACTTCGTAGAGGTTATCTCGTTTCTGCGTTGGGCCGATTATAGCATGATTCCAAATGTTAAAACAAAAGTCCGTAGGACACAGACCTCCGTGAAATGTTGATCTAAATAGCTTGAGTCAAGTGTTCGATTTTTCCGAACAAATTTGATTCTGTTTTTATTGTAGTGCATGCAGCGTAAACTTTCTTGTAAACGTGTTTTGATTCCTCACATTCTTGAATTTCTAACTTTTGTGCCATTTTCGTGCAACTGACGGTAGAGTAAACAAAGACCGACGCCATTTTCCGATTGCCGATAGATGTTGTCAAACAAAGGCCGCCATGTTTCCACCAAATCGCCTGAATTAAGAGTTGGATTTTCCGTAGAAACAGTATATTTTTTGTTCTAGTATAGCGTAAACTTTCTTGTAAACATGCTGTAAATTTATCACATCCTAGAATTCGCTTTTCGTGCAACGGTAGGGTAAATAATGATGCAATTTTTTCGCTTGGTAGGGTAGATTTTCTTGAGAACTTTCCTGTATACTAGTACAGTATGTAGAATGTTTGTATGATTTGTTACCGGTGAATTGTTGCATTTTTTTTTTCAATAGATCTTTATTTCATTCTTGAAGAAGAAGTGTGTCTTGTCATTACTAGTAGTACGTGTTTATCGACAGTCAGTGTAACGTGAAATTAAACAAGTTCGCGTTGAGATGAGTCAGCGCTCAGAAGTTCGACGTAAAAAAAGCGCACATAGAATCGACGCAAGCATACATATACTTACAGTGACCTATACATAGTCACATACGGCAAAGCATTCAGTGAAGAGCTTTCATGGCCCCACCGTTTTTCTTATTAGGGTTAGCCTTTCCCTTTCCATAAAGATGGTTCTTTGAAACGTGCAATCTGCAATGACATTGCAAGTACAGGTGAATGTCGCCGACGTCACATTGCCAAGGCAACGCACAGTTGTGTACGTTCGAACTTGGAATGTAACGGTTACATTTCAAGACGTCACAAGTCAGACGTTCTGTTTACGTCCTCACCTTCGATGGATGCTTCTGTTTACTGTACGAAAGCCTTCAAGATGGACAGACTTCGTAACAGCAGCATTCAACGTCTACGAAAAATGGTTCTCAGACAAGACTATGTTTCGGGAAGAAGGTTGGAGAAGTTATCTTACCTCATACGTGATGACTTGATAAAACATTATGCGCCACAGGTTATGTAACCGCACTTTTCAACTTCAAATGTGATCGGAAGTTTTTAACCTTGAAATTGTGTTCTAAGGTCTCTAATGTTGTGTCATTTACGGCGGGCCGGCTACTATAGACTTCGTAGAGGTTATCTCGTTTCTGCGTTGGGCCGATTATAGCATGATTCCAAATGTTAAAACAAAAGTCCGTAAGACACAGACCTCCGTGAAATGTTGATCTAAATAGCTTGAGTCAAGTGTTCGATTTTTCCGAACAAATTTGATTCTGTTTTTATTGTAGTGCATGCAGCGTAAACTTTCTTGTAAACGTGTTTTGATTCCTCACATTCTTAAATTTCTAACTTTTGTGCCATTTTCGTGCAACTGACGGTAGAGTAAACAAAGACCGACGCCATTTTCCGATTGCCGATAGATGTTGTCAAACAAAGGCCGCCATGTTTCCACCAAATCGCCTGAATTAAGAGTTGGATTTTCCGTAGAAACAGGATATTTTTTGTTCTAGTATAGCGTAAACTTTCTTGTAAACATGTTGTAAATTTATCACATCCTAGAATTCGCTTTTCGTGCAACGGTAGGGTAAATAATGATGCAATTTTTCCGCTTGGTAGGGTAGATTTTCTTGAGAACTTTCCTGTATACTAGTACAGTATGTAGAATGTTTGTATGATTTGTTACCGGTGAATTGTTGCATGTTTTTTTTTCAATAGATCTTTATTTCATTCTTGAAGAAGAAGTGTGTCTTGTCATTACTAGTAGTACGTGTTTATCGACAGTCAGTGTAACGTGAAATTAAACAAGTTCGCGTTGAGATGAGTTAGCGCTCAGAAGTTCGACGTAAAAAAAGCGAACATAGAATCGACGCAAGCATAAATATACTTACAGTGACCTATACATAGTCACATACGGCAAAGCATTCAGTGAAGAGCTTTCATGGCCCCACCGTTTTTCTTATTAGGGTTAGCCTTTCCCTTTCCATAAAGATGGTTCTTTGAAACGTGCAATCTGCAATGACATTGCAAGTACAGGTGAATGTCGCCGACGTCACATTGCCAAGGCAACGCACAGTTGTGTACGTTCGAACTTCGAATGTAACGGTTACATTTCAAGACGTCACAAGTCAGACGTTCTGTTTACGTCCTCACCTTCGATGGATGCTTCTGTTTACTGTACGAAAGCCTTCAAGATGGACAGAGTTCATAACAGCAGCATTCAACGTCTACGAAAAATGGTTCTCAGACAAGACTATGTTTCGGGAAGAAGGTTGGAGAAGTTATCTTACCTCATACGTGATGACTTGATAAAACATTATGCGCCACAGGTTATGTAACCGCACTTTTCAACTTCAAATGTGATCGGAAGTTTTTAACCTTGAAATTGTGTTCTAAGGTCTCTAATGTTGTGTCATTTACGGCGGGCCGGCTACTATAGACTTCGTAGAGGTTATCTTGTTTCTGCGTTGGGCCGATTATAGCATGATTCCAAATGTAACAATCAGTAAGTAGTGCAGTTACAACTAGAGTTTCAAGACCTCATACCTTCGCCAAATGATTTTAACCGTTATGACTGACGTATTAGGAGTGTTTCTCATCAATCATAAATCATACCAGTTGATTGTCTTAAAATATAACATGTCCAAAGTATGAGCTTAACAAATTATGCAAAGGAGGCCCTTATTAGCATAATTTGATTCAACGATGTTCACATTCACAGAACGTCCCGATGCCACAAAAAAGGATTAAATGTATGAAATTGCAGTCTTTTGCCAGTGTGGAATAATAGAAGTTACTCATTAAGTATGCAAATAAGGCCCACATTTGCATATTTTCTATTTATCAACAGTCCTTTCTTCCTCAGTAACAATTTGAATTGTCATATCATGGAACAAAGCGGATTTTTAAAGTTGCCTCATTAATTATGCAAATTAGAATTTGATATGCATAATTATCGTCCAATCATACTAAGCATCACAAAATCTATCCACATACCAAAAATCATGACCATCCATCAAGGCCATCATGTTATAGTATTTTTGCATTAATTATGCAAATGAGGTCTTCATTTGCATAGTTCATATCGATTAATATTTCTCTCTTCCTCAGTTAAATATGTCACATGTTTCAGAGTCCTAACATGGAATTTGGCGGATGTATAAACTTTCCTCATTAATTATGCAAATTAGATACTGATTTGCATAAGACGTGTCAAATCATGTACATCATCACTCAAGCTATCTACCTACCAAAAATCATTACCATCCATCAAGCCCTTTTTGAGTTATTCCCTTTCAAAGTCAGACGCAAAACCTGCTCCTGCAGTTCCAAAAAAGCCGCTAGGGGGCCCAAACCCACACCACTTACTCTGTGTCCAAAGATCTATCTACCACTCAAAAATAAGTTCCATAGCATGTCCAGAACACGAGATATCAAAACAGGAAGTTCCGCTGCAGTACCGTAAGAAGCCGCTAGGGGGCCCAAAATCTCATCATTTTTAGGTCTCATCAAAACCTACCAACATACCAAATACCAAGACAATCCATCAAGGCATTCTCGAGTTATCCTGTGCCACTACAAACAGACAAACAGACAAACGCTACCCTCTGCAAAACCTTCTCGGCGAAGGTAACAATACTAGAATTTCACACCAATGGAGCAAATCCGATTCATGATGCACACTGTTAAAACTCATTTGTGGGTTAATAAGCTTACAAATGAGTACCAGTCTGTTTTTCTTTCTATGCATAGCCCCAGTCCTCAGCTTAGCAGCTGGGCTGTCATTACTTGATATGACGCTGTTGTACAGCACTGAAGCCTAGGTTACACATAGCCGAACATGGCTCCCGAACGCTAGCCGACTCAGGTCGGCGGTAGTTCGGGAGCATTCTGACCAGTTTTTGGGCCACGCCTATCTTTGTCGCCGAACATGCGCCGAAGATGCGCCGATCTTCTCCTAACCAGTACACGAATTACTCCCGAATGGGCCCCGAATGCTTTCTAGCTTACTCCCAACCATCCCGACCTCTAGCCGCAGACTGCCGAATCTCTCCTGACTAAACCCCGACCGATTGCAGACCCTCTCACGAATTCAAATGGACATATTCAGCGACTTTCAAAAGAGGGGTCATTTTCGGTTTTAATTAAAATAATCCATTCTGTTATGTTGTTAACATCACCGAGAGATCGAATTCGGATCATGGCTAGCTTTAATACTGCTTTTAGTGTTCTTCTTTGTTTTTGGTCGTGTGAAGGTCGGGGGTGATTCGCCCACGTTCCGATAGTAGTCACTTGGTTGAGAATTAGTTAGCAGAGTTTTGTCTACGGCCTTGGAGTGAGTTATGGGTAGGTTGGAAACTAGTTGGGAGTAATTCAGTAGTGTTTCTGGCGTGGTTAAGGTTCTAATTATACTACTGACTCAATCCCGAATACCAGCCGAGCACTAGCCGACCGCGCCGAACACCAGCCGAACACCAGCCGACCCATTTCAGACCCTCCGTCCAGAGCCGAATGTTTTGAAATTTTCAAAACATTCGGCTGGCGCAGCCGAACACCAGCCGACTCAGCCGAACGCCAGCCGACTCGGCCGAACGCCAACCGAGCTAGCTCCCGAATCACTTCCGAATCACTCCAACCATGGTCGGGGGAGAGTCGGGAGGCCATGTTCGGCTATGTGTAACCTAGGCTTGAGGGGGACGTTATAGGGTTGGCCGACTACTACCCGACTAGTCTGCCATTTTGGCGCCAAGTTGACCTTAATACGACAATCGCCCAAGGTGGGGTCATTGAACTGTATGAACCACTCACAGCGGGAAGAAAACCCTACTCTTTTCGATAAGTGTAGTGGGATCTTTAACGCGCTCGAGGTGTGGCTCTCCTCAAACACGGGACCTCCATTAACGTCATATCCAAGGGTCGTCCCTAACCGAGGCTAGGTAGTACTCAATTACACCTTGCGTGTTTCTGTGTTGTTTGTATGCATGTGTAGACATTACCCGACAAAATAACGAGGACAAAAAGAATTCTTGAAAAGTTTGACAGGAGATTTTATTCCTCAAAGACTAATACTTTATTTCTAAGGCTTTATTATCTGAAAGAAATTCCAAATGCAGCCTACAGCATCATCCCATCATAAAAGTTTTGATTCCACTTAATATAAAATGTCATGACTAGAACAGTAAAAAATGACATACTGTAGTTTGGCATCATTTACATCAATGACACATTATGATATGCTGTATAATATACCCCTTGCGTTCATACCCACCTTCCACCATCAATGAACAGAAAGAGAAGATGTTAAGTTCCTGGGACATTAGACCAATTGCTAACGTCATGTGTTTGTATGGCCCTAAGGGATTGGTCATTTGAACATGATGAGGGCTGCAGTACTGACAATGCAGAATTCAGAGGGATGTGTTTGTTGTACTGAAATTGTAATGTACATTACATCTTAGCCTCCAACACAGTTATGAATGCAAGTTGTATGGTGTAGACATTAGCATTGTAGCATTGGTACACACAGATGCACACACACACACACACGTACTCATTCACACAGTCACACACACATACACAATGCATACATACATGCACACATACACAATGCATACATACATACATGCACACACACACACACACACACACACACACACACACACACACACACACACACACACACACACACACACACACACAGAAACACGGATAGATATACGTACAGCAGTGTGTCTTTCCTATAATTTTTCTATTTGAGACTCCTGACATTTTGTCATAATTCTCCTCATGTAAAAATGGGATCCCAAATATCCTTGGTGGCTATTCAATGAAAATGTCTAGTAGTACATATAGACATGGCCTTAAGTCAATATACAACAAAGAATATATATAAGTCTGTATGCTAAGATATTCTAAGTTCACCTTAACAACTACCCTCACCCCCATTAAAAAAGGAACTTATTGTCACCATTCCAACACACTTTAATAAAAAAAGTATAGATAAGAACAGAAGGAAATTTCTATATCAATTTACACAACAAATTCCTTGGGCCACATGTAATATATACCACAGCAACTACATAAAACCTTCTGAATGTTACCATTAGAATACCAGCAAACATAACATCTCCCTACAATGTATCTCCCCCAGTTGAGTACGGATTGATTCTGTCAAGACTTAATCAACAAGTAATGACTATTTACCAAGACTACACAACAAATGATTTCTCTGGAAGTGGTTATAAGATGTGTCCTGATCTTAAAGGAGAATACCCAGTTTATTTCAGGTCTCACATCAGGACTGCACACTACAGTGCACAGCCTTAAGTCAAGTCTAGCAACCTTTTAGGGAATAATGCTTAAGTAAAATAACTGTCTAAAGGATGGAAGGATAGCAATTCAGCTACAAAAAACAACTGAGTGTTGTTTTCTTCAACCTCTCCAATTTTTGTAAATTTTAGGAAAAATATTATTTGCCGGTAAAGAATAATGCTCAAAATTGGGAAATTACACATAGCGACAAACCCAAGTCTAGAAATTTTGCAACGCAAACGACTGATGTTGTCAGAAAAAGCCAAATCTTGGTAATAATCAAGCCAATGATAAAGAAAATCATAGTGCTAAAATATTTTACAATAACCCATGGTACAATGCATAGCAACTTCACTTACTAGGAAGTGATGTTCGTCGTTACCCCAAAATCAATTTTCACCCAAAACACATCACTTCTTCTCAGCCATGTTAATGTTTAATGGTATTTGCAGCAGATTATGAGCTCAAACCTTTTTGTCATGCGCTATCATCTATCAGGGGAAGAATGGGGTGTGCAGCACTAAGAATCTTTACGGTAGAAGCTAAAGTTTGCTGTATCTGGCATCCCATCTTTGTGGATCAGCTGATTGTAACAAATATAACTTTTTTTTATAAAAGACAGATTGTAAAGGAGAATATCTATTATGAAAGTCTGCCGGCTCTCACGTGGTGGGACAGTCACTGTGAGAAATACTGCGGACATTGTGTAGCACCATTAAGAAGTTTCTTTACTAATAGAAGCTAAAATTTGCTGTATTTTGCATCATATTTCTGTAGATTACTCTCTGTAACAAGTATAAAATCTGCCAGCTCTCACGTGGTGGGATGGTCGCTGGGAGACATACAGCGAAGATTGTGTAGCACCATTAAAAACTTTCCTTACTTACAGAAGCTAAAATTTGCTGAATCTGGCATCCTATCTCTGCAGATCAGCTGTTTGTAACAAATTTATGACAGACTGTGAAGAAAGAGATCTATATGAAAGTCTGCCGGCTCTCACGTGGTGGGACAGTCACTGGGAGAAATACAGCGACGATTGTGTAGCACCATTAAAAACTTTCCTTACTTATAGAAGCTAAAATTTGCTGTATCTAGCATACTATGAAGAAAGAGATCTATATGAAAGTCTGCCAGCTCTCACGTGGTGGGACAATCACTGGGAGAAATACAGCGACGATTGTGTAGCACCATTAAAAACGTTCCTTACTTATAGAAGCTAAAATTTGCTGTATCTGGCATCCTATCTGTTTGTAACAAATTTATGACAGACTGTGACGAAAGAGATCTACAGAGAGTCTGCCAAGTCTCACGTTGTGGGGCAATCACTGGGAGAAATACAGCGGAGATTGTGTAAAACCATGCCTGCCGCACAGAAGCATCCGGGAACGCACGCCTGTAGACACTTGTCTCTCGGACTGGTGGTGCTGTCACAGGTCTGCGGACACGACGGGCCACACTCGTCATACTGGAAGCCTTCTGGGCACGATATGCCTGAAAACAGACATTCAATAAAGCACTAAGACAAAAATGTGGTAACTGCACTAGGATACAGTGAGAAGCAAATATTATCTACAACAAAAAATCGTTTTGAAGTAACTCATTGATAGACAAGAGGACATGAATAAAGTGTGCTCTACTAATTTGTCTCATTGTCAATAAATATACACACCCGTATCAGGCCCAGGCATGACATAAATATAGAATACAACACGGGGTATTCCGTATCACCCGAGGTACCAGCCCGACCGCGGGTCGACCCGCGGGAGGGCTGGGACCGAGGGTGATGCGGAATACAACGTGTTGTATTTTATTTATGTCATACCTTGGCCATACCCACCCGAGAAAACACACATTTCAATGCGGAATGCGCCAGAAGTTGAGGGAGTTTTGTGTCCTCGAACAAGAAACTGTAGCAACATTGATTCCAATCTCCGAATCCGGTATTCGAATTTCCGACGGCCGCGCAACCGACGCGTTCGAAATGCGTTCGAAATATTCTATGGAAGCCTGTGTGATAACCCTCCCGAACCCTATGTGATCCGGATAGTTATCACACGGTCCGGAACACCCGTATCAGGCCCAGGCATGACATAAATACAAATACAAATACCAGTAGCAGCAGGATTCATATAACTAAGCATTGAATTTTCAATCTGTTGATATTCATATATATATGATACAAATATGCTTTCTTTGAAAAATTTTGGAAAAATTATACTTTTTATAACGTTGTACTGAAGTTTAACGCTTTTACTAAAAACAATTTTTTTTAAAATTTGGATATCAAATGAACAAATTGATCAGATTTACTGTCAAACACGTTAAGAAAAATGGAGCTCATCTCTCCCAAAAGAACTAACTAAAGTTAAAACTGCCCCAAAAGACCAACAAGATAAAATCTTGCCTATGTGGACAGGTGGTCACTACTAGATAAAAACAAGAGTTCCACGACCTCATATCTCCATGAACAATTCTATTCATGAAAATTACTCACACATTTGCATAATATATGCTTGGTCATAAACAGCTTTATCTAAATTACACATGTTGCAATATTGACAGTCCTATAATTTTCCAATTAGATGTATTATGGTGTTTTGCATTAATTATGCAAATTTGGAACTTATTTGCATAATTGGTATATGTTAATGCTCCACTTTCCATAAAATACATATGTTACATGTATTTGAGTCTGATAATGGAAAACACTGCAAATGTAGATTTTCCTCATTAGCTATGCAAATTAAGTCACAATTAGCATAATTTGCACCTCATTATGTATATTTCTATCTAAGCTACCTGCATACTAAGTATCATATTGACAGTCCTATAATTTTCCAATTAGATGAGATATGGAGTTGTGCATTAATTATGCAAATAAGGAATTTATTTGCATAATTGGTATCCGTTGATAATACACTTTCCATTAACTACATACATTACATGTATTTGAGTCTGATAATGGAAACACTGCAAATATAGATTTTCCTCATTAGGTATGCAAATTAAGTCCTAATTAACATAATTTGCTTATAATTATGTACATCTCTGTCTAAGCTACCTGTATACTAAATATCATGGAAATCCATCGTTCCTTTGCTGAGTTATCTCCTTAGAAGATTTTCAAGATAACGCCCCTGCAGTTCCAGAGCAAGCTGCTAGGGGGCCCAAACCCACACCAGGTCTTTATTACACCACAAGCTATCTGCCACCAAAAAATCAAGACCATAGCATGTCCAGGTCAAGAGATACAAAAATGAAATTTCTGCTGCAGTACCAATGTCACATACCAGGGGGCCCAAAATCGACCTTGAATTTCCGCTTTACAACACCTGCCCACATACCAAATATCATTGTAATCCATCAAGAGGTTCTTGAGTTATGCTGATTGGAGTTGTGCGGAAACACAAACAAACAGACAGACATACAGACACACCCAAAACTATATCTCCATTTTTCATGGAGATAACAATGAATAGGGCTAGGACATTTGGCCTTCCCCCCCAGAACAAACCACAAATTTGTATTCAACAATGAGCAATGATGTAACAAGTAAATTAGGACTACAATGTATTTGAGAACAGTTAAAGACTAAAATCGTACCACATAAACTGTTGGTCCTCCAGTCCAGGATGACTTGCTGTTTGGCAGCTTCGTGAGCGTACGCTGAGAGGATGCCGCACAAGCAGCGGTCCTGCTCCGGGCACGCGCACAGGTCATATCTGCAGGCATCAAAGAACGGCTCAGGGGCCATTACTCGATGGGCAGGTTGGAAGATTTCACTCTACACAGGGAGAGAGAAAAAAAACATCAACCACACATGACACAGGCAAGTTAATGACAATTCCATCTCTACAACTGGAAAAGATGCGAAAATTACTTGCAGACATTTTGAGAGACACCCATCACTCGTCTTCAGTGTCACAAAAAATAAACTGGCAGAGTGAGTCAAAACTAGTACGAGTGTCCAGAAGTAATCTCCAAACCTCATCAAATGTACTTGAGATTTGAAACATGTGTTACTTGGGGTAAAAGGGAATGGAGGACAGACACATCCAAGTGAGAGGAATGCTCTCTTGACCTTGATGATGCTACACTGACTTTGAGGATGCTACACTGACCTTGAGGATGCTACACCGACCTTGGAGATGCTACACTGACCTTGGAGATGCTACATTGACCTTGAAGATGCTATCTACACTGGCCTTGAGGATGCTACACTGACCTTGATGGTGCTACACTGACCTTGAGGATGCTACACTGACCTTGATGGTGCTACACTGACCTTGAGGATGCTACACTGACCTTGAAGATGTCACACCGACCTTGAAAATGCTACACCGACCTTGAAGATGCCACACTGACCTTGAGAATGCTACATTGTCTTGTTGCCTCCATCTGAGCAACTAAGGAGACACTTTCACATGGCCGAATTTCCTTCCCATAGCGACAGGAACAGTCCGGCCTCTCTCCTATCTCCCAGCTGTTACCAAAGTCAGAGGCAGTCTGGGCAGTATTTCCATTGGCCATTCTGATGCAAAAACAAACAAACATTACATTACAACATTACTGCATGTAGGAACATTAGAGCATTAACGGTACAGTAGAACATGTCGTGTAAGGCAGTACATGTAGTGTATGTTAGACCATGCACTTGTACTCACTATAGGTATATTCACTTGGATAGGACATAAAGTTGGAAGCATGTTGAAAAGAATACACCTCTTTTATTGAAAAGAGTAGGGGTCCTTCCTGGAGTGGATCATACCTTACAGTCCAGTCTTGCACAGCTTGTACTTAATGCAAAAAACTGGCGTGTTCCACCTTAAGGAAGTTTATAAGTTATGCGAAACAAACACACCGTAGGTCGTCGTCAGGATAGGCGTTGAAGTCCCCACACAGACCCTGCAGCTTCCCCCTGTAGGACCCCTCAGCCTCCACCTCCACGAAGTGCTCTCCATCCCAGGACACCTTGATGCCGATGGCTGCAGTCATCACCACATACTCTCCTGCACACAACATGGATGGGCAACTTTACAACCAACTCTGTTGCTACCATGTAGGGGAAACTTAAAGGAAACTCAAGCAATATTAGGGCCCGAAAATCGGATTTTGAAAGTCAATTTATCTACTAGTCATTTCTATAAATGATTAGCTCAAACAACACTATCACAATGTATAGTGACGTCCATCATGCAAAAATACGCTGTCATTGTGATGTGAGAACTCACTGAAAATTGTTGCCGGGTTTTTTGTAGGCTTACAAAACTAAGGGAATCATTGTATGGCATGTTTAATGTTTAGCTGTTATCACAAATGGGACTGGACATGTAAACATTGAATGGCTGATCCAGTTGTGAGCATACGTAGTCATTCATTTTCAAGCATTGAAAAAGTGCAGAGCATTTAAATTTGTTGTCGACCATTAAAATTTGTTGTCCTAATCTTTACATTTCCCTGTACTATATTGTTTGGTTTTCAATGTCTGGCTTAATAGACATAAAATTTGATTTTGGGTACCCTCAGCCATATTGCTAGTCTTACAGGGTTGAAATAAAACATAGACATAGAAATGATTGGGTTTAGATAAAAAACATAGTACATTCACAACAGAATAATCACAAGGGTGATTTCTTTACCACAGATATAAACTAGATTTAGCTGCCTTATCCTTTGATTCAATCATACAACAAAACAGTCCTAGTCAAGACCAGTTACAAGACATTCATGTCTATCTTACCGGCTCTCTGGATGCTGAAGACAGGTTCCACCGCGTAAGGAAGTTCCACGACCTCCTTGTTGACGAAGACGCTGTGTCCCGGCAGCAGGTCGATGGTGTTACTCCCCAGGTGGATGGAGACCAGCTGGGTCCACGCCACGGCGTACGTCCCCTTCCCATCATTCTGCAAAGAAGCAAACAAGCGCTGTCTGTATATTGCCTACATAAAAACTTCATGTCGATGGATATTCCAATCTACACATGGGTTATTTTCAGGGATAAGGGTTACATGTTGCATAGATCGAGCGTTGCAATGCGGAGGCAGCGCAGGTTTTTGAGGCATGGGGGGACATGTCATGAGTAAGCGCAGTACGCTCCTGTCTTGTGCTAAAGCCACTGCCTGTCAAAGCGCTGTTGCAGCAGGACTCGGATATACATACCCCTACCGTGGTGTTCGAGCCCTGCCCAGGGCATTCTCCCAGGACAGAGACATGAACCCGCCTCTGGAGAGCATTCTGGAGAGAACAAGCCAGATGAGACAAGTCTACAATTCTAGGGAAAGGAGGTGAAAATGTTAGGGAGACATCAAGGGCTGGTGAAAGATGAAGCACCATTGTGGGACCATGACATCACAAGGGACCAGTCCCAAGGTATATCACAAGAGACCAGACCCATTGGACATCAAAAGGGACTAGACCCATGGGATATCACAAGGGTCCAGATCCATGGGACATCACAAGGGACCAGACCCACGGGACATCACAAGGGACCAGAGCCATGGGACATCACAAGGGAACAGACCCACGGGATATCACAAGGGATCAGACCCACGGGACATCACAAGGGACCATACCCACGTGACATCACAAGGGACTTGACCCATGGGATATCACAAGGGACCAGACCCATGCGATATCACAAGGGTTCAGATCAATGGGATATCGCAAGGGACCAGACCCATGTGATATCACAAGGGACCAGACCCACGGGACATCACAAGGGACCAGACCCACGGGACATCACAAGGGATCAGACCCATGGGATATCACAAGGGACCAGACCCATGGGACATCACAAGGGACCAGACCCATGGGACATCACAAGGGACCAGTCCCATGGGATTTCACAAGGGACCAGACCCATGGGACATCACAAGGGACCAGAATCATGGGATATCACAAGGGACCAGACCCACGGGACATCACAAGGGACCAGACCCACGGGACATCACAAGGGACCAGACCCATGGGATATCACAAGGGACCAGACCCATGGGATCCGGACATCACAAGGGACCAGACCTATGGGACATCACAAGGGACCAGACCCACGGGACATCACAAGAGACCAGACCCACGGGACATCACAAGGGACCAGACCCATGGGACATCACAAGGGACCAGACCCATGTGTCACAGTCACCACACACTGGGTGGCCCAAATGTATTTGAATCCCAGATAACATTTTCCATATCTAAAGCATAAGTTAAGATTATACAATGAAACAAAGATAGTCTTATTTATGCTTTAATAAAGAAACATCTGGGAAGTGTAACTCTTGCCTTTGATAGTGTTAGTAACATGTACTTCTTGTAGAACAATACACAACATGGGAAATGGCCTAAGGGAAGTACATAATACATTGATCAGCAAAAACAAAGCATCGGAAAGGGTATAGAGCAGATCCTGAGTCAAATATGGGAGGACATGGTCTTCCAACAATCTTGTAGTCTTGCGACAGGGAAGCACATTCCATTTCATCGCTCAGAAAACTTGTGGGAACTTCCCAAAGCTCTGAGTCAGATACAAAATGCGCAAAGTCTCTGGAAACAAAAATGGAATAATCTTCTCTGAGTACTAGTACTCGGCGAAGATAATTATGGCGAAGATAATTATGGACAAGATAGTGAAAATTTTGAGAAAATATCGTCTTGGTTTGTTACCTGCACGATGATTTGAAATGTGTCATCAACTCCATCTTCAGACAGGATGTAGGTACAGGTACCCTGGAAATCGTGGAAGCGCCCATCAAACGTTCGGTAATGGGGATCACCAAACACGATACAGGTTCCAGAATCTGTGCAGCCAACATACAAGCAAAATGTCAAGAGGGCAAATTTGTACAGCTGTATGTCTAAGTAAATGTGATCTCGATCCAGTTCAGCTCATATGAACTCAATGAACAGTTGAGCTACTCTTCCTCTGGTCATGACAGAGAAGACAGACACTATGTGTACAGTATCTATACAAGCTCATTGTTCATTACAAAAAAGTACAATGAACAGTGTACCACGGCGTAACATCCCGCCTAAAGGACTGCAACACTATCCTGTGGCGTGCATGTCTGGTGAGCGACATCGGCCGGGATTTAAACACACCGCTTCTTGTTATAGAGGCAGGTCTGATGACATGAAGCTGACACGTACCTGGCACGCAAACATCACAGCAGGCCTCTGGGACGGAGAACGCCATTTCACCCTGCAACAACACAGCCAACATGCACTCAACTAGACGGCAACAAACCAATCAGGAGATAATCCAACAACTTGGACATAAAACAACATTTCATGCTAGGGTCATGATTTTTTAATGGCAGATACGGTAGCTCTTATTTTATACTGTAAAATTAATGCAGAATTTTTCGAGGTGGTTTTATGTTCACGGTTTTCGCACTAAGCTCTTAAATGTCCCGAACATAAAACTGCTGCGAACATAAAACCGCCGCAAAATCGTTTGCCCTCATACCCCCTTGTCTACTTTTGTCTCAAATGCGAACTTAAAACCACTGCGGACACGCCATCTTCTGCATTTACAGCATCCTGGCAATCAGAAGCTATCAATTGTGATATTTCCATACTGAGTTTGCAGACCTGGTTACAGACGAGAGGGGGACATGTCCTGGGTGAGCACTGATAGTCGCCCCCAACGCACACACAGTCGTTACACTCGTCCGTCCACGTCTCCCCCAACAGGTACCGGTCTCCTCGGTAGTAACACCACTCTTCCACTGCAACCAAGCGGGTCAAAATATGGAAATATCAGTGCTAGGATCAAAATTTTAAAGCAAGACATCTAGAAAAAAGTGTTCATCATTCATAGATATCTAGTCTGTGATACATTAATTGTGTGACCCCTGACCTCCAATCCTTACGACCTGGCACGAAATGGACTATGAGTATGGATACGATTTGGTAATATGACGCACAAATATGTTATGTAAATATCAGTGTATTGTTTGTATAAATTATGTGTACCTGAAAATCAGTGCCAAGCCACTGAGGGAGCTACCCTAGTAAAAGAAAACAGAGATAAATAAAAAAGTAAATAAATTAAGGTAATAAAGAGTCCTGTTACTTACCTGTGCACTCCATACAGCAGGAATCTGGCTGTTGGACTTGATTCTCAATGTTACACTTCGGTAAGGGACAGGCAACCCTGTCACATTCAGGCACATCTCCTCCCTGTTGTAAACATTAGGCATCTTCAGTATGGCACAGAAGGTATTTACATGACAGAGCACAAAGGCATCTGTTAGTTTAGCTTAAGTCCTCCCGCACCAGACGGCGCATAGGGCGCCGCCCATCTCTGTTTCAGTAGCCCTTGGGCCACACAACTTTGTGCAATCACAACAGCAGGGGGCTAGTCCACTGGTAGTGCTGTGTATTTAACTACCATACTCTTTACAAATGCTGCGTGCTAAACAGAGAAAGCAGTATGTACCATTTTAGAATTCTTTGGTATGACTCAGCCGGGGATCGAACTCACGACCTACCGTATGCAAGGCAAACACTCTACCCACTAGGCCATTGCACCAGTTACACAGGCATCTGAACATTGTGTACTACATTTTCTTATGATGTCACATGCAACTTAAGTTTCATAGTTATATACACAGCATCATAATTACATGTATGTCATTCTTGAGAAGAAAAAATTTGGGTTTCAAATAAAATTGCAATGCAAATTAAATATCTAGACCTGAAATCTGTTATAAGGTAGGCAATATTCAGACTTTAAAAAAAAAATGTATGGTGTTCAATCTTCTGTTTGCAACTTTGACACTTCCTGCCAAGTTTTAAAAATGGCTGCTTCAACACCTACCCTGCAGACACAGATAGAACAGTTGTCTCCTTTAGGTGTGAAGGTCTCTCCATAAGGAATCATCTCATTCTCAAACATGCAGGCCAGTCCTGGGTAAAATTATAACAACATTTCAACACACGGGATAACACCTGCTACAGCTCCTGAACCAAAGTGAACTGCAATTTCCAACACAAATAATTTTGACTGTCCAACTCCAGTCTTTGTCAAGGAATGTGGTAAGTCCAATTTTTATATGATTGAAATTACAGTTCAACCTTGCTTCATAACAATTCATACCAATACAGAAGAACCTTCAAATAAAGATACAACTTCTTTTATCTGTCTTTAGTGAAGAAAGCACACTGTCAGGGATTATACATTGATCCATGTGGTCACAAAGTGAAATCTTTTGAATTTTATCACAATTCCTCTTACTACAATGTAGTAGTAGTAGGCAAAAATTATTCAGGACAGATTGGAAGCAAATGCATGAAAAACCATAAAAACACTGCATAGCAATACAATGTCTAAGTAATTCCACCAGGGTACATAATTCCGCCATCCTGAAAAGATATGTCCAAACAGATCTCCAACCCAACGTCCCCCAGGATAATCCAAACTGTGCATAAACTTATGGGGGTGCTGCGCTAGAGATCTCTCAAACGCACTGTTTTTCAAAGTTGCATATTTCTGTAACTCGGTGGATTAATGTTAAGGTACCGTTGAAGGATGGCTGAGGAGTTTTGGGATGTTTTTGAAAAAAACCCTTTCTTAACCTTTATAAACCTTCCTCAACCTTAATTTTTTTTCAGGTAGTACTTTATAGCGAGGTGATTATTTATGCAAATTAGTATGATGTCATGATTACGTCATCAAAATTTATAAGGCCACGCCCATTTTTAGAAAAAAGGCTCTCCTTGGCTTGTACTTTGATGTTTATCAATACAACTTTGCAGGAATGTACATGATAGTAATACTTAAAGAATTATGCGTGTCAACATGTATATTTTGAAATGACGAGTTAAAGTTTAGAAGTAGGATTCTCCAAACCTCGACATATTGGGCAACATTCCCCTGGGAGTCTCAGCTTCTCGTCAGTAGGACAGAGCAGGTTGGCACAGGTCTCAGTTCTACAGGTGGAGTTACCATTCTGTACAGGACAGGAGGTTTGTTTCTTATTTTGTACACTCATAATGATCTAGAATGCTCACTATACGGAGATAAACATTATTCTCTTGTTTGTGACATACATCTAGACCAGGGACAAAATGCTCACATATGTAGTATCATCATTTAAATATGACATATTGGACAAACTCTGTAAAGCTGTTTACACATAGTTTAAGAAGAGAGAAGATTACAGATACAGATAAAGCATTGCATATAGTTTTCTTATCATACTCTAGGTACTTAATGTAATGCACTTAATGATTATGCAACAAACTTTGTTATCATTGCTACTGCAGGGGATTAATCATGCCACCAACAATATACACATTCAAGTAGCCATAATTACAGACTCTGAGATTAATTATAGTAATAGTTATAGTAATTTACAGAACACAGATCGCCTAACAGATTAGTCTCCAAGAATTTTCCCCTGAAACGTAACTGTACAATATTCCAAGTGTTATTACCTCACAAACGCAGGTTGTACAGTCGTCCAGTTTGAAGGTTGCGCCACTGGGATGTCTGACTCCTTCCACCTCACAGAAGTCCTTCCTTTGTATCTCTCCTGAGGAATAGGTGTAAAGACAACATTCAAGTAAGATCTGAATAGCAAAGTTCTTTATTCACAACCATATATCTAACAAGAGCCGACATTTCAATGACATTCATTAATCCTGAGTTTGGAGTCAATCCATCAATCCAAAGTTAAATAAAGCGAACTTGAAGATCCTTACCTGGCTTTTTAGTGAATGCCCAGCAAAAATGGCTTTTTAGCAAATGCCCAATCTATCAGCCAAAATATCGGCCATCGTGACACGGGCGCTAAATCTAACACCATAGACATGTTCAACAAGTTGTCCCCTGAATGTGTACTCAATTTCCATGCTGTACACGCCTGCAAAATCACTTTTTATTTTACAAAATACACTGCAGGGGGAATCCTCTGCCTCGGACCAGTCACATGTCCAGAATCCGCCATATTGAAATGTTTACGTCCGAGGCGGAGGATTCCCTGCACCGTGTATTTTGTAAAAAAAAGCATTGGGCATTCGCTAAAAAGCCAGTCTCATTGTACTTAAAATGAGCATCAGGTAACATTTGTGGTGTCCTCACCTTTACACAAGGGACAGCAGGCACCCTCCACCAGTACGGTCTCCTCGGCGCTGCAGTCTGGGATGGGGCAGACGATGGCGCTGCAGACCAGCTGGTCATCCTGGCACTGACACTCCACACACTGGTCATCATCCGGCTTAAACACATCCCCTTCCTCATACTTCTGACCGCCATACTCACAGCCTGGGGAATAAAGTAAGACTTAAGCTACATCAGGAAAATACAGATAAGAGTCTTATTGGTCACTTATAACCTGCTCTTTCAAATACATGGATTGTGATATTGCATTGATTGTCCTTTAATACCCTTCAAACACATCCTCAAAAACTTACCATCACACACAGGACAGCAGTAGCCAGGTACCAGGGTGGGTTTATCACACACAGCTGGGCAGGTCACAGTGGTACAGCTGATCTCAGAGTTCTACAGAAAGGAAATCAAAGTTTTACTTATCTATCAAAAGTCACTGAGCAGCATGCGATTCAAACATGACCTTGTCCTTGGTACTGAAATGACTTCACATTTGTTGATTTGATTTTTACTGATGTCACTAGAGCTCAATTGGTAGAAGCCTCACAGTTAAGCCCCTGGTTCAAATAAGTTGGTAGCTCAGAGACCCTGGTTCGAATCCGTCCTGGGAAGGGCATCCTGGTTGGAGTTGCATTCCTCTTTTGGAACGGACGTAAAATGGGGGTCCTGTGATTGAGCAGGTGCCTTGAGCACATTGCAACAGCCTCATTATAATTAGTAAACTCAGATGGGTACGTACTGGCTGTACTTCAGATGACTTACCTCTAACATTCTGATATATTATCTGATCTATTAAGATACACCCATTCCTGGGGATTCCACGAGACCGTCCACTGACTATAGTGTCCAAAAATTTGTTGGATCTCTCAAAGGTCTCCTAGTGAGTGTTCAATGTCTTCAGGTCTTCCAATGATTTCTCATGGATCTTTGAATTTGATGATCACAAAAATTGACTATTCCAAAATCAATAAAATGAAATTAGATTATTTTAAAGGCTTAGACTATGTCACCTTCCTATAAATAGAGACTGAATCATTGAAGGAAACAAAATTCATTGTATAAGCCTAATGAAACATTTTGTGTCTCAAAGTTTTGTTAACTTGTTTTAACTGCCTTACATTTGTTGGTTGGGACTGATTGTCCATTAAAGTGTTGTGTTTGTACTTACAGCACAGAGACAGGAGGTACAGCTGTCGTTGGCTGGAGACCACAGCTGCCCATGTGAGTACCTCATCCCATCATCATCCACACACTCTGTCAGGAGGAATATTAAACAAATCAAACCCGAGTAATGTACATGGAAACATAAGATACATTGTACATCTATAGAGAAGATATTAATCTCCATGAAAAATGGAGATTTTTTTCATGGCAATATTGTGTTTGTGTGTGTGTCCAGATGCTTGTAGTTGGCATAACACAAGAAGTGGATGGATTGTAATATTTGGTATCTGGGTAGGTGTTGGGAGAACAAAGGTCAAGGTCGATTTTGGGCCCCCTAATACGTGACACTGGAACTGCATTGGCGTTTTTGTCAAAATCTTCCCAGGACAATAACTGAACAAAGGAACGACAGATTTCCGTGTTATTTAATATGCAGATAGCTTAGACAGAGATGTACACACTGAAGTGCAAATTATGCAAATTGGGACTTAATTTGCATCAGTAATGAGGAAAATCTATATTTCCATTCTAGGCATGCTGTAACAGCTGGCACCTGTTAGTTTCAAAACTGGGTCAAGTATTCCCCAGGGGCCCCACAGCTAGTGGTCATACCACAAAGGGATATACAACCAAACCTGTACACTTGTTATTATTATGTAGATAGCTTATTAATGTTACTTGATATAATGAAATGGTAATCATGCAAATCACGCGAATCTTATTTGCGTAATTAATGGGGAAATGTTATAAACCCACTCCATTCAATGGTACGGCAGTTCAGAAATGCAACATGTGTAGCTGGGACCACATTTTGCCAGCAGGAAAGCCTTGGATGCAGCTCACATCCTTACCTTGGCACTTGGGGCAGCACTGGCCGAGTTGTGGCTGTATGGCAGTACAGGTGAGGTCAGGACAGGTCTGTGTCTCACAGTTCACTTCACCTTCCTGCAGATAACACCAGCATTTGTATGTCAGTTCCATTGGAAGACTCAATGTTCAGTAAAACAGTATGGCATACAGGGGGGAGGGGCAGAAAATGGTGACTCAAGCAATATTAGGGTCCGAAAAATCAGATTTTGAAAGTCAATTTATTATCAATAGTCATTTCCATACATGATAAGTTCAAACAACACTATCACAATGTATAGCAACGTCCATCATGCAAAAACATGACGTCGTTGTAATGTGAGAACTCACTGAAAAACGAGGCCGGAGTTTTTGTAGGTTCACGAAACTAGGGGGATCATCGTACGGCATGTTTTTGCGCGGTTTTAAAATCCTCAAAATATGAAGTTATTTCGCAAATATGCTACATAATGTTGGTAAATGTCACTACCATAAAGATTTCAGCATTTTTTTGTTTCCATTTGTTGGCCCTACTATTACTTTGGTTGCCTTTGAAGCTAAACAACTCACATTTTGAGTCATTTTTTGTCACACCCTTTTGAACACCAGTAGGGAAGGAGTTTCCCATGGGAAAAACAAGCAGAGCTATGCATGTTGATCAAGTTTAGAGCTCTTAGTGTCCAGCTTACAGACAACCACTTTTTATCAGTTCAAATATTTTTATTAGTCGATGTCAATTATTTCCCTTCAGCAAGAAGGTTATGTCTTTGGTGCCATTTGTCAGGAAAACAAAGGCCAAGTTCACTAATGGGCCCCCAAGGGGCTTCCTACAGTACTGAAGTGGACCTCATGTTTTGGTAGATACTGTAAATGCACTAAGGAGAAAATTGTTGTGTTTGCAGTGGTTTTAATTTCGCAGCAGTGCTATAGTCACATACTGCTAACAGTATTGGACAAAAATATTCACGGTGGTTTTAAGTTCGCAGTGAAACGGTCATCACAAAAACCGTGAACATAAAACCACCGCGAACATTTCTGCATTTACAGTCACTGTAGCTCTTGGGACAGACAGTAAGTGGTGTAGGTCTGGGCTCCCTAGCAGATTCCCTCAAAACTCACCTTACACGTACAGGTAGTGCAGACATCTCCGTTAGGCTGGAATACTTGTCCGTCCTGGTACACAACATCTTCATAGTCACAGACTGAGAAACAGGGAATATAAGCAGCAATTAGTGTTATCTATACTATAGCAATCAGAGAAACAGGCAAAGTGTACAAACTTTCTATCTCTGAAAACAATGTGATAGAAAGTAAACTTGTTGAATACTATTTGCTTAATCCAAGACCATTGTGTACTTCAAACATGGCCTGTAATTTTTACAATTTGCACTATCTTTGATTTGAGATCCTCTCACGAGCATGGGCGTTCTGTATAAGATACCTACATGTAAAGTCCAACATTCTGTTAACTATTCATTCTTGTTTTCCTACAACAATGTCTAGAAACCACAGGTTACTTTGCCAAATCCTTCAGGTACAGGTCCACATCAGTCCATACCTGTACTCTGTACCTGTACCTTGTGTTACTTTTTGCTCTACCTTTAAGCCTACAAGGCCACAATGACTTGATCATATGGATGACATCTGCCCATGCATATATTTCCATCCGTTTGAATGCACCCTCAAAAAAGTTTGCATCTATATTGTGAATCGCACAAGGAATCTGCAAAATGAGCAAATTTGTGCTGTAAATTGCAAAAGAATATCAGAATACAAATAGTAATGTCGAGCCCTGAGCGAAATCTTCCAAAGTGAGAGAAGAATATGTGAAAGAATATACACAAAGAATTTATTGTTTGGTATACCATGTTCTGTGTATTCAGTCATTTGTTGAACCTTCCTGACCACTTAGATTTCATCTTGAAGACAACTTTTTTTACCAACTTTGCACACTCGCATCAGTTTTTGGGTGCCCAGAAGATGTCATCCATGTAATCAAGTCAGTAAGGCCTGAGGCAACATTAATTTAATTTCTTGGTTAACAGATTTTTTAAAAAACTGCTAAATTCCAAAATCAACATGAAAACAGAATCACAGAGGAAAGTCTGTACCTGGTGCACACAGTTTCAGGGTGTGAACAGGGTCAGGTGCAAATTTAAAGAAAAAATCTGTTAACCAAGAAATTAAATTGGTGTGGCCTGAGGTATCATACTGATGTCACTCACCATTACAGTCAGGACAGCAGGTATCCTCTGTCTGCAGCCCATAGGTGCACTCCACTTCACATGTCACAGCACGGCACACAATACCAGCCCTCTGCAGAACGTGCAGCCAAACAACACAACTTCATTCTATCATTATCAAACAACACAATTCATTCTATCATTATCAAACAACACAACTTCATTCTATCATTATCAAACAACACAATTCATTCTATCATTATCAAACAACACAACTTCATTCTATCATTATCAAACAACACAATTCATTCTATCATTATCAAACAACACAACTTCATTCTATCATTATCATGGAAGCTCATCTGTGTTGGTAGTAATCATAATATAATGCTGGACTTTCTTCCAACACTAAGGTGTTTGAGGATCATATTTTCAACGACCACTGTCACCTTCTTCAGGATCAATAATGACCAATCACTGCCGAACGTAAACTCGCAAGAGTTACAGACACGTGACTTTATTGACACGTGTCATTACGGATACGTGCGTCAGTAATTGGTCAAACGTGCCAGGAAGTTTATAACGGCCACAGGGCACTCCAGCCATCACTCAACAGAGACAGTGGGCGTTATAAACTTCCTGGCACGTTTGACCAATTGGCTGATGTCACGTATCCGTAAATTTGACCCGTGAACACCTTAGTGTTGGAAGAAAGTTTAGCACTGTATTTTCATTCTATCATCATTAAAGCTCTTAAAAGATGCCATCAAATTCCATCCTCCTTTTTCCACATTCACAAAAAAACAGAAAACTACTCTACTCTTAACATCATAGAACCCACACATTGACGTTACTGAAAATGTGGGATCTTTCGTCATCCACTGTTTTGGAAAAGAAGTCAAACCTGATAAGTTGGAATTCAGACTCAGCATTTAAACTAGAGTAGTCACATGTTATATTGCTCTACAGTGTTCTTATGTCTTGTTCCTGTCACTTGCAATAAGCCTTGGGGCAAAACTTTTGGAATAAACTTATTTTTATCATTATGGTAACAGTGCTACAATTATAGATACACACTGCTCCATACTTGTTCTACCTTAAAGGAAACTCAACCTTTAGCACTTAATGTTGGGACTCTTGCCCCTTAGGTACTCACATTTGAAAATGCGTGATTGCTAACAAAAATACACTTTTTGGTGATCCCTTAGATAATTTTTCCCATTGACACAAGCATTAAGAATCCTGTCTACAGTGACCACCTGTCCACATATATACCAGACGACTTCATTGGCTTTCTGATTGGTCTTCTTGGGCAGGTTTGATTGAATCTACATTACAGGCACCCAGAGCATATTATGAGGCTTGAAAACTGAAAATATTCTAGTTGCTGTAATCTTTATGAAATTGACATTTAATGCCACTGTTAACCACATTTGAGTGCGGATTTCTTATCAAAAGTGCTAAAAAGCGGCACAAAAGTAAGCTACATGGTGATCTTTTAGTTTCATGCGCCTAGTGTAAATAGACCGATACCATAGCCCCGCCCACCTCCGTCAAAACGTAGAAATGCAAAATTAAAACATAAAAATGCAAATATTTGACGGACATGCAGTCACTCTCTCATTGGTCACACCGCTAATTGTGATGGACACTCAGGATCAGTCTATCAGGGCTTGGATTTTCTATCAGTTCTCACCACACAAAGACATCGTTTCTTTGCTCTTTTAATGTCGATATGTAATGTTATAGTGTTATTGAAACTTACTACACGTAGGAATGACTAGAAATTGGAGTTCTTTTATTCAAGTTTCAAGCCTCATAAAATGCTCTGGATGCCTTTAAAAAGACTGAGGTTCAGACTGACCACACAGGCACACTGTGTGCACGGGTCCTCCAAGGGTGTCCATGTCTGACCCTGAGCAAACTGGACACCGTCCTCTCTCACACAGGTCTCATCTGTCCACCCACATTGTAGGGAAAAAAGTCAAGTTAAATGACATGTATTTGTGCACATGTAACAGTGAAACACCAAATCGTTTTCTACACCAAATGGTCAAACTGCATGAGGCAAAATGTGATTTTGCATTGGACATCCTATCAGTTGATATTCATTCACTGCAGATGTGTTAATTTTTACCACTATGGTACTCAGTATGGTATGACTTTAAGCTGAGAGAACAGCTGCCGCTGAGGCCAAGAGAAGGGCGAGGAAAGCCCGGCTACAACAGAACTTATCAAAAATCCATGTAGACTAGACATACTCATCGAGTGGCTGTCAACACTTTAACTACATGCATGTATTTTTCATGTTTTAATATCACAGGATTACTAGAACACAACAAAGAAAATGTCATCTCATCAGAGATTTGGGGCTTTCTAAAATCACGCCAGACTTTATCAAAACGTTACCAGCTACAGGCATAGAGACACAGCTAGTACAAAACCCCAAGAGCTGTCTCCAGGACACAGACAAAATTTCACCATGTCCATAAAAAGAAATCTTAATTTCATGACACAAAATTGATGAAAAAAAATAAAAATCACAGGGAAAAAAATTAAAGCTGGAGGCAGCCCTGACCACCCCCACCCCCATACACACACACACACACACACACACACACACACCTGTGCAGACTGGACAGCACTCCCCAGGTAGGACAACTATGTTGCTACAGTTCAGAGGTGGGCAGTTTGATGTGCAGTCCACATAGCCAAACTGTAAGGAACAATAAAACAGGAGGAACACTGCTAATGTACCGTGATAGAATATCACACATTCAAAAAGAACAGCTTCAGAGACTAAAACATATTAGATGCATAGACTTTAGCGAATTCGCACACACAGACACTAGACTTAAGCAACTTCATCCAGAGGGAGTGAGTCTAGAGATCACATTTATTTCATGAGCTTGCTACTGGCCATTGCAAACTATTAAAATGGAGACCAAATTTCAAGTTTTTCAGAAGTAGAAAACAGCCCCTTGATCAATTTCCCTCTTTCCAACAAAATCAGGATTTTTAGGCACAATTTTCAACTTTTCCGACCTGTTTTTTCTGAAGAAATTCTTCTTATCTCTTAAGAAATTGTTTGGTTTTTTAAATCTAGGAAAACAATGGAAGACAAGTTTAAACTTACAGCACACAAGCACGTCTGGCAATTGGTGGTCTCTGGCACAAATATCTCTCTGTTCTTATGGAACCTCCCCTGGTAGTAACAATCTGGAAGGAAGGAGTTTCATGCAATGTTACTCTGATCAGTGAACTCAACAGTCTAACAATAATCAACCCAATGTACTTAAAGGGACATATCGTACATTGTAGTATCTTACCAATCAAAACATGAGAACAAAATCAATTTTCCAGCTTACTCTACCTTACCATAAATCTACCTGATTACACTGTACAGGGATGTTTGCAACGTATGACTGCAACTTTGTTTGAACTTGTGTCTTGCAAACGTTTTGAAATATATGCACCGCTACTTGAGTTGTCAGCCATTTTGTCCAACATTCCAAAGTACCCCCGCATGCACAATTGAACGCACAAAGTTCTAAAGTTTGTTCATTTGTGGTGATTTTTCTGTGATGCTAGGGTGGTCTCCCATTTATAAATCCTAAATTTCAAGTCAATCCATTGACATGAATCGAAGTTGAAACGTTCTGTCTTTGGAAGAAATATCTCTTACATTTACAGACAGAATCGGCCATTCTACTGGATTGCAATGATCTCTATCCCGACACATAGATAAGGTTGTGGAATTGCTTAGCATGTGAACATGATGTACAACACTTTGCACCTGGCCTATAAAAGCCAGAACATACTGTAGTTGTGCTAATTTGAGCTCTGATCCTTGAAAAAGCCACACACAAGGCGAAACTAGTTGTTGTAGGCTCGAACAAAGTTCTAAACGGGAACTATGCGGCTACAGCGTCCTTTCTGAAGATATGGCATGAATGTGTACGGTTGGCTTGATGTCAGCCACTACTATTTGCCATGAAGTACTACAAAGTTACCTTCACAGATGGGACAACATGCTCCTGTTGGCTGGAAGGGGTGAGAACACAGGTTGGGACAGCTGATTGGCTCACACTGGACATTTCCTTCCTGTGGAGGTAAACATAGAGACTACTAAGGGGGTGAGAACACAGGATGGGACAGCTGACTGGCTCACATATTTCCTTCCTGTGGAGGTAGACATAGAGTATGCTGAGGATATCATCAAACTTCCTATCAGTCACTAGACAAGGCTGATTACATTGCTCTCACTAAACTTAAGTTTTTCGTTTGTAGTTGTAAATACTGTAAATATATATGCAATAATAATAATAAACCAGTCATATAAATGCATTTAAGCTTTCGTTTAGTTTTAACCCTTGTCCGGCTGGAGTTTTTTTACACAATTTATTTCATCAATTTCAACTCTCATAATAATCAGGTCATTTTCCCTTGAGTTTCTCTACGCTGCTGTGGCATGGTTACTTCCGCGTTCGGTGCGTTTGCTGCGGTATGATGCGTTCAGCTGAAAAATACCCCCAACCCGTACATATAGGGGACTCACATACAGGCTCTGTAATGTGCAATCCCTATATATAGGGGACCCACAAGACAAGGGTTAAGTTCACAGGGAAGAGTTCATAACAACAAAAAAACGTTTACATTAAATTACAGCAAAAGATTAAACATTTGCAGTAACTGGCTCTAACCATCTGCACCGCTATTTACCACAAGAAATCTTCAAATCATGTAAAGCATTGTGCAGAGAGACTACATAATATTGATGGGCATATAGTACCAGACATGTACAGTTCTCACAGTCAGCATCAACAGAGGGGAAAGCAGCACCATCAGGATAGGTCACATTATTGTAGGAGCATGCTGGAAAAAATAAGAAGGAAAACAACCTGTTGAAAAGCTTCACAGAAGTGCAAATCTCACTGATAAGATTAAGAATTGTGTATCTACCTAAGGATCTTACATGTATGTAGGCAAGCAACATTACATTATTGCTTTACATTCAGATTACCCTAAAGCATCCAATGGAAAAGTGGAATTCCACAACAGCCAGGTATTCAGCAATATGGACAGGAGCTTAACTGTTCACACCAAAATGCTCACTGGTCACACCAAAATGCTCACTGTTCACACCAAAATGCTCACTGGTCACATCAAAATGCTCACTGTTCACACAAAAATGCTCACTGGTCACACCAAAATGCTCACTGGTCACACCAAATGCTCACTGGTCACACCAAAATGCTCAATGTTCACACCAAAATGCTCACTGGTCACACCAAAATGCTCACTGTTAAGCCCCTGCCACACAGTTGACGAGCTTCAACCATATCTATTAATTTCCAGAGGGTTGAGGAATTGAAAAATCCCCAGAGACTCAAGCATATTTTTCACCTGAAAATCTCCCCCGATCTGAACATGGCCTTGCAAACACTCGACCAATCCCTAAAAACCGATCATATTACTGCCAAAAATATCATTTAGATCTTGCAGACTATTCGGCTGATCAATTTTCCTGCTGTATGACTGGGACCCAAATCTGCTGGGTACCATAAGTGTGAGGACACGGTTTGTGGAAGGTGTATTACCTCCGGAGCAGTCAGGACAGCACACCCCTGGGTAGATGGCAGGATGGGTGCAGCTGACTTCACATTCGATGGTCTCACACGCTACATTCCCACCTGCCTGGAAGAAGGAATCTGTTAAATCCTTACTTCAGGTGGTGTAGACACCTAGCACCTGGTCTATGGATACATCATTATCAACATCATCTAGATGAAAGGTCAAACCACTAGGTAATAAGACACACAATGTAAAAGGCAGCATCTACATGTAATATAAAAGGTGCTATCTTTCATCAGTTACTAAGTCACTGAGAAAAGACAGCAGATGCTGAGGTTACAGGTGTGCTCACACATTGCTCACCTGACAGTTCAGGCAAATGCTGAGACACATTGCTCACCTGACAGTACAGGTGTGCTGAGACACATTGCTCACTTGAGGTTACAGGTGTGTGTAGGTGTGTGCTGAGATACATTGTTCACCTGAGGTTACAGGAGTATGCTGAGAACACATTGCTCACCTGACAGTACATGTGTCTACTGAGACACATTGCTCACCTGACAGTACATGTGTCTACTGAGACACATTGCTCACCTGACAGTACATGTGTCTACTGAGACACATTGCTCACCTGACAGTACATGTGTCTATTGAGACACATTGCTCACCTGACAGTACATGTGTCTACTGAGACACATTGCTCACTTGACAGTACAGGTGTTCTGAGACACATTGCTCACTTGACAGTACAGGTGTTCTGAGACACATTGCTCACTTGACAGTACAGGTGTTTTGAGACACATTGCTCACCTGACAGGAGCAGAACTTGCACGGTTCCCCCTGCAGGGTGAAGGTGCGTCCGATGGGGATGACAGTGTTGTCAGAGGTCAGGCAGCCTGCTCAAGCAAACATCATGGTCATGGTAAGAAATCTTTAATATGAATATTATAATATGAACTAGATAACAATGTCTTTATTCTGAGTATATCTACATAAGGTTACCAGTTTGTGTACTAATCCAGTTCACATGTAAACAAGTTAAGGCGTATATAAAAATCTGTTTTCAGTGAGTAATGATATGAATATGATCTTTAATCATGCCCCTTTTTTATCAAGAAGGATTGGAGTAAATTTACATCCAGCAGCCCACCTGACTACACACCTGAAATCAGCAGACACAATTTACCTGTGAGTATCTTGTTCTGTGATGATTTGACTGGAAAAACCTTATTTCTCAAACTGCACTAAATATGCCATTGGGCAAACATTGTGCCTTTCCTATGGCTGATCTGCAGGCAAACTTTGGCATTTTTTTGCAAAATCTATAATCATTCTCCTCCAGTTTGAGCACTTGAAGGAAAAAGGCTCAACTGACTTATCATCTGAGCACAATTCTCCAGTGCAGGACTCAATATGCATAGTATTACATGGGTTAAATTTTGGCTGTACGGGGATTATTTCAGATAGATGACGTTTTCAATACTTCAGCTGTAAACTGGCATGTTACCCTGATTTTGAGGCTAGTATGCTGTGTACAATTGGGGACCGTAGTGTACTGTAATTCTTGCTCCTTTCACTGTAACTTTATGTTCACTGTTTTCACGGTCACCGCTGTACCGTGAACTTATTATTACAATGAAAAACCTGTTGTAATCATTTATGATTCTAATCACTTGGCACCATCGTTAAGTTGGAGTTCAGCAAAAATGTCCATTTTCTTACACCATGAAATTTTGCTACCGTGAAGATAAAGTGAATTACAGTATTTTACAGACAACACACATTACCTATGGCTTCCTCACTACAGATGGTACAGCAGGCTCCTGGTGGCTGGAACTGGAATTCAATGGGACAGGTGGGCACAATGCACTCCATACTCTGGCAATCCACCTCACCATCCTGTAAAGTAGGCAGGGACATAGAATCAAGTTTCATATAATCTTCTTTTTTTAAATCACTTACAGTATCACGAAAAAATGTTCTTGTGTTGTAAATGATGTACTGGAAAAGGCTGATCAACACTGACAACACTTGATCAAAACTGCCAAGTACATGTTTTACAAAGTCATGCTTGCTTCCAGCTTATTTCAAAACTTTTGTGTGTACATATGCATGTGTGTGTGTGTGTGTGTGTCCGCACGCGCGCGTGTGTGTGTGTGTGTGTGCACATGTGTGTGTGTACATGTGTGTCGTGCCTGCATGTGTGCATGCCTACGTTTTTGCATGTGGACATCAGCTGTCTTTGGTAATCCAATCAATTTGTCGCATAAATCGCTAACTCCTGAAACCACAGGCCAACTAACCCCCCTTCACAGACCACTGGAGACGGTAAACAGAGGTTGTCTGTTTAAACATCCAATGAAATGTTTGGTGGTCACAACAGCAATAGTTCAGCACCAAGGACAGGGAAAGCAAAAACAAAGGACAGGAAAAGAACATAATCTAAGTAGTGGCGAAGAAATTTTCTACATAACTTTTCAATGCAATATCCACTGGAAGGACTGGTGTTCAAAACACCAATTGTTCAGCACCAAGGACAACGCAAGCAAAAACAGAGGGAAAAAACACAATTTTTTTAGTGGCAAAGAAACCTGAACTCTGTATGTCGTTTTCAATGTTTGTACATTGTAAGACATCAGCACTTTTAAGTACACTCAGACACATGTCTTTACACATGCACACTGACACACATACACAGAGACAGCTATAAAAGATTATAAGACACTGCTGTGATTCCAGCAAGAAAGTTAACATTGTTCGTGTGTGTCAGTGTGTGCATGTATGAAGACATGTGTCTGAGTGCAAACGTCTGTTAGTGTGAAAGTGGTTTACCAGCAATCCATCTTAATATGTATCTATCGACATATTAACCCATCAACCCTGTTCATTTGCTGCTGAAATGCCATCCAAGTGGTTATTGAAGACATTACACATTTCAAAGATATTTTCCAACTGAAGGTAAAAGACAATACCAAGGCTACCTAAAACCACCGCAAACGTCAATAAATTCACAGTATTTTTGTCATACAATGTACACTTTGCCCATCTGGCCTTTAACTCAGAGTATATAGAAGAACTATTACTGTAACAGTTAGTTCCTCATCAGTAGTCCCACCCACCATGCAGGTACACTCCACACACGGGTCATCACTGGGGCTGAACACGTCCCCGTGTTCGTACACCCCACTTCCCTCTTCATCCTCTATCAGGCAGTTGGCTACAGAGGAACAGAAACATACATAAACATTTAGCCTCTACTAAGCCTTGTTAGGTAGTTGTTAAGTTTCACAGAAGGAAGTCAGTCACAAACCGTACAAAACACAATTCCAAAACGATTGTATATCAAAGATATTGAGAAACCATGCAGCAACTATGCAGCAACCATCCGATACAAACGAGTACTTCCAGATTTAAGTTATTACAGAATTTTAAAAATCTTGTATGCAGTTTCAGAACACTGGGGCAGAACCAATAGGAGACCACCGATACACTTTTCTCATGCAGTGGACATGATAGAATGAAAATGAGGCCAATGAGGCAAAGAAACAAAAATAATTTAGAGATTTTGTTTTTCCTCCCAAATCACACTAAGTTTTAAAATATGATATCCAATTATCAATATCATAACTAGTGTAATGCACAGAAAAAAAGCAGCAATTTAGAGCCACGTTGACTAATCCCATAGTCCTGCCCTCCTCCGTCAAAACGTAGAAATGAAAAATAAAAATCTAGAAACGCAGATATTTGACTGACCACTTCTTCATTGGTCGATGCTCTAATTACCATGCAATCATTGGTTGAACTGCTTATTGTGATGGACAGTTAGGATTGGTCTAATGTTTGCCACCATGGCCTCCTTTTTATTCTATCATGTCCGCCGTGTGAGAAAGGTGTATAGGAGCAAACAATGCTACCTTATAAATGTTCACTGAAATCCGATTCACACACAGAAAATAAGGACTGGTTGTTTGACAAATGCAACAGGTATCATGAAATAATAGTGCAAATTGGGTTTAAGTCTGTAACAGGACATATTTTTGCCTACCAGGACAGTATGGACAGCACGGCCCTTGGATAGGACTGGAACAAGCCACAGGAGGACATTCCTCTTCTATACACTGCACATTCCCATCCTGTGGAACACATCATTAGTACAGGACACAAAAGTGAAAGTTAAAATCCTCCCACACCATAAGGTGTATAGGGTGGAACACATCTCGGTTTCATAGCCCTGGGCCACACTGTGGTGTAATCACTGCAGCAGGGGGCTAGTCCACTGGCAGTGAAGTGTGTTTAACTTCCATACTGTTTCAGAAGTATGTACCATTTTTATCAAGTCTTTGGTATGACTCAATGCGCCTCTTATCCAGACGTGTCCTACCCACTTGCGAACTCGGGCCTTCTGGCTCCTCATAATTTGAACCAGATGTGGTAAGTGACAGAAGCGCAGACCACTACACCACAGGGACACCCCCGTACAGGACACAGCAGATGGAATATTGTCTACATGCACACTTCATAATACAGGTACTGTACAAAGCATTTTTTTGGATGACATAGGATTAAGTCTAATATTACTCTGGTATCCCAAATAATGGTAATGAAAGATGGATAGTATATTAGTGAAAATATAACTAGAGCTAAGATATGAACCATGCTTATAACTCACTCAATCAAGTCATTATTTTGTGGATTGTTAAGGTTAATGCTCCAAAAATTGATTGTAATGAGTAAAATCAAGTTTTAATTTCCATACAGCTGAGAGATTACACAGAGGAAAACCACACAGGAAGAGTTCTTACCACACAGAGACACTGGGAACAGTTCTGTGGAGTCTGGAAGAAAACTGTGCCACTGGGGATGGTGGAACCTTCATATGAACAATCTGAAAAACAACAAAATTTAATCCGTGAATAATCAAGTTGGTAGGACACTTTATAGCAAAGGCTTTTTTACTCTATAAATTCTAACTATTGCCATGAGGAAGGTGACAGACCATCACCAAAATGTTGACTAGGTTAAACACTTGGTTGTGTACAAAGAACTTTGACACCCAACACATATAGCAAGATGAAGGCTAAAAATGGTGTTAAAAGTCTTACCTGTGCAGTCCCCACAGCATTCACCAGGGGGCACTACAGGGTGGGTGCACGGCAGGTCACAGTCCACAGGCTCACACTGGGTCTCACCCTCCTACTAGGCAGATAAAATGCAAACATCAACCATAGTTTTGCTAAATTAGTATCACTTGACAAATTTTCCTTATACATGGCAGAATTGTAGACGTTAACTGTCATAAAATTTACTTTGCACTACTGACATGAAGCTTACACTACTGACATGAAGCCTACACTACCAACAGGAAGTCTACACTACTGAGTTGAAGCCTGTACTACTGACATAAAAGCCTACACTACTGACATGAAGCCTGCACTACTGACAGGAACCCTGCACTACTGACATGAAAGCCTACACTACTGACATGAAGCCTGCACTACTGACTTGAAGCCTACATTACTAACATGAAGCCTAAACTACTGACATGAAGCCTACACTACTGACATGAAGCCTACACTACTGACAGGAACCCTGCACTACTGACATGAAAGCCTACACTACTGACATGAAGCCTGCACTACTGACTTGAAGCCTACATTACTAACATGAAGCCTAAACTACTGACATGAAGCCTACACTACTGACATGAAGCCTGCACTACTGACACGAATTAAGCTTTCAGGAACTTTTAAACTGGCAGGAAACCTTCAATACAGACAGAAAGCCTTCACTACTGACATGAAGCCTACACTACTGACATGAAGCCTTCACTACTGACATGAAGCCTGCACTACTGACATGAAGCCTACACTACTGACATGAAGCCTTCACTACTTACATGAAGCCTGTACTACTGACAGGAAGTCTACACTACTGACTTGAAGCCTGCACTACCGACATGAAGCCTTCACTACTGACATGAAGCCTGCACTACTGACATGAAGTCAACACCACTGATATGAAGTCTACACTACTGACATGAAGCCTACACTACTGACATGAAGCCTGCACTACTGACATAAAGCCTACATTACTGATATGAAGCCTTCACTACTGACATGAAGCTTACACTACTGACATAAAGCCTGCACTACTGACATGAAGCCTACACTACTGACATGAAGCCTACACTACTGACATGAGTCCTACACTACTGACATGAAGCTTACACTACTGACATAAAGCCTGCACTACTGACATGAAGCCTACACTACTAACATGAAGCCTACACTACTGACATGAAGCCTACACTACTGACAGGAAGCCTACACTGTTGGATCAGGCGTGCCTTACCAGACATGTGCAGATCTGACATGAGTCGAACGTTGGAGACCATAAGTCCTGGTGCTGGTACTCCAACCCATCCTGAATACAAGCTGGGAAAAACAACATGCACAAGTTTAGTAAACATGTCAGGGTGGAGAGTTGCAATTTGTTCAGATATCTTTGTCACTATAAAGAGATGGTGTTTTTTCCCTCCGTTTTCGCTTGCTTTGTCCTTGGTGCTGAACAATCGGTGTTTTGACCACCAATTCTTCCAGTGGATATTGCATTGAAAAATGATGTAGAAAGCTCAGCTTTCTTCGCCACTATTTAGATTAAAAGTGGCTTATTGCTGATTCTGCAGGTATAGATTGCAATCTCTGTTGACAGGATCCCTGCCAGTAAAATCATTGATTTTAAATGCAGAGATCCTGATCTGTAGATTTGTCTGCACATATGGACATTTGCTAAAAAGACTTTCAACTAATAAATGATTTGATTCAAGTTAATTTTTGATCAATGGATTGACTTGAAACTCAGGATTTATAAATAGGAGACCACCCTAACACAGTCCTAGCATCAAGATCATAATTTCCGTCAAAAGAGATTCTGAATGGGATCTCTATACTGGTAGACTGGCTATTCTGACATGTACATGTACATGATCATCTAAATCATCCCTAGTAATAGCACATGTTGTAGCACATCTTCTAAATTGCATCATTGACAAAGTGTCATTTGCAAAGGTGACCATAAAATCGCCTCAATGTTTAAGGAGGAGTGAAAAAAAAAGCATGCTAGTTACCTTTACACCGAGGACAGCAGTCCCCTTCTGGCTGTTCTGTGGCTGTACAGGGAAGTGCAGGACACTCACCGCACAAGATCTTACCATCCTGCAACATGGTTAACAAAACAAAAGTGTTCCAACATGGGACAGGCATGGATTTGTACATTTAATAGTGACAGTTGTATCAGAATTACATGTACCATAAAGTTTCCAATTGCAATTACGCACTTCTTAAAATTTACAAGTTGCATGTATTCCAAACAGACGCCAAATTTTGGGTGCATACATGTACGGTACGTTATAGGGGGCTGCAAGTGTTCATGTTAACTTCCTGGCGAGCCACTAAATGACGACCTGGACAGAGGGTGGGTCTGTTTAGGGGATTTTTTCCTTGAACGTTTCAGCTCCTTTGGTTAAGTATGCAATTGCCCCCAAATCGGGGGTGCATATTTCGTAGTATCCAATTGGAAGCTTTATTCAGTAACAAATGGCAGGGCTCTCATGCCTTTTAGTTATCTTGCGTGTTTGGTACAGCATTGGTTAACAACTTACTTTTTGTACAACTAAAAACAAACTTACATTACAGGAGCATTCTGTGCACGCGTCCACTTCCCAGGTAGACCCTGACTCGTACAGGACTCCCTCAAACGTGCAGGGGAACACTGGGGAGAGAAGACAGGTAGAACAACCACATAATATAGGAGATTCTTTTTACACAACCAGGTAATCTCACCTGCTAACATTTTGGTGTCTGTCAGACACCTTCTTCAGAGCTTCTGACTGAAGTACTGCTTCTCACCGCTATAAGTAGCCAAAGTAGGTGGCGCTTTTGCGGTGAGAACACTGTCCCAAACGTGGCTAAGTTTGTATCCCCCCCCCATCCCCCCCCATCTCGGTTCTCACCAAAAACCGCCACCTACATAGGCTACTTATAGCGGTGAGAAGCAGTACTCCAGTCAGAAGCTCTGAAGAAGGTGTCTGACAGACACCGAAACGTTAGCAGGTGAGATTACCAGTCCTGGTTGTGTAAAAAGAGTCTCCTATAACCTATACTCTACCTTGAACCTGATGAAATTATTTTCGGAAGTAAGAACAACCAGAGTAACGTATTCATTTATTGCTTTATTTCTGTTTTCATTAGCCAGGATAGACCAGCTCAGTGACTTTACAGTGATACCATGGGCATACATGAATAATACATAAAAAACAATGCAAGTAAGAGAAAATAGATAAACAAGCAAAAATTAATCTATCTTCAACCAAATAAGTTTACACCTGATAGTCTTCTCACTCTTTCCATTATGGTAACATTAACATCTCTGGATCTTATGATAAAGTTATATAAATTGCCACACCATCTTAATTTTATGGATGACATCCGCTCGCACATTGATTTTCGCCTGTTCTCAAAAATGCCATGTACATGTATGCTGAAACTGCCCTTATGAGTATTCTCATCAGATATATATATCATCCACAGTCCTTGGAGCCAAATACCTTCTAATAGTGTACTTCTTTGATCATTCTTGTCAATATATCAAACATAGATCACTTCAGCTGAGCCTGCCAAGATGAACAAGACAACTTAGAATACATATACCCCCTACAAATAAAGACTTGTTGCTTGTTTGATACAGTGTTCTGCGGTTCAATTCGCAATACCAGCTTTGCAGTCCGACAGTTTGAGGCATTTTTTTGGCTGGTTTTTCTTTTTTTTGCCCGCACACATTAGTTTTTTTGAGTCTTCAGAGGATGTCATCCATAAAATTAAAATGGTGTGGCCTAACCTGGGAATGGATGATGTGTCTATCAGCTAATGTGTCAGATGACATGCAGTCTAGATTAGTGACTACTCATCACTATACAAACAAATCATGTTAAGTGAAACATGACAGAAGTTGTCTTGAAAAAATGATGTTTGATGAAATAGCACAACTTACACTTCAGTTCCGTACAGTTGAAGCCGTCTACATCCAGGACAAAACCAAGGTCACAGTTGCACTTGTAGGAGCCGTAGGAGTTCATGCACTGCTGGGAACACACCTGCTCCTCACACTCGTCTATGTCTAGGACATACAAACAAACAAACAAACAAGAATCAACAACAGCAGCTTTTAGAAGACTAATTTCTGAGAAATTTGAGCTACATGTTCATGCATAACAATTACATTAATGACATAGATGCCATCAGATTTTTGCATCTTGTAAACCTATTCACATGTAGCTGATAGGACATTCTATCAAAGATAGTGTCTGTTTTAATATTCTGCAATAAACTTTGTGGGATGGTTCATTCTTGACCTATTCAAATTACGCCTTTGACTGTATTAAGATCCACAATTAGCTTGACATTTCAGCTATTCTTCAGCTGGGCCAATACATGAAGTACATTACCGCGGTAATCATAATGACAAAATGACATGTTGACTACAATAACAATAATACATAACATACATAACCAGAATACAGAATTAAAAGAAATCCAGGTTCATTCAATAACTGTTCTGTGATGTCATGTAGAATTCCATTGATGAGACAGGCTGTAGACTAAACTTTCTTTTTCAGCATTTGTTCTAAGTTTAGCATTTTGAGTTACATGTATGCCACTACTACTAGATGACAGTGTCTCAGTGAAACTTGCATTTAATGCTCTGATCCACAAAACAACGAAGACTACAGAAAAAACTTAAGGCTGTTTTTTAGTTTCCTTACCGAGACAGGTGGACTGGTCTTCTTCGTTGAGTCTGAATCCGGCTGGACAAACACACCTGTAGCTGCCTATGGTGTTCTCGCACTCAAACTCACAGACCCCGGGTGTCATGACACACTCGTCCACATCTGCCAACAACACACCACAGCGTTAGAATTTCACCTGGACAATGCATATATATACACCCCTATACAACACAGCTTGAGAATGAGTGCATGAAGCTTGCCACACTTGGAAAAGTGGAGCCAACTTAGTTCTGACATCTATAGTGAAGATGATGATAAGTATTGTTTGTAACTCATGAATATGATTCTAAATAAAGAAATAGTGACTGTCATGCCTTCAAGTACTAGAGTTACTAACCTAGCATTGACGTATTCAGAAATTTGTATTTTCCTAGAACTATCCATCTGTGGAACTTGTTATCTATAACTAAGTACAGTAGGGGCATCTCCACTGGATAGCAATTACATTACAATGCCTTGCAGCTAGATGTACAAAAGATAGGTGTGACGGGTAGAAGTGTAATATACATGTAACCTAATGCTGCTGTGCCGTGTGCCTGTGAAGCTAGTGTATTACGCCGAAGAACGGTAACGGAGGGTGCTGCAACTTCGGCATACTCCCAACTTCGGCAGGATTTTTAATTGTCTCGTTCTGCAGAAGTGAGCCATCTTTTTTTTCAGCCACGGTGCTGAATAAAATCGTTAAGAACCCAACTTCATGCATAGAGCTGTCGTCTGAATAAAACAGGGATTTGTGTACAATTAACTGATTTTGTGCCACGAAGAAAATGTGGCGATAAAAATGTCTACATTCGCTGCAAGGACATTGTGAAGTGGCAACTCTTACATAAAACATATTCAACCGTCGTCATGCAAACTTACATGTTGTACACATGAGGCATAAAGCAAAACAAACACCAAAAAAAATGGGTCTTGGTTAGTTTATGTCGCGATTTAGCTTGTCTGAAATAACGAAATCAACCGCGGCTTCGAATGCCCTCCTCCCTACGTCACGGCCATTCCGTTGACCACGATTTGAATGTGATACCTCGGCAAGGCATCTCTGCTCCCGCTGTACATAAGTCAAGTCGGCTCCAAAACGGCAAACCTTATCAATCTAGCTTGACTAGTATACGTCGGATAAACTTGCATTTGATAAGTTCCCGGTGGCAGGTTTGCACTACGTGGTTCCACACAAGCAAACTCATTGATGTTGCAAACGTGTAACCTAACCCCGCATGTTAATTGAAATTGACAGGCCGCCTTGCTTTGATGTGGGCGGCACAGGTCGGAGATCTCTGAATGCATAAACACGAAGTTCATTGATGTAAATGGCGATTTCTCATTGCTTGCTAAAAAAAAATCCAGAAATTCTTGAATAGCGAGCTCTAAAAACAATTGATGATCGTGTTTAGAATATGTCATAACTTTGCACTGAATTGACTGGAAAAACAAGGAAGATTTGCCGCGTACTTTCTGGTCACATGCGGTGCTGTGCCGAGTGCAAATGCCACGATTTCAGTTTGCGGCGTTACAATGCTTGCTCGGCAGTTTTGGACGTACTTGTGGCACATTTGTGGCATTTTTGCGTTCATGCTATGGGACCATTTGTATGATATGAAGTTTCTACTCTCATTGCCATACCAAAGAACGGATCGTCAACGTTGTCATGGCTTGGAACGCAACAAGCGGCGTAAACAGTCGCTTAGCCACAGCGCGCCCGGCATCGGTGAAGCCTTACGCACGGTCAAAAATTATATGGAACGTTTTAATCAAAACAACATATTTCTGGATTTACCGACTGAGATCGATGGCGTAAATCGTGCACGGACGACGAAAAATCAACTCCACAACGGCAAATCCTCAAACACCACCACTCAAATTTATCATTCGTAAAAACGCAACACTTTTCAGACAACCGACACTGGTGCAATACGATGTCGAACTCATAGATTTACGTCCGAAGTTGCAGCACCCTCCGTTATATCGGCTATACAGATACAGAGCCTGTATTGTTATGCCAGAGAGCGGTTATACTGGCTATACAGATACAGATCTGATTTGATACAGAAACGTTTCTTACCTGCATTGCAGGCATCTCCTACAAAGCCAGGAGGGCAGAGACACGTCCCATTCACACACCTGGAGCCCAGTCCGCAGGGGGGATAGCAGGTAGCTGTCATGAGGTTAATGAAAGTACATTGTTAATAAAAGGGCCGACAACTTGACAGAAAGTGCCATGGATCACATTTGGAGACCTGGACCTAACAGTAGCCGATGTGGTTAACGCCATTGCCACAAGCTGCCTAGCCAAGTGAGCATGACTGTGGAGTACAAACAATACAGACAACAAAGGCATAAGATGGCCCAACAGTCCGGCGGCATAGCTAAAAAAATTAGCTGAATTGTGCACTTTTGTCTAAAAGCACCAAATTTGGCACACATGTAGTTTGAACATATTCTGCACAAATCTGGATATGGAGGCATCTCAATTTTGGCCCAGGATCACTGTAGCGGCACCTTAACTTTAGAACAATACAATAATTTAAATGTAACCTGGAACTACATCCATGTTCATACACATGGGAATGCTGTGCATTGGCACACTGCATGAGCATTGGTTTCTGTGTTGTCATGATTGTCAATGTACACATTAGGGTGTGTGTGATGTAACAAACAAACAAGGTTGGTCAACATTCAGTCAAACATTAGATTCTGAACACTGCGTAAAACAAGTACAGCAGCAAAGAGGAAAAGGGGGATATTATACTAAATGGTTGGGTCATGGGTCAATAATGGTAAAAGGTTTAATGTCAATTTACTTACTTTCACGGTGGTTTTATTTAATTTGCAGCAGGAGGGAAAGAGAGGTTTTCACAGTGTATTTTTATTTTTTAATTCATTTTTTATTGTTTTATTTGTTTCAGGCACTCAGTGGCCCATAGTTAAACAAAATATACACAACAACATAATCTAAGTACATACAAAACAAACAAATTTTGAATTAGTGGATGAAGCCATGCAGTATACCAGTCATACAAGGGAGACATATTTTGCAGTTTAATGAATCTGCGGTCGAGAGGTGACCAAACAATAAAACCGGTGAAAAAGTGTCAAGATGTACTGTTGTGTAGTTGGAACATTTTAAAATTGGAAGACTTAGTGTGAAATGACTGTCTTACCCTTGCAAGTCTTGCCGTCCCCTTCATAGCCAGCGTTACACTCACAGCTGTAGGAGCCAGCCGTGTTGATGCAGGTAGCAGCAGGGTCACAGTCAGCTGTTCCTGAGTCACACTCATCAATGTCTGTAACAGGGGAGGTGGAACAGTTCAAGCAATTAACATACAGCCACAGTGAAGCCTCCGTGGGAACCTCGTATATGTCCACAATGTACATTTCCCCTTTCTAACTGTCTTTTATTGAGATTTACCACAGTTTGTGGAAGGATTAACATAACAGGTGACTATCATGTTTTCAATATGTCAACCCAAACCAGACTGTGAGGTTTGATCCACTCAAACTGGGAAGGACTCCTACTCTTTTCAATAAGTGTGGCGGATTCTTTTACGTGCTGGAGGTGTGGCTCTCCTCAAAAACTGGACCTCCATTTAATGTCCTGTCTGAGGGATGTCCCTAGTTGAAGCTAGGTACTCATTTTCACCTGAGTGAAGTCGTATCAAGTGCCTTTCCGAAGGGCACAACATCAATGGGACAAATCAGGGGACCCCAGATTTGAACCGAGAACCTCTGGGTTCTGGGCCAATCACCCTGCCTCTGCACCACCGTGATAGCACTAAATATATAATATATGATATATTCTACATAGTATATGAAAATACTGTTATGAACACATCCAGCTAATGAATGATCCAAAATACAACTCTAAAACCCATTGTTCCCCGTGTTGGCATCGCTAGATGTGCCCGTTCAAGGTTTAAAATCTAGTCTCCCTGCACATAAACTGATAGTAAAAATCTTATCATTTAGACATAACAATTGAAGTAACCCTTTGTTTTTGTCCCACACCAGATATTCACACTGCACAATGATTGGATCAGACATAACGACCTTACCCAGGCACACCCTGCCGTCGCCCACATGTCCAACGTTACAGGAACAGGTGAAGCTGCCGAGGGTGTTGGTGCAGTTCGCTGTGGGATGGCACTCATCTGTCCCGACTAAACACTCATCTATGTCTGGGACATACAAACAAACAAACAAATAAACAAACAATTATCACCAACAGCAGCAGATCTTAGAAGACTAATTTCTGAAAAATTTGAGCCAACATGTTCATGATTATATCAGAAACCATGACCAGTAGTACATTACTCACCAATGTACTAACACAGGTATCAGTCCATTCAAAGAAAAGGTACACTATTCCAGAAATTACATTGCAAAGACAACAATATAGAATAATAGCAATCGTCGCCATGGCAATACTTTTTATTGCCTTTCTTGTTGTGTTTATGCTGCTACTCATCTATGTCTGCACAGAAAGAAGAACTTAATTGCACCATTACTAAACTCTTTTGGCTTCCAGTTGTGCCACATGTCATTTCTCTATATCCACCTTGTTAATACAACATTGGAATTAATGTTGATAAAACAGGAAAGAAGCGATAATAATAATCTAAGATCCAAGTGGAATAAATTAACAACTTTTAAACTGGGGGTGCTACGGTTCAGGTCCATTTTTTTGGCAGCTGTGACTTTTATCCTGTTACAAGAACCATACACAATGTAGAAAGACAATTCGGCAGCATTACCATATACACTAGATATACCATATACACTCGACCTAGTCTCGTGTTCTCGCAAGACTAGGTCACTCTGTGACCAAGACATACAGCGGACGTCAAAGATTTTATTTGTGTTTTGTTACCTTTCTAAAGTCACTGATTGAAGAATATTCTTACTAGTAACCTCAACCATATACACTTAGACTAGAGTTTTGGAATGTTTCAGTCTTACCCACACAACTACTGCTGTCATTCTTGAGCTGGTAGCCAGCCTGACATGTACAGTAGTAACTGCCCACTGTGTTGACACAGTTGTGATCACACACTGTCTGGCTGATAGACTCCAGTCCAAAGCTGCCACATTCATCAATATCTGAAAAGAAAAATTTATGCCGGACATGAGGGACAATACAAATTCAGTGGCCTATATTGAAGCTCATGTTACGAAGGTGCGCTGGGGTTTCCAACCTTAGAATGCACAGCCTGCCCAATCAGCGACCTTTATTTACATGCGCAAACTTCTAGCACGCCAAACAGATCAGTGCTTGCCAGACATTTTCGGCAGCCCTCGCTTTATGATTTTTGTAACCTGAATCATTTGATACTAGGAGTTGGTACTGGTACCATGTACCGGTATTTCTTCCTGGACCGGTCCTGAAAAACCGGTCCAGAAAAGATAAGTGGACCAGTTGTTGGACAATTCAGAAAAATGTATCATACACTTACTCTACAAAACACATTGCATTTCGTAAAGTAAGTGTATTCAGAAGATCACAATAATATACTATGACTTACCAATTTCACAGCTGGGACCCAGGAAGCCTGGTGGACAGATACAAACTCCTGCCTTACAGGTGGCACCGTTCTCACAGGACGGCTCACAGGGGGCCTCTGGACAGGCAAAAAACAGACACAATCATTAAAGACAGCCAGCAGACTGCAAAAGCTTCAAACAAAGAAGGTCTGGATAAACTGCATATCTCTAACCATTCAATCAAATATTTTGTAGCAACTATTACTCACCATCTGAGCAGCTGGGTCCAATGTAGCCTGGTGGACAGAAACACTGTCCAGCCTTACAGGTGCCTCCATTCTCACAGGTAGGCTCACAGGGTGCCTCTGTGCAAAACATTTCCAATATTGTCAACATCCAATTCAACATCACACCTGGTCCCATAATCATATAAATATCTTTAAAGTTAGAAGGAAAATATCTGAAAAGTCTTAAATCCACACACCTATAGCACAGCTGGGCCCCAGGTAGCCTGGTGGACAGACACACTGTCCAGCCTTACAAGTGCCACCATTCTCACAAGTAGGCTCACAGGGCGCCTCTGAAGCAAGATGGGGAGTTAGTGTACTAGCTGAGAAAAGTAACCTAATGAGAATGATTAGATCCTTTACTTATTCAAAGTCAAGGTGCTCTTAACAGGAAATATAATACCTATAGGCCTGATACAAGCAGAGAGTTATGTTAAAGTCACAGATTCTGTAGATCAGTGGTATGTCGGAACCACACACCTATAGCACAGCTGGGCCCCAGGTAGCCTGGTGGACACAGGCATTCCCCAGCCTTACAGTTGCCTCCATTCTCACAGGTAGGCTCACAGGGCGCCTCTGAAGAAACATAGAGTTTTCTCATAAAAGACCCTTTTCATGACTTCTATGAACAGCATTTGGAAAGGAACTGAGTAAATTAGCTTGATTGAAAAGCAAAAAGATACCGTAACAGTATGTTTTCAAGATGCAACATGTGGCTGCCTTAATTTTCCAAGGTGACTTCAAGCAGACGCAACATATAATAGCAAACGATTCAACTCTGACAGAACATTTAAGATCTTTACATTAAAGTGAATGCAATAATTTTAAAAAAAAATGAAGTAGAAAATTTGTTTTTTCCTGAAATTATTATGCAGTGGAAGTCGTTGACACCAAGTACAGTAAGAGCAATAATTACAATAATTATGGCTTTAAACAATGCTGGCAGCCAGATGCAAACTAAGGTTATATTGACAGGTCACTCAGCGTAAAACAACCAGCTACTCAGCCTTGCCACTTGCCTCAAAAGATGAATGTTTTACACCAAAGCGCGATTAAGCTTGCTATACAGATAGGCTCTGTAAACATTATAAGCTATGTATCACATTGCATCGCATTGGAGCCCAGGCACTGATACGTAGTTAAAATGTACATCAAATTCTGTAACGTTATAAATGGGAATCACCCACCTAGAGCACAACTAGGCCCCAAGTACCCTGGTGGACAGAGGCAAATCCCAGCCACACAGAGACCTTCATTCTCACATCTGGGCTCACAGGGCGCCTCTTCATATCAGATGATAGTATAAAAACAGACTTTGTAAGTCATAAGTAGTTGCTATGACTTTATTAACCCTCGCAGAATAAATATTATGTACTTGAGCTGTTTTTGTTCAGGGATAGCGCAAAGTAAAGTAGCTAAGCAGTGATTCACTACGGTTCAAGTAAAGCAAGATACTTTTTCTGCAACTTGTGAGGTGCAAAAATGTAGCTTTCCTACAGCTCGCATTCTAAGCCAAGCAAACTGAGTTACCCCTACGTTTATCAAGATGATGCTATTAGATTCCCCAAAATTCAACAAACAATAGCACACCGATAGCACAGCTGGGCCCCAGGTAGCCTGTTGGACAGAGGCATTCCCCAGCCACACAGGTACCTCCATTCTCACAGGTAGGCTCACAGGGCGCCTCTGAAGGAAGATGGGCGAGTTAGTCTGTAACTTTTTAGATCTTTCAGATGAAATATACCGACAACTGGCGACAAGCAAAAATGTATATTTATTTTTACTGCCTCAATTTTATAGAAAAGGAGTGGCGTGTGATGAATCACAAAGGCACTGATGTTTCTTTTTGCTCACTGCAAACTTAACACAAATGCCTCCTTAAAGATTTCTCATAAAGCATTCCGAGAATCACACACCAATAGCACAGCTGGGCCCAAGGTAGCCTGGTGGACAGACACACTGTCCAGCCACACAGGTGCCTCCATTCTCACAGGAAGGCTCACAGGGCGCCTCTGAAGGAAGATGGGGAGTTAATAAACAAGCTAAGTATCCTTCTTTATACATATACAATGTACCGTCTAGCCATCAGCATCAAGCACATTGCAAACAAAGCCTTTTTTCTTTTGGCCTAAATGCATAATTTGCCTGGATTTCAACAGAAATCAACACACCATCAGAGCAGCTGGGCCCCAGGTAGCCTGGTGGACACTGGCACTGACCAGCCTTACAGGTGCCTCCATTCTCACACGTAGGCTCACAGGGCGCCTCTGTGGAAAGATGGGCAGTTAGTGTACCAGCTGAGAAAAGCTATCTGATGACAATGATGGTATCCTTTACCTATCAATTTGAAAGTAAACTTGCTGTTATCAGCTAACATATTAGCCAATAGGCCAAACAACACTGTCTTCTGTCAAACCTAACCCAACATTTGCAATCACTTTTAGTAACAGATGCTGTAGATTCATGATATATCTGAACCACACACCTATAGCACAGCTGGGCCCCAGGTAGCCTGGTGGACAGACACACTGTCCAGCTCTACAGGTGCCTCCATTCTCACAGGTAGGCTCACAGGGCGCCTCTGAAGGAAGACAGAAAGTACCCAGCAATAAGAACTTCTTGCTTAGTTTTTATCAGTTGGTGACTTCTCCAAACATCTTTCCATGATACCAATGTACAATGTACCATCTGGCCATTAGTATCAAGCACATTGCAAGCAAAGCCTCTTTTCTTTTTGCCTAAGTGCATAATTTGCCTGGATTGCAACAGAAATCAACACACCATCAGAGCAACTGGGCCCCAGGTAGCCTGGTGGACACAGGCACTGACCAGCCTTACAGGTGCCTCCATTCTCACAGGTAGGCTCACAGGGCGCCTCTGAAGGAAGATGGGGAGTCAGTGTACAAGCTGACAAAAGTTACCTGATGACAACCATGGTGCCCTTTACTTAGCAAAGTCAACTTGCTGTTACCAGCAAACATAATTAGTTATAGGCCAAACAACACTGTCTTCTGCCAAACCTAACCAAACATTAAAAATTACTTAAGTCACAGATTCTGTAGATCAGTGACATGTCTGAACCACACACCTATAGCACAACTGGGCCCCAGGTAGCCTGGTGGACAGACACACTGTGCAGCTCTACAGGTGCCTCCATTCTCACAGGTAGGCTCACAGGGCGCCTCTGAAGATCAGATATAAATCATAGGCTGTAACCCCTACCAGTAGCAAGCAAGCAAGCATAACCTTTTGAATTAAGCATAAGAAGCAAGAATTTCACAGCAATCTGGATTGAAAGCAAGAAGAAAGTTTGCCAACCAATGTATGTAACACCCCTTTCAAAGGACTGTAAGCCCTACAAGTATGATGTTTTGCTGTACACATGCAAATGAAGTTACCACTGCACATTAATTGTTTTCAGCATTAGAAGCAAGATAGCGTTGTGGATTGAAAGCATGAGGAAGACAACATTTGCCCACCGATCGCACAGCTGGGCCCCAGGTAGCCTGGTGGACAGACACACTGTCCAGCCTTACAGGTGCCTCCATTCTCACAGGTAGGCTCACAGGGTGCCTCTGAAGGAAGATGGGCTGTTAAAATACAATCTACATGCATAGTGAAAATTAAATTAAAGGACCAGAGCATCCTTCTTTAGCTGCAAGTTACAGGTTGCAAGTTATAGACCAAGTAAGTCCTTTCTTCAACCATCATTAACAATCACTGTTTGTCACAGGAGCTGTACATCAGTGATTTGTCTAAACCACACACCAATGGCACAGCTGGGCCCCAGGTACCCTGGTGGACAGACACACTGTCCAGCCTTACAGGTGCCTCCATTCTCACAGGTAGGCTCACAGGGCGCCTCTGTGAAGCAAGAATAAATGTCATACATGTACCAAACAGAGATAGGAAAACATTTTGTCTTGTGTATATATAATTTAAGAAATGAAAATGATCAAAGTTTATTTCATGTTATAACATAATTATACGCCAGGTCTCAAAAACAAACATGCTTGACCATCGTAACACCAAATTCTTTACTGCAGCCGTACTCTTGTTATCAAAAATTAAACCTCAGGCTTAAAGTGTTTTAACATGCCATAGATTTCTAGCCAGGAAACACAGCAACAACTACATCCTTTCCTAGCAGTAAGCCCCAAACACGTATGAAGCCATGGTAACTTTAAAGCAGAGACTCCAGGACCTTTTCTTTCACACTCTGGCAAATATCACTTTTACATTCTGACCCGCATCCCTGCACATTTCATTTTAAACATATAAGAAGCAAGAAAGCATTGTAGAGTGAAAGAAGAAAGACAAGAACTTTTGCCCACCGATGGCACAGCTGGGCCCCAGGTAGCCTGGCAGACAGACACACTGTCCAGCCTTACAGGTGCCTCCATTCTCACAAGTAGGCTCACAGAGCGCCTCTGAAGGAAGATGGGGAGTTAGTGTACCAGCTGAGAAAAGAAACCTAATAAGAACAATGAAATCTTTTTCTTATAACAGTCAAGCTGCTCTTATCAGCAAATATGATAGCTACATGTATAGGCCCGATACAAGCAGAGAGTAATGTTCTTCACAGATTCTGTAGACCAGTGATATGTCTGAACCACACACCTATAGCACAGCTGGGCCCCAGGTAGCCTGGTGGACAGACACACTGTCCAGCCTTACAGGTGCCTCCATTCTCACAGGTAGGCTCACAGGGCGCCTCTGAAGATCACACATAATATATTGACTGCAACCTCTACCATTAGTGAGCAATTAAGGGGAAACCAAGCAGAACCTTTTGACTTTAGCATAAGAAGCAAGACAGCATTATGGATTGAACACAGGAAGATCTTTTGCCCATCGATTTAGCTAACATCCCCTCCAAAAGACTGTAGCCAAGGGGGAATCTGCCGCATAATTATTAAATGGCGCATTACATTCTGTTGAATACATGTAAATGAAGTGGATATTTCACTTCAGCATTGTAAGCAAGAAAGCGGTGTGGATTGAAAGCAGAAAGAAGTTTTCCCCCACCAATAGCACAACTAGGTCCCAAGTAGCCTGGTGGACAGACACACTGTCCAGCCTTACAAGTGCCACCATTCTCACAGGTAGGCTCACAGGGTGCCTCTGCAAATGTACAAAACGAAGATCAGTCCATTAAAAATTGGAGAAAAAACTCTGACAAAACAATCAGAGTATGTCTAACAGTCTGTGACTAAGGTCATGACATGACCTACCAACAGCACAGCTGGGCCCCAGGTACCCCAGTGGACACAGGCACTCTCCAGCCTTACAGGTGCCTCCATTCTCACAGGTAGGCTCACAGGGCGCCTCTGAAGGAAGACAGAAGATACCCAGCAATAGGAACATCTTGGTTGTTTTTTTGTTGATTACTCATCTTACTCATGTCATGATACCAATGTACAATGTACCTTCTAGCTATCAGCTTCTAGCACATTGCAAGCAAAGCCTGACTTAACTGTAAGCTTAAGAGCATAATTTGCCTGGATTTCAACAGAAATCAACACACCATCAGAACAGCTGGGCCCCAGGTAGCCTGGTGGACACAGGCATTCCCCAGCCTTACAGGTGCCTCCATTCTCACAGGTAGGCTCACAGGCCATCTCTGTAAGCAAGAATGAATGTCATACATGTACAAAAGACATGACGGTGAGTTAAGAAAACATTTTGTCCTGTGTTGACTGTGACATTCAAAAAATGAAAAAGAAAATTCATTTCTTGCAAGCAAGTGGATAGCAAAATGTTTGTGTGCCCGTACATTAGTATTGCATAACCTCCATGCTGTAAACCAACTCATAGCATCAATATTCACTTTTCTACAGTGAAGCAGCATAAGATCAAAGTTTACAGGCCGTACCACTCCTCTTCTTGATAAGAACTGGTGAGGTCTTAAACATGCTCATGGTGTAGCTATAAGCTATTCAAACATTGGAATTAACATCCCCACCAAAGGACTGTAACCCTTATCAGTAGGAAGCAAACCAGGGGGAACCAAGCATGGCGTTTTGCTGAATACAATGCAAATGAAGCTATCATTGCACGTTTGATTTCAGCATTGTAAGCAAGAAAGCATTGTGGATTGAAAGCAGGAAAAGCTTTTGCCTACCAGTGGCACAATTAAGCCCCAAGTAGCCTGGTGGACAGACACATTGTCCAGCCTTACAGGTGCCTCCATTGGCGCCCTGTGAGCCTACCTGTGACAATGGAGGCACCTCTGCAATTGTACAATCATAATGAAAAGTTGTAGAAATTGGAGAAAAACCTCTCACACAACAGAGTCTGTCTAACAGTCTGTGACAAGGTCATGACATGACCTACCAACAGCACAGCTGGGCCCCAGGTACCCCAGTGGACACAGGCACTGTCCAGCTATACAGGTACCTCCATTCTCACAGGTAGGCTCACAGGGCGCCTCTGAAAGAAGATGGGGAGTTAGTGTACATGCTATAGTACACTTAAAAGACCAGGGTATCCTTCTTCAGCTGTAAGTTACTCACTGACAGGTCTATCAGTAAATATTATGGGCTGAATTATTCCTTTCTTCAACCTTTATCATAAACAAGAATTGTCAGTGATATGTCTGAACCACACACCTATAGCACAGCTGGGGCCCAGGTAGCCTGGTGGACACAGGCATTCCCCAGCCTTACATGTGCCTCCATTTTCACAGGTAGGCTCACAGGCCATCTCTGTGAAGCAAGAATGAATCATTTCCACACATCACAATGCAACTAAACCAGGGAGAACCAAGCCTGTTTTTTTTGCTTAACACATGCAAATGAACTTATTACTGCACATGTCATTTCAGCATTAGAAGCGTAAAAGCATTGTGGATTGAAAGCAAGCAGAAGAGAAGAACTTTTGCCCACCAATGGCACAACTACGCCCCAAGTAGCCTGGTGGACAGACACACTGTCCAGCCTTACAGGTGCCTCCATTCTCACAGGTAGGCTCACAGAGCGCCTCTGGAAATGTAAAAAAAAAATTAAAAGCAGTCCAGTCAAAATTGGACAAAACCCTCGCACACAACAGAGTTTACAGAGTTGCCTGTCTAGTAATCTGTGACAAGGTCATGACATGACCTACCAACAGCACAGCTGGGCCCCAGGTACCCTAGTGGACACAGGCACTGTCCAGCCACACAGGTGCCTCCATTCTCACAGGTAGGCTCACAGGGCGCCTCTGAAGGAAGATTGGGAGTTAACATACAAGCTATAGGGAAACTTAAATTTAGGACCAGGGCATCCTCCTTCAACTGCAAGTTAGTTATAGGCTGAATAACTTTCTTTAACCATCATGAACAACCACGACTGTTAGTCATATATAAGCTGTATATCAGTGATATGTCTGAACCACACACCTATAGCACAGCTGGGGCCCAGGTAGCCTGGTGGACAGACACACTGTCCAGCTCTACAGGTGCCTCCATTCTCACAGGAAGGCTCACAGGGCGCCTCTGTGAAGCAACAATGAATGTCATACATGTACCAAACACATGACTTTAAGTAAAACATTTTGTCTTGTGTCGTGCTGTGACATTGAAGAAATGAAAAGTATTTGATTTGATGAAAATGTATACAAAATATAATGTCTTTGAATCAAATAACTTAATGTCAACCACATCCCAGCATCACCATTCAGTTTTGTACATGACACTAGCATGAGACACACCTTTACTCTTATCTATAACAAACAGTGGTGGTTTTCTAAGTTATACTCATGGTATGGCGCTAGCTTGTCAAATAGTCAACTCAACATCCCTCCAAAGGACTGTAACCCTTTACAGTAGCAAGCAATCCAGAAGGAACCATGCATGATATTTTACTGAACACATGCAAAGTGAATTTATCACTGTGACAGTGACTCCACATGTTGATTACAGCAAGAAAGTATTCGTAAATTTATAGTAAAAAAAAGAGAAGAAGTTTTGCCAACCAATAGCACAGCTGGGCCCCAGGTAGCCTGGTGGACAGACACACTGTCCAGCCTTACAGGTGCCTCCATTCTCACAGGTAGGCTCACAGGGCGCCTCTGAAGATCAGATATAATTATTATAGACTGAAACCCAATACCAGTAGCAAGCAAGCCAGGGGATACCAAGCATATATAACCTTTTGACTTAAGCATAAGAAGCAAAGCATTTTTGGATTGAAAGACTAGAAAGAACATTCGCCCTTGACTATATCTAACATCCCCTTTAAATGACTCCAACCCCTAATGTAGCAGTATCCATTATCGTTTGGATTATTCAAAATGTCAGATATCTTAAAAACGAGTGGAGAGAGCCAAATGTATAACCCATGGGAGGAAAGATCAGCTCTTCAACATTGATCAATGCATGGCTTGTAACTATTTCCTGCTACCAACTTGTACTGCAATGCACATTTCATTTCAGCATTAGAAGCCAGAAAGCGTTGTGAATTGAAAGCAAGCAGAAGAGAAGAACTTTCGCCCACCAATGGCACAACTACGCCCCAGGTAGCCTGGTGGACAGACACACTGTCCAGCCTTACAGGTGCCTCCATTTTCACAGGTAGGCTCACATGGTGCCTCTGCAAATGTACAGAATGAAAAGCAGTCCGGTCAAAATTGGAGAATAAATGTTCACGCAAATTCTCAAAATCGCCTGCCGAGTAATCTGTGACAAGGTCATGACATGACCTACCAACAGCACAGCTTGGCCCCAGGTACCCCAGTGGACACAGGCACTGTCCAGCCACACAGGTGCCTCCATTCTCACAGGTAGGCTCACAGGGCGCCTCTGAAGGAAGATGGAGAGTTAGAATTTAGGCTATAAGGAAAGTAAACTTAAAGGACCTGGGCATCCATCTTCAGTTGCAAGTTATTTATACCAGTTATAAGCTGATTTAATAACTCCTATCTTCAACCTTATCATAAACAAGCATTGTCAGTCTCAGATGCTGTGGGTCAATCATATGACTCTGAACCACACACCAATAGCACAGCTGGGCCCCAGGTAGCCTGGTGGACACAGGCATTCCCCAGCCTTACAGTTGCCTCCATTCTCACAGGTAGGCTCACAGGCCATCTCTGTGAAGCAAGAATAAACAACACAGATGTACCAAAGACATGACAGTAGGGAAACATTTTGTCTTGTCTTGTGTTATGTTGTGCTGTGACATTCAAGACATAAAGAGCATTCATTTTGATGAAACTTTATTTCATAGAAGCCAAATGAAGGCAAACATGTTTATAATGTCTCTATGGTTGCATCGCATAACCTGCCAACCACATCCCAGCATGAAAATTCAGTTTTGTACATAACAGAGGCATGAGATGTACCTTCACCCTTATCTTATACAAGGATGTACTAACTGTTGTGGGTCTTTAACATTCTCATGGTGTGGCTCTAGCTCGTCAATTAACCAACTTAACATCCCTCCAAAGGACTGTAACCCCCAATGATGTTCTTCACATTTTGATTTCAGCAAGAAAGCGTTGTGGATTAA